>CM033683.1:87471231-88071231 GCA_019514585.1 Dendrobium officinale | reverse complement strand
TCGGCATTTGCTTTCACCTGCTATCATTTTCGCCAACCCTAACACGAATCTCGAGGCAAAATCGATTCGAAAATTTCAAAAATTAAATCTGGGAGCTCCCCAAATCCGAGAGCTTATAGTCAAACTAAGAGTCTCGGAAATGCGAACCCAACGACACCAAATTCAACTCAATCCGAGCCCAAATGAGCCAAAATCAAGTACCTGAAGCCCCCCTTTCCCCGATGTAAAAATACTGGTGTTTTTTCATCTTCTATTTGTGTGTGCTAGATATTCGTGCAACGCTCAGACGAAAAATCTCTAACTCTACCGCTGCCTATATTCTAGCTCGCAATATATATATATATATATATACTTAAAAAAACATCACAAATATTTATTTTATACACATTTAAATAATTTCAAGTTGATTAAATTTTGAGTATGTTATATTATATTTTATTTATCTATTTATATATTTTTTCATCAAATCGGCAGCTCCTCTTAAAAATAAATAAATAAATTTTACAATGAAATAGCTCAATAGTCAATAATTTTAATATCTCTGTGCCCTCGCTCGTCGCCTCGTCCCCTACACTATCTTCATCTCTAACCTAGGCACGGTCGGCGGTCCGATGGCGCCTTCGCCGGAGGATCATCACAAACGGCCTTCTACCGCGCGAACCATAGGCTTCTTCAAAACCTTAGGCCTATTTAATAACATTCCGGAAGCTTCAGAACGAAAAGACTTCTACTCAGACATCATTCGCAGTCTCCTTAAAGTTGACTACATCGATCGCGGCCGCGTCTTTTGCACCCTCAAGGTCAACGCTGCCGTCGTCGTAATCCAATCTGACCCGTCCTTTTTTGTGTGGATTTAACCAATTTCCCTTTCCATTTGCCCCAGTAATTTTGTGCTGAAATTTTTACCGTTTGATCTTCTGGAATGGAGTAGAATATATACAACACGCTACACGGTGGAGCTGTGGCATCTGTGGCGGAGATGGTGGGGCTAGCTTGCGTGCAGACAGTGGCTGGCGATAAGGAGTTCTTCCTTGGGGAGTTCAGCACTGCGTATCTTGCCGCAGCCGGACTTGATGTGAGGAAAACTGTTAGTTTGCTTTTGCTATCTGTTGGCTTGTTTTAGTTTTTGGTTTTGATTATCTTTTTTTTTTAGTTTAATGGTCGACTGTGGAGATTTTAGTTTCTAGTTCGATTTTGATCTGGAAAGTCCCTTGCGGGGAATGTTCCTTTGTTCCTAATTAAGCGGTGATTTTATTGGGGTTAATAGAGGGAAGCTTTTGCTCTTTTTTTTTTTTTTTCTTGGGGTGTTTCCTTGTAGGAATATGCTGGCGGTTTAGGAGTGCTATTTTTATTGTTCTGAGCATCATTGGCTTCCATACAATAGAAGATAAAAACCAGGGTTTTTTAGGTTCGCTTAATTCAATGTAATAACGTTATTTAGATTGCAAGCTATTTTTAGCGACTAAAATAAAAGACAGAAAAAGAAATCTCATACTCAGCATTAATCTTTTTTGATAAAACTATAATTTTCAAATGATATTAAACCAAACAAACTACATTTGATAGATAACACTGTTATCAAAACATAGTTTTTATCCGGATAATAATAAAATCCCCATAGTATTGTACCAAGTAACCCCTAGTTTTGAATATTTAGGTTTGTACATTTCTAATTTGATCAAACATGTTGATTTTAGTCGCTAGTGCAGTCTCGATCAAGATTAGAGCTATAAAAGAACTGAATCGAGTTGAGTAGGTGCTTGTTTGTATTTGTGCTCGTTTATTATTATCTTGTTTGAGCTAGGTTCAAGCTCAATTTGAGCATTTTTATTTGTGTTCATTATTGGTTCGTTTAAAATGATAGTTGTTCTAGTTTGGTTTGTGTTCGGCTCATGTTCAGTTCGTATCATGCTTAACGAGATTTAAACGAGCTGCTCGTATAAAAAATAAACAAGTCTCACCGAGCTATTAATGAGCTTTACTTTTGAGATGTTAATTAGCTTAACAAATGAGACTTTTCGAGCCTACTAACAAACAATTATATCTACCTTATCTAGCTTGTCAATGAACATATCTGACTAGCTTTCTCAAGCTTATAAACTAGCTAGTCTATCAAGCATTTTTGAGCTTAAAAACTAGTAGCTTGCCCAACTCAGAAAATGATACTTTTAACGAACGTGTCTAAAATGAGAACTCAAAATAAATAATGTAGCAAATAAGAACATGTACCTCTAATTAATAGATGCTAGAACGTTTAGTTAGTTTACTTTTTTTTAATTAATGATTATCATGTTATTAAAATATAATAAAAAAATAATCATATTAGGTTGTTTTAAAAATTTTTAATGAAAAAATGACCAAAAAAGCCCCTCAACTCTTTGTGATGGATCAAAATAGTCCCCAACTTTTTTTAGGGACTAATTTGGCCTCTCAACTCTTTAAAATAGGATATTTTTTTAATCATAAATTCAAATGTTGGAGTTAATGGCATTAATTATAAGGGTATTTTGGTCATTTTCAATTAAACATTTATTAAATGTGAAATGTTGTATTTTATAAAATATGATTAAATTTTTTTTAAATTAAAATTTTTATTTATTAAAGAAACATTTAATAATTTTTTTAGAAAAATTATAATTATTTGAAAATTATATTGAATAAATGCTTAATTAACAAATTGACCAAAATACGCTTACATTTAATATCATTCACTCCAAAATTGAATGTCAGGAAAAAAAATGTCTAATTTTAAAGAGTTGAGGGACTAAATTGGTCTCTTAAAAAGATAGGGATCATTTTGGTCCCTCAAAAAGAGTTGAGGATACTTTTGGTCCTTTTCTCTTTTTTTAATTAATGATTATTATGCAATTAAAATATTCATATTAGATTGTTCTTTGTTTTTATAATGAGACTTGATCGAGCTCCATATCAAACATTAATCGAGTTTCTTAACATGCTTATTCACATGCTCTCTAAGTCTCTATCGAACATGAATTGAGTTCTTAACGATCTTGATATAAAGCTTCTAACGGGGACATCAGATCGTGGAAAGTTTATCAGAGGCATGGCCGCCGATCTACGGTCACGATCGAGTCATTTTACTTTTGATTTATGTTATGTATTGTTTTAGTTATTTGTCGTTGTATTTATTTTTATGCTATTTTATTTTCCATTGTACCCTTCTAGTAAAGAGATGTCCTATGTAAGCCCCGAGGGCGTTGTTGTCTTTTATTTCTTGAGTCTCATGTAGTATGCTATTTATAGCCCCTTGTTTTATTTTTCAAGGAATGAATGATTGATTAAAATTTTCCCTTGCATGAGTTCTTGTGAGAGCTTGAGAGCTTGAGTGGTGAATCCCTAAGAGAGGGAACTCGGATCACCCACCAACCTTGGAGATGGCCGGGTTCGTGGTTTTATTTATCTATCTCCTTTTCCCCCCTTCCCCTCTTCCCCTAGCCGCCGGTTTTTGAGCACCCAAATCCCTAAGCCGCCGGCCACCCTACTCCCCATCCCCACCCATCGGTTGAGCCTAACACCGCCACCACCATCCACGGCCAAGCCCCCATCCCGCCAACCCCCTTTGGTTTTCCCCCTCCTTTCCTTTATTTCTTAATATGAATTAAATATATTTAGGATTACATTTGAATTCAAATCCAAGTGATTTGAAATTCAAAATATTTCATAATATACAAAATCTATTTTAGGAAAGTCTTTAAACCTCAATCAAATCAATTTATAATTAATTGGGATTTAAAATTTCCTTTCCTAATTTACATATCCCAATCTAGCAAGCATTAAACAATTGCCAGAAGCCCCCCTTTCCCCTCTAGTTGCCGCCGGCCCCCTCTTTGGATTTGGAATAGGAAATCCAATCCATCTCTATAGAAAGATTTCCAAATCTGAGATTTGCCCCTTGGCTGAAATTTTCAAAGGCCCCACTCTTTAATTGCCTTCCAAATCCTAACATTAGGATTTGAAAATCAATTCCTAATTTCCCCTCTCTCCAATTCTACCCCCCCCCCTCCCCTCTCTCTCTCTCTTTTGGACTTCTTTGAAAATCTTTACTTATAGCCATGCCTCCTCTAAGAAAGAGTTTAAAGCCTTTCCCTCCTGCTGGCTAAAATTTCCAAAGACTCTCTCATTAATTTTCTTCCACTAAACCCTATCCAAACTCCATACAACATTGAGCCCTCTTCTTCCTAAGATTGCAGCCAGAATTTCAGCCGTTGCCTTACGGAGTACGGACTTGAGTACGACGAGGACGGCTTCGTGCGCATTCTTCAGTCAACTTTCTTTGATGTTAATCCGAGGATCGACCACTCCGTTGAAGATTACATAGAGCGTATTCTGGACACTTTGGTGGAAGCAATTGAAGAACAACTTGAAGGTGTTGAGTGGAGGATCACTACCGATCCTTGACAAAGGGTTCTACTTTCCCCTTTCATTATATTTCTTGAGTCTAACATTATCTTGTATTTGATTGTAGTCACGAAGGATGCTTCCTCCTGCTTCTGCTAAGCTTAGTAAACGTAGGGTTTTGAGTGTACTTCTTTGTTTACTAATTCTCATTGTTAGATTAGGGATTCTTATTAAAACTAATATTCTAGCATAATGTTGTTTACTAATTTAACACTGCCGTTGCCAGGTCCCAAGTCCTGGATGAGAAAAGTGGAGGGTTGCGTTAGGTAGTCGACAGCCAGCGTAAAACTTGTCGAACAATAATGACATGAATCCTTTAAGAAATTGTGTTAATGCTAGGGCGTCCCCTGGAAGCGACGCGCTGTATGGCCTGAATACAGTGACAAGTGTGCAAGGGCCGCTGCACCGGCGCCCGGGTGCAGTGTTAAATAGGCAAGGGTTCCCACATCAAGGACGAATGTGGGCAAAGAAGCTAGTCCATGAAACTAAAATTAGGATAGGAACTTGGAATATAGGTTCTCTTACAGGAAAATTAATGGAATTAATAGATATTATGATTCATAGGAAGTTAAATATTTTGTGCATTCAGGAAACTAAATGGGTTGGAGAGAAGGCTAAGGAAATTGATAGTTTAGGATTTAAACTTTGGTATTCGGGTAAGAGTCGTACTAGAAATGGTGTAGGTGTTATTATAGATAAGAGTTTAAAGGATAATGTTATAAAAATTAATAGGATTGGAGATAAAATTTTAGCGTTAAAGATTGTTGTTGATGATAAGATTGTTAATATTATAAGTGCTTATGCTCCTCAAGTAGGTTTGGATATGAGTTCTAAATTAAATTTTTGGAATGACTTAGAAGAATTAATACAAAATATACCTCTTGAAGAAAGAGTTTTTATTGGAGGAGATTTAAATGGACATGTTGGTAGTAGAGAGGTCGATGATTTTAAAAGCATTCATGGAGGCCATGGATTTGGAACGACGAATGAAGGTGGCAAGACCATATTGGGATTTTTGTTTAGCTTATGATTTTTCAATTGCTAATACCTTATTTAAGAAAAGGAATGAGCATCTCATCACTTATAAAAATGGATATAGTACAACCCAGATTGACTATTTTCTTATTAGAAAATTAAATCGTTTAGATTGCAAAGATTGTAAAGTTATTCCGAGTGTGAAATTTATGTACCCAACATCGATTATTAGTTTTGGACTTTAAGATAAAGGGGCATAAAATAAAAAATAAAGTAAAACAATTTTCTAGGATTAGATGGGGGCATTTAAAGAATATTAACAAAAATATTTTTGGAGATAAGATTTTAGATTGTAAGATTTTGTCTGTGCATGAGGATGCTAATATTATGTGGGAAAAAGTGGCTAGTGATCTTAAGAATATTGCAAAAGATGTCTTTGGAGTATCAAAGGGAAAAGCTCCTAATAGTAAAAATAGTTGGTGGTGGAATCCTAATGTGCAAGAAAAGATAAAAAATAAGAAGCTTTGTTATAAAAATTGGTTTAATTTTAAAAATTCCGATAATTGGGAAATATATAAAGTTGCTCGTAAGGATGCTAAGAAAGCCATATGCGATGCAAAGACATTAGCTTTTAGTGATTTATATAATAGATTAGATACTAAAGAAGGAGAAAAGATATATATGTATAAGTTAGCCAAACAAAGAGATAGGAGTAGTAAGGATTTAGTTCAAGTGAAGTGTATTAAAGATGAAGATCAACAAATACTTTTCTTAGAAGATGATATTCAACAAAGATGGATGAGATATTTTGCTAACCTTTTTAATGAAGATTGTGAAAATAAGATTGACTGTAGTGACCTTAGCACCCTAAATGAAAATAAAGATTTCTATTTTTATTGGCGTATTAGTAAAACTGAAGTTAGAGAGGCTTTAAAGAAAATGAAGGGTGGAAAAGCTGTTGGACCCGATGATATCCCAATAGAGGTGTGGAAATGCTTAGGAGATGAAGGAATTTCATGGCTTACTAAACTTTTTAATACTATTTTGAAGACTAAAAAGATGCCAGATGAGTGGAGAATGAGTATGTTAATTCCTATTTTTAAGAATAAAGGTGATGCACAAGATTGTGCGAATTATAGAGGTATTAAGTTAATGTGTCATACTTTAAAACTATGGGAGCGAGTTATGGAGCATAGGTTGCGGCGTGATACTAATGTTTCTCAAAATCAATTTGGATTCATGCCGGGTAGGTCGACTATGGAAGCCATACATTTATTAAGAGGTTTGATGGAGAAATATAGAGAAAATAAGGAGGATCTACATATGATATTTATTGATTTAGAAAAAGCATATGATAAAGTTCCAAGAGAAGTGCTATGGAGAGTTCTTGAAAAGAAAGGAGTCAATAATGCTTATATTCAAATCATTAAAGATATGTATGCAGGAGCTATTACTTGTGTTCAAACACAAGGTGGATTGACCAAGTATTTCCCTATTTCGGTTGGGTTACATCAAGGATCAGCCTTAAGCCCATATCTTTTTGCTTTAGTCTTGGATGTTCTCACTAGACATTTGCAAGAGGATGTACCTTGGTGTATGCTTTTTGCTGATGATATTCTTCTTGTTGATAAGACTAGAGAGGGAGTTGAAGGTAAACTTGAATTATGGAGGTCAACCTTAGAGTCTAAAGGTTTTCGCTTGAGTAGATCTAAAACGGAATATATGGAGTGTAATTTTAGTAGTAATAGACCTACTGAAGGGATTGTGACTTTGGGCGATCAAGTCATTAATAAGAGTACACGTTTTAGATATCTTGGATCAATTGTTCAAAGTGATGGTGAAATAGATGGGGATATTATCAGCAGAATTCAAGTTGGATGGTTGAAGTGGAGGAATGCATCGGGCTTGTTATGTGATAGAAATGTACCCCTCAAACTTAAAGGAAAATTCTATAAGATGGTAGTGAGGCCTGCAATGCTTTATGGTGCCGAATGTTGGCCATTAAAAGAGAAGCATAATACTAAGTTAAGTGTGGCAGAGATGAGAATGCTCAGGTGGATGAGTGGCTTTACCCTTAGAGATAGGATACGAAATGAGCATATACGTGAAAAGGTTGGAGTAGCTCCAGTAGAAGATAAAATTAGAGAGAGTCGCCTTAGATGGTTTGGTCACATAAAACGACGGCCTTTCGATGACCCGGTTAGGAGAGTAGAGGTATTAGATTTGACTTATGTTAAGAAAGGTAGGGGTAGACCTAAAAAGACTTGGTTAGAAAATATTAGGAATGACCTTTCTTTATTAGGTTTAAATGAGAATTTGACTTTTAATAGAACACAATGGAGAAAAAGGATTCATGTAGCCGACCCCACGTAGTGGGATAAAGGCTTGATGTTGTTGTTGTTGTTGTTGTTGTAATGTTGTTTACTAATTTATTTTGAAAGTTTCAAATATCTGGTTATGTGATTTAGCCTAAGCGGGCGTGACCACTTTCTTGTTTTAATTCGTTGTTTTAAATGCTAATAGTTTCTTCAATGTTGTTCAAATCAAAAGTTGTGCGAATTCTAAATAAAATTATTGCATCTTTACGTAGTCCTGCATCAGCTTCTTATTGAGCATGCTCATGAGCTTTAAAGGATATTGTTGTTAGATTGGTCCATTGGACCGGTTCAGCCAATCCATACGGGATCGGCTTATGGGAAACAAAGGCAGGACATATCCGCCTACTATGCTCGCAGGTCCGATCGCCCTGGTCCAATGGAGTTGTTTAGGAAGGATTTTTTAGGGAGTTAGGGGGGAAATTTGAATGTAGGGACTACTTAGAGATTTCCTTTTTGATTTTATGTATGTATTATTATTTTTTTTATTGTATGCATTAAATAGTTTATTTTCCTAGTGTTAGGGCAGCTTGAATTTGGGCTGAAATTTGAGATATTATAGGTTTTTTTTGGGCTCTAGCGGCGTCTAGAGATTTGGGAGAGATAGATCCTCCTCTTGAATTGAGGATCAATTGTATCTTGTTATTTTTTTTTTTTCGTTTTATTTGATTCTTGCAATAAAATTACTATTTTTTCTGATTTTCATTAGAGTTTGGAGGAAAGTTTTCACTGTTTTATCAAAGATTGATACGGATTCTTGATAACTTCAAGCGTGTCCTAAAAAATTGGTATCAGAGTAGATTTTGGGATTATTTGGGGGATTTTTTCGAGAAAATTAGCGATTGATTGTTAGCCGGAAGGGGGTTGTTTTGGTGTTTTTTGGAATCGAGATTCATATTTTTAGTCCAGCAAAAATCTGATATCGATGGTGGCCAAGAAAGTAGATGCGTTGGAGGAAAGCCTCGAAGAGGAGATTGGTTAAATGAAATATGAAATTTCATATATACATACTTAAGTTTCATATTTAAAGAAAGAAGTTTCAGTCATCCATGATAAGATCGATTTAAAATTTTCCACCCTGGGGAGATATTTGAAGAAAGTGCTCGAGGGACAAAATAAAAAAATGTCGTTGGAGATGAGGGAAGTCACCGACAGTCAAGGAAGTGGAGAGAATTCTAAGCCAATCAGACGAAGGGAGGATTAGGAGGAGGAGATTTCAGAAGAAACAGAAAAAGCCTCCTCTAGAGCCTATTCCTTGGGAGGAGTCTGGTAGAGAGTATGTGGAGAGGTGTGAGGTGGTTAGGCATGAGTGGAAGGGTGTTGAATTTGAAAGAAGAGGGGCTGAATTTGAAAGGAAAAGACTTTATTATGATCGAAGAGGTGTCGAATTTGAAAGGAGAGGGGTTGAATATGATCGAAGGGGTGCTTAATTTGAAGGGAGAAGGTGGGTTTGTGATAAAAGGTTTGGGTGCGAGCAGAGGAAGGATGATTGGCATAATTGGGGAGAACCACTCCCTTGGGGAATGAGAAATTTTTGAGGAAGCAGTGTTGACGGAGGAGATATGAGAGTGAGGAAACTGAAGATGCCTGTTTTTGAGGGAGGCGATACACATGAGAGGATCTACAAGGTAGAAAGATATTTAACTTTTAATAGGTTGACAAACGAGGAGAGAGTGACAGCAACGGGCCTATGTTTAGAAGGGAAGGCTTAGGCCTGGTACTAATGGAAGGACATGCGGCTACCTATATACAGTTGGAGGGAGTTCAATGATTGTCTGTTAGAACGATTCTGAACTGACTGGGGAAGAGACTTCTATGAGCAGTTCTTCTCTTTAACACAAGGTGATTCAGTGATATTGTACCGGGAGATATTCGAGTACCTTGTTAGTCGATTGGATTGCCTTTATGAGACCGTGCTAGAGGGGAACTTCATGAAAGGACTGAAACCAGAGATCTGGGTGGCAGTAATTGTGATGAGGCCTCCTGACTTGAGAGAGGCTATGGAGCTAGCTCAATTGGTGGAGGATCAGAGGCACCTGGAGATAGAAACGGGAGGCAATAGTTCAGTAGGCTTGTATAGGATGACCACTACCTTATTAGCATCCAAGGAGCTAACACTACATAATCTTCGGGGGACTTCAAAGGAAAAGATTGCAGGAGGAAGACCTGGGGACAACTTCAAGAAGCTCATATAAACGGAATTACATGAGAAGAAGGTGAAGGGGCTCTGTTTCAGATGTGACAAGAAGTGTATTTCGGGGCATATGTGTAAGGATTGAACTCTTTAGGTTCTTACCGTTTGTGATGACGAGGGAACGGAGAAAGGTGTTGTCTTTCCACTTTGCGGACAAGGTAGATCTTTCGGAGAGGAATATTGTCGGTCCATACAGGACCGACTTACGAGAAACAGAGGCGGGACATATCAGCCTCCTGTACACGCTAATCCGACCGCCTAGGTCCAAGGGAGCTGTTTAGGAAGGATTTTTGAGGGAGTTAGGAGGGAAATTTGAATGTAGGGAATGTTTAGAGATTTTCTTTTTAATTGTATGCATTAAATAGTTTGTTTTCCTAGGGTTAGTGCATTTTGAATTTGGCTCAAATTTGAGATCTCTTAGATTTTTTTTGTGCTCTAGTGGCATCTAGAGATTTGGGAGAGATAGATCCTCCTCTCAAATTGAGGATCAACTGGATCTTGTTTTTTTTTTTTTTTTCCTCCGGTCTATTTGATTCTTGCAATAAAATTACTGTTTTCCATGGTTTTCATTGGTGTTTGGTGGAAAATTTTGTTGTTTTATCAAAGATTGATATGGATTCTTAATAACTTCAAGTGTATCCTAACTAACAATTGTTCATGAGCATGAGTCGAACAAATAGTTGTTCAAGCTTGTTTATTTAACCATCGAGTATTTAAAAAAAAAGTTGAAACTTGTTTGGTTACTTAATCAAACGATAATTAATTAGCTATAATTGAGTCGAGCTATGAGTAGTTTGTTGAACGCTTGAATCATTTACAACACTAATCAAGATGTTATTAAGTTTTTGTTAAGGGAAGCAAGCTTCTATTCTGGGTTTTCTAAAGCTGTCATGTCAGGAGCATGCAGGAAATTCATCATTACATTTTTTTCATCTGATTATCTTTAGCTTTCATATAATCATAGATGATTAAAAGTGAATTTGTGTTTATGCTTGAGACTAATTTTTTTTATTGGAGGTCATACTTCTTGTTTGCCATGTGTTGAGGATATGCAGAAGGATATAAGATAAGGGAACATTTGGTTGCTTGTAGATAGAATATGTGTTTTGAAAATGATGATTTTGTTCACTACTTTTATTTGTGAAGTCTAAATCATTACATCTGTAGGAGTTTTGATAGGTATGTTGACCTTGAAGCCAATATTGATTTCTAACCGTACCAAAAAAAAAGTAGTATATTGTATCAATTTTCAAAATATATTTTTCTAATTTCAAACAATGAAATAGGGCCAAAGTTGGTTCTCCTTGTGTCAAATGTGGAATTTTGCCAACGTACTTGCTTTTTTTATATTGTGCGTATCAATATTTGTAAGTGTTGTGTTGAAATTTCCCTTGAATACTGTATGATGGAGATCTTCAACTTCCTACTCGTTAGGAGCATTGAGCAAAAAAATTGTCAAAGAAACTTTTGTTTTTGTTCATTATGCTGTATTTTTATGTTTTTCTGTTATTTGAGAACATGCTTATGATTTGTACTTTTGAGAATGTTATGTATTCTTTATATGATTTTTCTTACCTATTTTTCATTGGAAGCCTGCCATTTATACCATTGTGGAACCTGATTTTTTTGTATTTTATGATCTCTTACCTTGTTCCCTTTTCTCTCTTATGTAATTCCATATTGGTTTTGCGAGTGGTATTGATTTTAGTTGAATTGACTACAATCGGTTATAAGATTGCAATGCTAATGGCAATCTTAATGTGGTTTTTGGTGGCTTTATATCAAAAGAAGGCAAGTTATTATTTTAATTGGTGGTCTTCGAAACTGCAATTTTCAAATTTGATTTGAGTGTTGTATACGTTGCATTATATAGTTGCATTAGGAATTCAGACCCTTAGACATCTTTGCATCAATTTCATATCAAACCTTGAGGTTCTGCGATATATCATTTATTGGCGCTTAGTATCAGAGCTACATAGCATATTATCACAGGGATGATAATTGATTATTTTTACAAAATCTATTAGCTGAATCTTTAACCAAGGAATCTTATGAGTGAAGTTATCAATCAACTTGAGCAAATTATATATTTGGAAGCCAGTTTATGTTCATGAAAAGAAATTGAAGTTGAATCTAAATAATGACAATCCATTCACTTGAATGTTCACTCAAGTAGTAGACAGGGAAATCATTATGGGAAGACTCATCAAGCTGTTACTTGTGTTCAAACACAAGGTGGTTTGATCAAATATTTTCTTATTTCTGTTGGATTACATCAAGGATGAACCTTAAGCCCATATCGTTTTGCTTTAGTCATGGATGTTCTCATTAGACATTTGCAAGAGGTTGTACCCTGGTGTATGCTTTTTGCTGATGATATTCTTCTTGTTGATAAGGGTAGAGATGGAGTTGAAGATAAACTTAGAATTATGGAGGTCAACTTTAAAGTCTAAAGGTTTTTGTTTGAGTAGATCTAAAACCAAATATATAGAGTGTAATTTTAGTATTAATAGATCTAGTGGGGGGATTGTGACTTTGGGCGATCAAGTCATTAATAAGAGTACACGTTTTAGATATCTTGGGTCTATTGTTTAGAGTGATGGTGAAATAGATGGGGATATTATTAGTAGAATTTAAATTGGATGGTTGAAATGGAGGAATGCATCAGACTTATTGTGTGATAGAAAAGTTTCCCTCAAACTTAAGAGAAAATTCTATAAGATGGTGGTGAGACCTGCAATGCTTTATGGTGCATAATGTTGGCCATTAAAAGCAAAACATAATATTAAGTTGAGTGTCTCAGAGATGAGGATGCTCAGATGGATGAGTGACTTTACTCTTAGAGATAGGATATTAAACGAGCATATACTTGAAAAGGTTGGAGTAGCTCCAGTGGAATATCAGATTAGAAAGTCACCTTTGATCGTTTGGTCACATAGAACAGCAGCCTTCCGATGACCCGGTTAGGAGAGTAGATGTATTAGATTCGTCTTATGTTAAGAAAGGTAGGGGTAGACCTAAAAAGACTTTGTTAGAAAATATTAGAAATAACTTTTTTTTATTAGATTTAAATGAGAATTTGACTCTTAACAGGGCCTAATGGAGATTAATAATTCATGTAGCTGACCTAACGTACTGGGATAAAAACTTGATGTTTTTGTTTTTGTTGTTGTTGTTGTTTGTGAGATGTGCCTATGAGAATGGGATATATTCTTATTATATGATTTTCCTTGTCTTGTTTACTTCTTAGTTTTTTTGTTGATATTCTATTGGCTTGTGTTCCTATGGGTAGCTATAAGTGGATTATTAATTTTACATGCCATTGGTTTGCTGTTTTATAGTCTTCAATTCCTGTTGTTTAGCGGCTGCAGTGTTTAAGTGACTTCGGCATCTTTACGGTTCTATAACTTGTCTATCTGGTAGTTATTTTTGGTGTACCACTTTGGCTTTATGTGCAACTTACTCACCCGTTCATCGACGGCATTATTAGACAATGCATTCAGTATCTAAATTTTGTTGGCCTTTACCATGCTCAGTTCCATATGACTTCGTTGATTTGAAGTGAACCGACCTTGAGGTAGATGACCTTAGGGATTAATGCTTATACATTTCAAATTTAAGGCATGTAAAGGAACTTTTTGCTTGATAAAATTTTCAGTTTTCTTCCAATCTTGTATATTTGGTTGGATTTTTTATTCCTTCAAGATGGTATAAGGGTGACTGAATATCTTTTTTTAAAAGAAATATTCTTCTTGCATCAGCATGAGGCCTAATTTTTTTCCTTTGGTGATCTCTTATGTAATTCTCTTTTCTTCTATTTAATTCAATATTGGTTTTTGTTGGCTATAATTGATTTTGCACTTGTTAATTGCAATCACAATGTGAGCTTTAGGTTGCTTTAAAATTTTTACTGAGTTTTTTTATTTGGTGGATTATGAAATTATCTTTTGGTGTGGAGTTGTCTTATTTTTGGGTTTACATCAATTGGTGGTCTTTGGAACTACAAATTTCAATTCCTATTTGAGTTTATTATATATTGCATCATAGATTTGCATTATGAACTCTAGGCTGAAGAGATTTTTTTTGCATCCGGGTAGACGATCTTCCAACAAAAAACGAAGCTTCAAATATGCTAGCTTACAATTAAACTAATGCCTCTTAATTGCTGTTTAACTAGCAAAGGATATAAACCACTTAGGCCCATAGTTTAAATTTGTGCAATTCGAGGTGCGCCTTCGCACAATTTCCTCCAAAATAGCCTCATAGCCTAAGCAATTCTCAGGCATCATGAGGCGTACGCCTCAGGCGGAGTGAGGTGCGCCTCACAAGCGTTATTACGCAATTTTCATTGAGGCGTACACCTCTAATATGGGGTCCCACTTACTTAAAAAAACTTTTTAATTCTTCCTTATAACCTACCCGACCGAAGCACGACTTACCCGACGGAAGACGTGAACCGAAGCCGCGTAGGAAGCACGTAGACGTCCGATCAGGCTCTCCTGCACGTTTTCGCCGCCTCTCGCCGGTGAGTCCTTTGTTTCCGGCTGCCCCTCTACATCACTTCTTTAAGTGTTCTTAGGGTTTTTTTTAAGTTTAGTGTTTGATTTTTCAACTTATAGGAAAGCTAAGGTTTTAATTTTTTTGAGTTTTTGTGTTTTATTTTGCATTTGTGCTTTAGGAAACATGGTTAGGGGCAAGGAAAAGACAAACACGTCATTGCGGCGTGACCCTTCTTGGAAATACAGTGTGCAAGTTGATGTAGGAGGTAGCGAGAAGACATGTGTATTTAAAATGTAATTTTTGTGATAAGGTGGTGAAGGGAGGAGTAACTCGCATGAAGGAACATTTATCCGGCTCACATAAGAATGTAGCACCTTATGCGAATGTTCTGGATAAGGTTGAGGAAATTACAGCTTATATGAAAAAGAGTACCATTGCCAAACATTTATAATATAAGCAATTTGATGAAAGAGTCGAATATGGTGCTTACTTCGGGAGCCAGAGTGGAAAGAGCTCTTCCTCCACTATACATAATAGAGGTGCACGGGGTCCTATGGACCAGTATATGACTAATCCAGGAGAGGATAGAGGACAAGCACAGATGATGCCTGCGGCTGGTAGCAGAGAGGGTCGACGATAGGTTTACATGAATATTGACAGTTTTTTTTTTTTGAGAATGTCATACCATTTATTGTTGAGACATCGCCGACCTACTTCAATATGCTGCGGTCTATAGGGTTCTATGGGAGAGGGTTGAAGGCACCTTCCATGTATGAGTTGCAAACATGGATTTTGAAGGAGTTGCAGAGCATTGATGAGATTAAACAAACATGGATTGAGACTGGTGTTACCATTATGTCAGATGGATGGTCTGATATGAAGAGAAGGAGCTTGATTAATATCCTTGTCAACAATCCCTACCGCATGATGTTTTTACGATCCGTTGAAGCTTCAGATTGAGTTTTGGGCCTCACTTGTTCTTCTTATGGATGTGAGCGAAATTGGAGTACATATAGTCAAGTGCAAACAAAGGCGAATAAATCGACTTTCAACACTCAGAATGAACTCCCTTGTGTATATTATGCACAACAAGAGGTTGAGAGATAGGAGGTTGAGGAACAAGGGGTTGAAGGATGATGAGGACTCATTGGTGTATGATGATGTGGCATCTGATAATGAGTGGTTCATAGATGATGAGACATATTTGCTATTATCAGACCTGCAGTTAGAGGATATAAGTGTGGACTTGAGGGGCAAAACAGATCAAGTTGGCACATCCAGTAGTACCACACCACACACATTCACTAGTTCTGCAGCACAACAACCAAATAAAAGTATTCCGCAATTTCTTATATGCTATTACGTTATATTTATATCAAGTGGGCAATTAACATGATAATAATCATTCTTATTGAACAAGGAAGAGAAAAGTGAGTCACATTGAAGATGATGAAGATATGACATTCATAGATACAATTGGAGAAGAAGATTCTCTTGAAGACCCATTCAGTGATGGGACATAATTGGATTTTATATGTTCTTTCTTATTTGTACTTTGGGAGTTTTGATAGACTAATATTTTGTTGTTATATAATTTGGAACATGATTTTATTACATCTATTTTCTTACCTTCCACTAATTTTACTTGTAATTTAAATGTTTTTATTGTATGATAGAATCTTACTATTATTTATTTGCTAAAACTCTTAAATTCTCTTTTACACAATTTTTCGTCCGTGAGGCTTACGCCTCACACCGTCTTAAGGCTTACGCCTCGCCTCACGGACGAAAAACGCCCCGATGCTGTGTTCCAGAGCGCCCCAACATTTAAAGATAGAGAACAAAGAACTGCAGTGGTCGAGATATGGCGCCGCAGCGGGTCAAGACAAAGATTGAGAGCCGCAACGCTGAGTGTTTGAGTGCTGCAGCATTGTCAAATAGAGATTGGGCGTCACAATGCCCGAAACTAGCGTCGTAGCGCTATGAGGCGGACTAGACGTTTTTCTTTCTCGTTTTTTGAAGGGTTGCGTCTCTTGGAGTTATTTTACTTGGCTTTTTCTTGTATTTTTAGTTAGGATAGGTGTAAGAACAGTGTATGTGAGAAGAGAAGCAAGAAGAGAGTGAGAGAGAAGAGAGAGATGCACTCATTTCTCCCAATTTTCATAGTGAATTTCTTATTGTGGTGTGGCTCCGTAGTTTTTTTTCCCTATTTTGAGTTTTTCTACGTTAAATCTTGGTATCCTTTACATTTTCATTAATTTTACTTTCTTGTTTGTTTCATCATTGTGGTGTTTACTCCTCATCTATTCCCCAACAAAAGGGGCAGAAACAAATCTTCTTCCCTAAATTTAATTACTCATCCATCGGATCATATGAACTGATGATTTCTTTGTGTAAGATTCTTTCAATTGTTCTTCATTCTTTCTATTGTAAAATACGAAATAGTTGAGATATTTATATTTCTGGAATACCTTTCGGAGAGTGGATTTCATTGTCCTTAGAGGGTGTTAGCATTCACCTGTCATTTGGTGCTTGACAGTCTTCCCATCAGTGTGAATTTATGAACTTACAAAAGTCTACCCATAACCCATATAGATGCGCTGCTCTGTCAGTTCTGATGGTGCTAACACTTTTGATATCTAAATGAGGTTGCAGATTTGAATCAGTCGCTAGGTGGAGCACTATTTGCCTTACTGGGGACCTATTAATTCCTGTACCTGCTGTCTTATATATTGGTATCATATTAGGTCATTGGAAATCCAAGCTGCTTATTTAACCGTTGTGGTAAGTTTCCTCGGCCCACCAAGAGATGTGAATGAGTCAACCTGAGCTTGACTCTCACTTGACTTATACTAGACACGACTAGTTTTCCATGTCGAACTTAGTTCGAGGTCATTAGTAAAGCTGGAGCTCAAACTCATTTGCGAACTTAATAAGTAGCTCGTCAAGCTCCAAAGGGGAGCATAATTTATAAAAGCTATTTTTTTTTCTACAGGAGCTTTATAAAACAGTAAGAAAATCATCCTTGCTGCTTCATGTTATCAACAGCTAAAAGCGACTTAGGTTTCATTTGGGACGACTTTCTTATTGCTTCTTAAAGCAGCTTTTTAGTAGAAAAAATTAAAAATTTTGTACGAAAAAGATGCTTTAAGAAGCATTAAGAAAGTCGTTTCAAACAAGAGAAATTATTCAGTTCGCACACCTGACAGAGAGAATCATCCGGATCTCTCTGTCTACAGTAAAAAGCAGTCAAAGCGCAGTTAGTGTAGCAGCTGTTCTTTGATTGCGCTTTTGACTGTGGACAGAGCTAGAGAAATTCGGATGATTCTCTCTGTCCGGTATTCGTACCTAATAATTTGCCGCCAAACAAAGCCTTAAACACTACTGTTAATGTAATGAAATGGAATTTTCGCCTGATGTTAACAACTTCATTAGTTTTCCACCGTCTTATTTATTTACATAACCCATTATTTATTTATTTTTTTCTCTGTGGCAGACTGAGGTCGAAGTTGAGGGAAGCATCCTGAGGCAGGGGAGAAGTGTTGTTGTTACTAACATTGACTTTAGGATTAAGGAATCTAAGAAGCTGGCTTACACCGCACGTGCAACTTACTACATAATGCCTGCTGCCAGTCTCTGAATAGTCTAATTCTTTCTCAATTTTCCAAATATTTTCACAAGTTGAATATATTTATTTAAAATAAAAATATATCAGGATGAGCTTCACAATACTTAGATCTATTTTCGAATCGGTGCATTGTAATTTATTCATATATTGCTTTCATCTCAAAGAATATATTAATTGGATTTGGAGAAATTATTGTGTACGCAATCCGAACACAGAATAAGGTTCGGATGCTGCGTATTTACTGTTTATTTTACTGCGTATTTTTTGATACATAATTTTTTCGTGGTAAATAAGCAATAAATAAATAATACTCACTAAATATTCATTAAATACATAATAAATATGCAAAAAAATATGTATAAAAAATTATATATAAAAAAATATACAGTAAAATAAACAGTAAATATAATAATTTTTCTCGAATTTGAGGCTCACATAAGAAGATAAGGATAAAGAGACGTCATTACTCGTTAGGATGACATATAAAAGCATTTTCCTTTTTTCTTAATTTGCAAAAATATCCTCTGGCCAACGCCTTGTGTACTATGTTCTTTAATAACTAATTAATGTGAATTCATGTAGTAAAAAAAATAGAGTTTAGGGTGATTGAATAAAAAATAAGTAAGATATTTAAATTATTTCAGATTTATTTTAGTAATTTTTAAACAAATTTTTTTTTTTAATATTTATGTTTGTTATCTTTTTTTTTTTTTGATGTTTTAAAAGGTGAAAATATAAATCCGATTAGTAGGGGTGAAAAAAAAGACCCAATTCATTTGGCTTTGGGTTGATCTATTTAAGAAAGGGGTCGGGTTTAGATTGAATCATAAAGCTGTTTTTGAAGTGAAATGACTTGTTTATTTTTTTTTTAACTTTTTATTCATTGGTATTATACTATTATAGTTTTATTTTTTATTAATTAATATAAAATTTATTATTAAAATTTATATTTTTTAAAAATCAAAATGGGTTATTGGTCGGATTTGGTCCACATTTTTGGCCTGTTTTTTAAATGGGTCAAGTTCATGTTGGCCAAATTTAGGTCCTGTCAATTTTGAGTGGGACTTGAGCTTGAGCCTGATCCGTTTTGATATCCTTATTAATTAGAACCTAAATAATACTCATAACATTAATAAGAAAAATTTTTTTGACAAAAATATTATGCTAATAAATAAAAATTATTATTATTATTAGACTAAAAGTTATCTTTTTGATGGAAGATTATATTTTTTACTCCCTTATATATTTTACAAACCTATCCATCATACCAAGGAGATAACAAAGAAGAAAAAAAGATAATTAAATAAATTATTTTAGCCTTTTTGAAATAAATAATTAGGTATTGATCAGATATTAGGCCGACAGATCTATAATATAATGAATAACGATGGGATCTGGATATGAGCGATGATCAAGCAATACAATTGGAAATGGTCAAATTTGAGGTATGAAAGTCAAGAAGAAAAATAAGAAAAGTTGATACGGAGATGAGACGCAAAACAATGATAAGGCTTATCAAAAGCACTATTATACCCACCACGGGTTGTCTTGGTGGTGAAGAGCTGGCTGGCCATAGGCCAGGTCCCGAGTTCGAATCCCATGGCAATTCAGGCAAAGCCTTAAGTGTTGGCCCGGATGAGTATGGGGTGGGTTGTCCGTTAGGTCGACTGGGGAGATTAGTGGCCGAAGGCTGATACTCCCTGTCCCAAAAAAATAAAAAAAATAAAGCACTATTATTATGAATCTATTATCAAAATGAAGAAGATAAAAATGAGAAAAATATGATAACCGGGTAACTTAGAGCTTTCCCAACTCACACAAACATATTAGGGAACAATAAGGGCAAATTAATGGTGCCAATAACTCCATAAATTCACCTGAGGAAAAAAAGTAAAATAAGTCATAGCTTAATTCCTTTATTTGCATATCCTAATACTCCATGCAAGAAAATATTTATGAAAACATAAAAAGATTTAAAAAAAAAAACTCTTAAACTACCTATTAACCCTTAATTCTCATTACTTCGATTTAAACTACAATAACTTGCAAAAACCTATTTATCCATTTCTAATCTACTCATTACATTTAATCAACCGTAACATATATCCTAGGGTTTTCTCTTCTGCTGTTATTGGGTTTTCTATCTCGGCAGTGTTGGCCACCACTACCGCTTAGCTGCTTATTTCAGGGAAGCATTATTTTTTTTTCTCCATTTCATTTTCTCTATTTTGATAGTTTTTCATTTTTTTTCTCCCGATTTGTCCACCTCTAGTCCTCGGCGGTCATAATGGCAGTGATCTTCTGAATGATCCTAATTTTTTGGATGGGTTGAAGAAATATCACTAGTTTCGAGATGTTCTCTCTGGTTTTCCCTCTGATGCAATTTTCCTGAGCTAAAAATGACTTCTTTTCATTGTTTACCCGCTTTGTGGATTTCAGAGGAGGTCCTTGCGCTTGTGGCTCCTCTTAAATTTGTGTTGGTTGGCAAAATTTTCCTTCTTGTCATCAAAATCTTGACTCTATTCGTAGATTTTTTTTTTTCAATCTCAAGCTCATTGAAAAGTTTTCTATTACCTTGCTTAATTCATCGCATATCTTGGTTAAGATGGTTAACGATCTGGACTATATTAGAGTTTTTTGTCAGAGATCTTACTTTGTTAACAAATGCTATATGAAATTGATCAAATTGTCTCCTTTATTTGACATTGGTGTTGAGTCACGTGTTATTCATATTTAGATTTCATTCCCTAACTTGAGGCCACATTTCTTCTCTCCTCGAATCCTTCTCTCCCTCAGTTCGATGTTCGGTCGTTAGTTATAAGTCAACAATGCCACCTCTGTTGGATCTGGCCACTCTGTTGCTCGTGTTTTGGTTGAGCTTGATATTACTAAAATAATTCTCTGATAAAGTGTGGCTTGATTCTAAAAAGTTTGGGTACATTCAACATGCGAGATGGAGATTTTTCCACCTTTTTGTATTCACTGTAAATGTATTGGGCATTTGTGGGGTGATTGTCATCCCCTGTCTTCTTTCCCGGTGAATGTTACTAGTAATACTCATAATATTGTTATACCTAACGAGAATGCTAATGATGTTAAGGAAACTTTAGATAATTTGAAATTGGTTCATAGTGCTATTAATCATGCTAATTTTGTTGGGAATGCAGATGCTATTTTGAAAACTGTGGATAATTTAGATGTACCTCTTACGCCGGCATTGGTAGTTATTGGGGATAATTGCATCGAAACTACTAATGCTGTGGATATTGGTACTTGTGTTATTGAAATAGAGGATGATGTTGTTGTTCATGCTATGGAGTAAGCTGTTCCTTCGAATAATATTCTGCCTTGGCTATTGCTTACGATAATAGAGATGGTGTTAATGATAGTTTGGATGTCAATAATTATAGGGTTATCCTTATATCTACTCCCAACATGTCTTCTAATGTTACTGATGGTGATGATGTTGATTCTGCTATTGATGATTTTAATGATAACTCTGTTCCTCGCAACTTGGAACCTGGGGAGTGCTCTTTGGGGGATTTGGCCATGCCTATTGATGGCCCCTCTAATGGGATTGATGATGATGTTTCTCTTGTGCCTTCTTCGAATACGACTTTGTTGCCTAATTTTTTCAAACGGAATGTATTTGATGTTCCGGTTTCTATTCTTTCTAAGGATACTTCGAATGCTCACTTGTTGTTGAATATGAAGGATTCTTATTTGGATCAATCTGATTTGTTTGATGGGTCTACTTCCTCACCTTGCGGGGGTGTTGGAGAAGTTTTGGGTGACCCCGTAGATGAGTTTCATATCATGTATAGTTTGAATGTTGGGTGTATCGTTAAAAAATCATTTTCTCATGGTGGTGGCAAGAGGTGTGGGAGGAAATCTTAGAAGAAGTAATTGGTTTTTTTTATTGTTTGTCTATTGCTATTCGTCTTATTATGTCAGTTCTGCCCTTGGTGTTTGGTGGCTGGGTTGTTTTTGGTATTTGTTTTTTTTTGTATTTACTATTGGTCCTTCTCTGTCTATTCTTGGCGTTGCTTCGTTTGGTGCTCATTGTTATTCTTGATTTTTGTTAGCTCTTCCCTCCTGTCTTTGTGTGTGTGCGTGGTCTTCTGGTTATTTATTGTTGATGTTGTTTCTGTTGGTCGACTATTGGGTTGTTAGTTGGTTTGTTGGCAGTTCGGTTATTGGTTTGTTAGTTATTGAGTGGTTTGTGTCCTTTTACTTTTGCATATTCCTTTGGTTATTTACTTGCAGGTTCTTGGTTGTTGGCTTATCTAGCTGCTTATCAGGAACTGAGAATCTTTCTACTGCCTTTTGGAGTTGTCTGTCATTTTGTTTGCTTAGTTTAGCTATTTTATTTCATGTTGCTTATCTCTGTAATAGGTAGAATCATTGGATCGCAGGTTTTATTTCAAAAATTGTATTTTTAGAAAAATGAATGATCTTTAAGGACTTGTAATTTATTTTTTTATTAATGTGTAGGCCCCTAGTGGGTTTTATAAAAAAAAAAAAAAAAAAAAAAAAAAAAAAAATCAACAAAGCCTAACATTAAAGAGAGGATGTAACAATTTTGAATAATCTTTAAGTCCCATTATGAGAAGGGACCAACAAGAAAGGTTCTGATAAATCTAATCTCCCTTTTAAAACCCACTAGGTGGGCGTTTGGTCATGTCTATCTCATTGATTCAGCCTTCATTTTCCGTTGATTTTTTTTACTGATTCTTAAAACAGTTTTTTACTATAAAAATTTTAATTTTTACTATAAATTTATTTTAAAAACAGTAAGAAAATCATCCCAAACGAAACTTCATATGATTGGATGACTTAAATTTTCATAATTTATTTTATTTCATAATCAAAATAATAATACATAAAGATATTATATATATATATATATATATATATATATATATATATATATATATATATATATATATATATATATATATATATATATATATATATATATATATATATATATATATATATATATATAACGAGGGCTATTTTGGGTATTCTCTTAAAAGTGAAAAAAGAAAATATCTGACGGTCCACATGGCAAAAGATATATTTTGAAAAAAAAAAAAAAAACGTAGGCCCAATCTATCGTCGAAATATCTTCGGAGCCGGTCTTTGAATTTATAATTATTAAATTTATTTAATTTTAAATAAATTTAATATAAATTTAAATCGATTAATAATTAGAGCATTTATTAAATTGATATAGTTGTGATTTAAACCAAAATAAGATTCGATAGTGTCGTTCGAAACTAGGTTTCGTTTTCTTACTATTTTTTAAAATTATTTTTTTTAATAAAAATTTTAAGTAAAAATAATAAGAAAACGCCCCAAATGAAACTTAGGCTTCATTTGGGATGGCTTTCTTACTGCTTCATGAAGCAACTTTTTAGTACAAAAATTTTAATTTTTATACTAAAAAGTCAATTTAAGAAGCAATAAAAAAAGTCCTAAACGAACCTTAGGACAACTTTTTTACTGCATCTTAAAGCTGTAAGAAGCAATAAAAAAGCAGTCTCAAATGAAGCCTTACCTTAGAACGGCTTTCTTCTTTTTTTTTAAAGCAATTTTTTAACACAAAAATTTTAATTTTTGTACTTAAAAAGTTATTTTAAGAAACAGTAATTCCAAACGAAGCCTTAGGCTTCATTTAGGATGGCTTTCTTACTATTTTGTGAAACTATTTTTTTAGTACAAAATATTTTAAAAATAAGGAAAATGTTGTTGTTTAAAGCTGTTAAAATAACTTTTTTTATTAAATTTTAAAGTAATTTTTTAATTCAAATAATTTATATACTAAAAAGCTAATTTAAAAAATAATGAAAAAATTATATTCTCTTATTAATTTACAACATAGAGTTGAGAGAACTAATTCTCTTGCAAACATTAAAAGTTATGGCAAGGTATTAAGATATAAAATATATGGAGATTTATTTTAAGCCGTGTGATTTAAGTTAAGATTATTATTTATAATATTAATTTAAATATAAGTTGAGCAATTTTGAGCCACATCTTGATTTATTTTATAAGAGAATATGAAGAAACTTTTTAATGTTAATGAAATAAAAATCAGGCAGCATCATTCAAGTGATAGTAAGTTTATTAATATAAAAACTTAACATTTTAATGTGAGGAGTCTCTCAATCGAGAGATTATTACGTGCGAAGTCTAGACATAGAGAATCGTTCGGTTTTGTGACTATGAATAGTAGAAATATTTTTAAAAATACTTTTACTGTTCAAAGTCACAAAATCGAATGGTTCTCTGTGTCCGAACTTCGCATATAATAATCTCTCCTCTGAATCAGTGGTGGATCGAAAAAAAATTTCAAGGGGGATCTAATTTAAAATTTTTCAAAATTTTTATTGATAAAGTTAAAAAAAAAATCATTTGAAAAATAATTAAGATAATATTTTGAACCCAACTCTAATTTTATTGTAATCCTTATAATCTAGTTTATCTATCAAATGCCAATAATTTAAAATAATTACGATAATATTCCAAAATTAAATTATTTAATAAAAGAAGCACAATTCTATTCAAATTAAACGATTGAGCTGTCATGTTGGACCCACCACAGGGATTTTTATTAGTCCATAAAATCTTCAATGAGGTATCAAATTTCAATGATGCTTCAACTAAAATGAAAATGGAAAAAAGATAAAGAATGAAAGAGATATTATAGAGATATGAGTTTCATCGGAATTAAACTTCTTTTATTGAATAGTTTTGATTTGGAAATGATCTCAATTTATAAGAATTTGGTTGTTTAAATTAAAATCATTTTTAAGGATTAAAGTATAATTTAATTTAAATAACTTTATTCATATATATATAATGATCATATATCACAAGAAAATTCATCTGTTCAAATCTAAATTTCGATGCAATTTTTAGATTAAAAACTTTTATGATTAAATTTAGAATTATTCGAACTCTGATTTATGCATGCTTAGAATCAAACTGATTTTACCTGTTGATGATCAACCCATAACATCTATATAATATGCTTTAAGGTTTGTTTGTGACGACTTTCTTACTACTTTTTAACGCAATTTTTTAGTACAAAAAAATAAAATTAATATATTACAAAACTGCTTTTAAAAATAGTAAAAGAGCCATCTCAAACGAAGCCTTGATGAGTGCTTCCCTATAATACAATTATTTTAGTAATTTTACTTATTAGTTCTCTTCAATGTTATGGTGTTTGTCATTGCCATGATATTGTGCTTATCTTAAACACCAAAATATTCAGATTGCTGTAATACCTTTTTCGAACTTAGTTTGAATAATATTCGAAATCTATTTTAACCTAATTTGAAGCTGGTTCGAACACTACTCGAACATAGTTAGATTCCTAATGAACCAACCTTTTCAAACTTTTTTGAATCCAATTTGAACTTGGTTTAAAATTTGCTCGATCCATGCTCCAACCTGACTCGATCCAAATAATACGAGACATAAGATTTCCTCGCTCCATACCAATATGATAGAAGAACCACTGGAACAAAAGCTTTCACCACACCCTCCTGAACAAAAAGAGTAGTCTATATCCTATTGGGATGCTTTCCGTGCTATGCCAAATATCATAAATCTTCATCTAATTATAACTATTAGGAGACATGCATATAGTCAAAATTCCCTTAATATTTCAATATAAGATGCTAGAAAACTTTAATGGATTATTTATTTATTTACATTTCAATACAAAAACAAATAACATTTCTAAATCACTCCAAAAAACAAAATCAACCAAAAAAGATCTACATCACTTTCAATATAATTTCCCATCCTTAGCAATTATACCAAAAAGTGCAGAGAAAAAACTTCAAATATCCTGATTAAATATCTACTCAAAATAATTTTAAAAATTTTTAAATTTATTTTGAGATAAATATAACATAAAAAATAAATCATTTTTCATGTATTATAATTATCTCAAAATAAATTTAAAAATATAAAATTATTTAATAAAATTTCAATCAGAATATTCTGACTGAATTCAAAAAAATAGTATTATTCCTCTATTATTCTCTTAAATAGACCAACAAAATACATATCCATATCCGAACAAGCTATACTCCAACTCCACCGGCTCCACGCTTCCTCTTAACGGATGCGGATCCCTTCTCTCCATCATCGCTGTTTTCGAATTCGGGCACCACCTGATTTAAGAAAAATATATATTATAACAGGAAGGTGTTTAAAAAAATTCATTTTTTCTTATAAATTTCATTAAAATATATTTACGAGAAATTTAGACAAAAATATTCTGTCAAATTTTTTTCTTAATACCTTCAAAATTAAGTTAAAAAAAACATTTTCACCCAAATAAGATATACGAAAAATTTTATATAAGAATATTTGATTAAAATTTAATTATAATCATTTTAAAAATCATTAAATTTATTTTTAAATTTAAAGACTAATTTATAAAATTAAATTAAAATTTAATATTTTCCTAATTTTGTTAAGACAAAAAAGAATATTAGTTCATGGAAGCAAACCTGGTCCTGAGAAGCATGAAGCAGCGCGAGAGGTCGCTTCCGTGTGTTCACGCCAGTAAAGATTGAAGCACATCCCGATTCTAAAATAAATTAACCAAATAAAGTTTAGAAATATTTATAATACAACCAAAAATATAATTTTAATTTCTTCCTGTTCAATAATTAGGGATTTAAAAAAATCAAGTCGAGACTATATTTGAGTTCCAGGCTTCATTTGGTGGGACGGCTTTTTTACTGATTTTTAATATATAAACTTTAATTCTTTTAATAAAAAAATTATTTTAAAAAACAATAAAAAAAGCAGTCCCAATTAATCTTATTCTATAAATATAAATTTGAGCATGCTTGTTTATTATGAAGGAGAGAAAACAATTATAATTCAAAGCATTGTGATAATAAAATGAAAAAAATAAAAGAATTTATAAGAAAAATGATGAAAAAACATAATATAAGAAACTGATATATAATTTTTAAATATTGTTAACCATTTTTGTAATATATTTCAAATGTATTTTATATTAATACTCTTTCATAAAATAAAAGAAGCATTAAAAAAAGCCGTTTGAAAAGCCTTTGTTAGCTCATCAAACTCGACTCACTAGCCACTTATTGAGTCGAGATCGAGCCAGACTTGACTCACATACAACCCTATTAAGTAACTAATTAAAAGACTAATTAATATTATATTAATTTTAATTTTAATAAAATATAAACATAATAGTAAATGAATGATTTTTTTTTTAACCTAAAGCTGTAGAAGAATCTCCTGTATTATTAGTTTATCTGAGCCGCCATACTTGAGGAAGCAAACAAATATCTGAGGATATTTTTGAGATAATGAGCAAGCTAACCATCGTAATTAAAATCAGATTTTTATGGCCGGTTTGGCTCAAACTGGAATTTTAATAAATATGAATTTCAACAATTTTATTTAAATTTAATTAAGTAATTTTAGTTTATCTTGACAGAAAAAATAAAATTTTCAACTGCTCGTTACGGTTTAAAGTTTTTAAAATTAATATATATATATATATATAATAATATATTTTTATTAAAAATTATAAAAAATTCAATGCGATACAAAGAAATAGAAAATTTTGAAAAAATGATATTAAAAAACAGCTGGCCTGCCGCGCCTTTCCCATCAGTCTCTTATCCACCCCAATTTTTTAATTAAAAAATAAAAATTTTAAGATTAATAGCAGCATGAATGAAAATTAACGATTCATATTATAGGCAAAGATAATTTGAATGATAGTAATAATATACCGGAATCAACAACCGGGGGCGGCGCCGCCGCCGCCGTAGTCTGCGAGAGCCTTCGTGAGTCCTCCGTTGACTCGGTGGCGCTATCAGGGACGTAGCGGTCGAGCCTCAGGCCGCCGTTTGTCTCAATACATCGGGAAGGTATGGCAGCACCGCTGCCGGCGGAGGTGAGGCCGTGCACACGGCGGACGAAGGAGGCCTCCAGACAGTTGAGGAAGAGGGAGTGGCGCTCCTCCGTCCATCGCCCATCGGAGCAGTCCATCAACGTTTTGAGATCCATCAAGCTTTAGAATGCGAGAGGGAGAGAGAGAGAGGAGAGAGAGGAGAGATGGAAGAGGAAAATCAAGGGAGAGGAGATATTTATTCCACTAGTTAAGAGGGCGGAAGTCGGTAGAGGGGGCTATTTTGGGTATTTACTCAAAAGCGGAAAAATATCTGACGCCACTGCCACGTGGCACAAGATATTTTTTTTCTCTTTGATGCGCATGGACCCGATCTAGGCAAACATTTGCATGAGGGGAGTTCATCATATGTACTCATGGACTACGGAAAGAAAATTTTTGAAAATATCTTAGTTAAAATTTATACCTATAAAAATTATTTTTTTCCTCTAAAAAATATTTTTAAAATATAATATAAAACTTAATTAAAAACTATCTCAGATAAAATATAACATAAAATTCTATGTCAGAATATATCGATAAAATTATAGGATGCTTTAAAATTACTTATCTTATTTTAAATTGATATTATATATTAAAATTTTTAATAATTTCAAAATTAATTTAATGAATTTTAAATTAATTTTAATATATTTATATTAAAATTTTATTTTGACACTATTTATTTTATTGTTTAGAGTAAATTAATATAAATTTAAATGATTACTATAAAAAATTATTTTGATTAAATTTAAATGAGAATATTTTGTCTCCCTAAAGAAATCTGGACCGTTAAACTGGTATAATCGTGATTTCAACGATTAAGATTCGTCAGTGCCGCCGGAGACTTGAGGACGGATTCCATCCGGATTTTTTCATCATAAAGCATAATAATTTTCGACTTTAGTGCAAGAAGTCACTTAATTGGGTCATTAGCTTTCCACTTGGAGGATTAAAAAAGGCTAATCACATCATTAGTTGTTTTGTTTTAGTGCAATTTTTTAATAAAAAAATTATGATGTGCCTTAAATAAGATATAATTATTTTTCTATTATTTATTTTTATTTCATGCATTATATATTATTTTTAATATTATTGAATTATTAAAAAGTAAATTAGAATAATAGACAAATAAAACTAAACTATTTCTTAATCATCTTATAATCATACTAAAAAGCATATTGTGGATATCTAATTGTTAAGTTGTAATATGGGATTAATTATATTAAGGTATAATATATGATGCATAAAGTAAAATAAAAAAATACCATAAAAATATTTTTACTTTTGTACATGATATTTGGATTCAATTTTTTTTTTTTTCATTTTGTTTCCGTAATTTTATTTTTAATTGGAGCATTAAGTTTTTTTTATTTAAAATTGGTAAGCAAAGTTTCATTTGGGAGAGTTTTTTTATTTCTTTTAAAGCTAATTTTTTAAAAAAATTGTAATAAAAATTTTAGACTAAAAAATAACTTTAAAAGTATTAAAAAAATTGTCTCAAATGAAGTCATAATATGAGCATCCCAACATGGCCACTTTATAATGAAAAGCTTTCAAATGACTGATAAAATTAAGCTATAATTCATAATTTTTCTCTCATAATATCCGAATTTCGAATGAGAAATTAGGGTTGCATTTTAGTTCAATTTTATAAATAAATGAGTTAATTATTGATAAAAAATTAGCTCGTTAATAAATCAATTTAGTTGTATGTATTCTGTTTAGAGTTTAATGAAATTGATCATAATAATATCTCTTATGAATCATCTATTCATGCATTGACGCCCTTCCTTCTCCCTTCAATCATTTTCGAGTGAGCTCATGTTATGATTTCCTTATCTCCTCTCGATATCTCGAACTCATGATTGGAGCTCAGGTTTGAGAACATACGGATGAGCCGAGCTCGAGCTCAAGCCGAGTATTGAGCAAGCAAGTGGAACTCTTGCTAACCCTAGCTCGAGCTCTACTCACTCATTCACACCCCAAACTTGTACCTTTAAAATTATAAATCCCTTATCCTCTCTAAATAATAATAATAATAATAACTCTTTAGCCTACTCATATTTCGAATTCTCATTTGACATTGAAAAAACTTAATTGCTTATTTAACTTTAAACCTTGAAATTATCAATTACAAGAGAAATTATTATGTGTGGAGTCCGGATGGAAAGAACCATCTGTATTTGCTGCGTATTTGTAAATACTCACCTGTGAGTATTTACTTATTTGTTACATGTTTACTGAGTATTTACCGGGAATTTACAAATACACAACCACTCAATAAATGCACAACAATTCAGACGTTTCTTCACATTCAAACTACTCATAAAATAATTTCTCCAATTACTAATAGCTTCTCATGAGATTATCTTCCATCACTAATTAATGAGGAAGTGGGGTTTAATCATTTAAAATTTTTCATGCTTCATTTAATTGCTTGTCTAAGATGTTATATTTGTAAAAATCTCTCTTTTTTAATCCAAATATTTGGTTATTAATATATTATATTATCACTAATTTTATTTTTTATTTACTTCATCGAACAGTTCGATGTGGACGTCCATAAACCAAATTTTAATTTATCCTCCATAAAAAAGAAGAAGATATTTTTATTTTTTAAAGTTTCGAAGCTTCACTATGACTCATTTTTTGCATTGTTAATTCTCACCGACTTTGATAGCTAGATATTTTTGCCACTTGCTTTTTCGAATAATTAAAAGTTTTATTTTTCTTTTAAAAACAAAACTCCATAATTTTAATATTTTTTATTAAATTTTAATAAAAGTATCTGAATTTTAATTTAATAAGAGTCTAAATTAAAATTTTCTACAGATATTTACGTTTGTACCCAAAAAGTTAAAGATTTAGGAGATTAAAGTAAGGTAATTTCATTATTAATAAATCAAACTTTAAAATTTATTTAAAATAAATTTAATAGTTTTGAGATTAATTTAAATTAATTTTCTTTCAGAATATTTGAAAGAACATTTCTTATAATTTTGGGCATTTGCTTGAAATGCACATATATATTTTTTTATTTTTAACTTGAGTATCAAAATATAAATTTAATATAATTTTTTTAAAAATTTTAAGACATTAATAAACTTTTTAAAAATTTTAGGAACTAAATTAGTTAATAAATAATTAAAAAATCAAAGTTTAAGATTAGTTTTGAGTAATTGTCTTCATTGTTCTGTTTAATTGGTATACATAAATGGCAAACCTCAGGCCAAGCAAGAAAAAAATTTTGGGTTATTAGACAAATCTTTGATTTTTTTTTTAATAGAATAATATGTAAATAATAATTTTTTATAGGCATTTTCATCGTTTCGTTGTTATTTTTTTTTTTTGGGGAAATTTTGGGCAGAGGCCCGTATATTAATCAAGACTAAAACGATTACAAAAGAAATGCAGCTTCAAAACTGAAGCAAGCTCAATAAGAGCACAAAAAGGAACAAAATAAATTACATCCATAGAGACAAAAAGAAGAGCCGGATGCAGGCCAAAAAAGCAGCCTACAAGCCACTAACGTCAGCACTGGATTCCTGAAATTATCCAAGAAGCAATAAATCAGTGTTAGCTGCCAAAAAGAAATTCAGAAGAAAAGGAGGCCAAGGACTCAGATTAATTGCTCGATCTACCAAACGAATAACCCTGGTTGCCCGAAGGCCATCCAAGGGGCCTGCTAACGGGTACATCATTGTCCAAGGCCAAATTACCCGCAGGCAACAAGCGTGCCCCCAGCAGCTGGAATAATCACATCTAACATGAACCGAATTGCCCAAGATTAAAGAAGTTCCAGCAAAGCGTAGTAGTCCTTCCATTTCTTAATTTTCACATGAATCGCTTTGTTAATAAGAAGAGCAGTAGTAATGGAGCTGCTGCTAACATTCTCAAATCTCCTGTTGTTACGTTCTTTCCAAATAAAGTAGGTGCAGGCATTAGAGATGAGCAGATAAAATTCTTTTAGCTGACCATTAGAAGAGTAATATTCACCAATCCATTCCAATAAGTGCAGCAATGACGGTCTAATCAGCAAGCCATTAGCTAAAGGCAGAAGGCGAGAGATAACAGAATAGGAGTTAGAGCATTCAAAAAACAAGTGGGAAGTAGAAAGTAGAAAGTAGATTCAAAATATAGAAATTTACCGTTATTACTAATTTACATCGTTTCGTTGTTATTACTAATTTACTATTAATTAATATGACAAAGGTTAAAAAAAAAAATCAAAGATATAGAAATTTACTTTTATCGTTATTACTAATTTACTTTTTTTTAATCAAAAAAAGAAAAAAAACTTTTATTTTGCATTAAAAAAGTAGTCAATCACTATTATATTTAAAAATAATATTAAAATGATTGATGTTGTTTATAATTGAAAAATAATTAAGTGATATAGTTTGTAATATTTTTTAATTAATCGTCTGAAACAATGGGCTGGACCGCTGGAGAAGTGTTCAAAGAGATATGCTTGATTTGACTTCTCCAACTGTATTAAATTAATAAATTAGATATTTTGAGGGAATGAGTTTATTTAGACAAATATTGAAGATGATGCACTTCAAAATTGATTTAAACTATTTAGAATTTGATTTGAACCTAATTTCAAATATGATTCGAATCTATTTTGAACTAAGAGTGGAATCATATTTGAGGCACGAAAGAGAGGTGGCTTAACATTGTGTGAGGGATTGTGCGAGGAATAGTGCGACGCACTCATCATATTAAGGAGGGCAAATTATTAGGTGCCGATACTGGACGGAGAGAACCGTCCTATAGTGAAAGCGTAGTCAAAGTGCAGCTGCTATTGTAACTGCTAAACTGCACACTGTGCTTTCACTACAAATAGAGAGAAAATCAGACGGTTCTTTCCGTCCGGTGTCCGCACCTAATAATTTCTCATTAAAGAGAGGAGGCGTGCTCATGTTAGCATGTGGCCAATACTAATTTGGAGGTAAGGGCATGAGTGTGTTGCTAATTCGATGATAGGTGAATGTCTTGCCCATACAACATGTGGCATTAGCTAGCTGCATCTCACCTTCAAGTTTGTTCGTTGTGACCTCGACAAATCGTTGGTAAACAATTGTGTAACACATGTTACTTATGACAATTTCGTAACTATGAGAGTTTAAAATACATAGCCAAACTATAACAACACTAATTGTTGCATCCTGGAGTATTCACGTAAGAAGAGAAATATAAAGTTTAACATCTTAACTTTGTACAAATATCTATCACACACAAAGATGAAAAGAGGGGGTGAGTCATTTATAGGGACACCAATATTTTGGGTGAAAACCCCCTGAAAAGGAGAAAAAATCATAGGGCCTAGCGCACTTTGAATGAATCAACTAGTATTTGCAGTTGATTACAAATGAGGCCCTTAATTGGGGGAATGCCTTAGCTTGATGTACATCCTATAGAGTACATTGCATGATGGGAATACAAAAAATTAATGTTGATGTGTTTGTTTGGTCGGAATGACCATAGTCAGCGGGCGACTGAGGTTAGAAGGACTATAGTTGGTGGGAAACATAAGTCGAAAGGATCGTAGTCGGCAGGCAACGAAGGTTAGAAGGACTGTAGTTGATGGACGACGTAAGTCAGAAGGATCGTAGTCGGCGGGCGACGAAGGTCAGAAGGACTGTAGTCGGTGGGTGACGAAGGTCATAAAGACCATTGTTTAACGATGGAGGTTGGAAGGAAGGTAGCAGACCGTAGTCCGAGGGCACTGGAGGTCATAAAGATCGATGACTGGCGATAGAGTTCGGAAGGACAACGTCAGATAGAAGTCCATCATATGATAGAAGTTCAACGAATGTCCAGTGACAGGCATAAGTCTAACGACGGGTAGAAGTTCGACGAAATTCCGGTGACAGGTGGAAGTCCGGCTTCCGACAGGAATCCAATGACGGGCAAAAGTCCATAATTGGGTAGGAATCTGGTGATGGACGGAAGTTTTGTGTCGAATATGAATTCAACGATGGGTGCAAGTCGGCGTTGGGTAGAAGCCTGTCGATGGACAGAAGTCTGGCATTAGATTGAAGTCCGGCGACGAGCGGAGGTCCTGCGTCGGGTAGAAATCCGACGACGAGCGAAGGTCCGACATCATGTAGAAGACCAACGTTAGTCGGCGGCCGGGTAGAACTCCGGTGTTAGATGGTATTCGGGCAGAACTTCAGTGTCGGTAGGATGCCAGGTGAAAGTCCGATAATGGTTGATGAGGAGTCTCTTCCTTCTCTTCCTTGTTTCTTTCTCTTCTCTTCTTGCTTGGGCCTCTTTCTTCTCCACCCCCTCGGCTCCCCCTCTATGAGAAATGAGGGGTCTATTTATAGTTTTTTGAAAGTGTCATGGCTAGTAAATAGCAGAAAGATCAAAGATAAATTGTGAGTGATTTGAATGGACGACCGATGTTGAATTCTTTGATCATAGACAGCTTTTTTGGCATTTGAATGCCTTAATGATATTAGAATTTTACAATATTTGGCTCGTTGGATTTGTCTCACCGAGCCACTTGATTCGACTATAAGCATGTCATGTTTGGAAACTGTTTGATAATCCAAATTATGGTTTGAACCCTCTGAATGTGCTTCGGGCCTTTGATTTGGACCAATTTGAGCTCGGATTGGGTCGAATTTGGTGTCGCTGGGTTCATCTTTGTGAGACGTTTAGTTTGACTATAAGTTTACTTAAATTGAAGTTCAGATGGTCATGGATTTAATTTTTGAAGTTTCCAACTTTATTTTACTTCGAGATATGTGCCCGATCAAGATAATTTTTGATGATATAACACCAATATTGAAAAAATGATTATTGGAACATAGAGGATGCGCTATTGAAGCTTTACCACAATCGATCACATGAGCTTTAAGATTGCCAGAGACATAAGGTGTTTGGAGTAGGGGAGTTTAAGCTTTGTTGTTGTTCGAAATTGCACACGTCTATTTATTTGAAGGTTATGATATATATTTTTTAGTTCACAACAGAATTTAAGTCTAAAATAAAGTTTCCAGCATCTTCTTCTTCTTCAAAAAAAAAAAAAAAAAAAAGAGTAAAAGCTCAAAATAGTTCTCTAACTATTAATAAATACCCAATTTAGTCTCCTAATTTTTTACTGCCCCAATTTAGTTTATTAACTATTAAAAATTATCCAATTTAATCCATCAGTTAAAATTTTCATTTAAATTAATGGAAGAAGATACAAAACATTCTTCTTTTGTGGATATTTTAGGAAAAAGACTTTTCCTTTTTATTACCTAATCCATTGTCTTCCTACTATAATATCCCATGGAGATTGAATTGGAGATAGAATGGTGCTAGCGAGAAAACATGTTGCTGCAAACAAGGTGTGTGCTACGACAGAAAGAGATCGCGAGCGTGAGTAGGTATAATTTCACAGGAGACGGAATGTTGTGCTACTGCAAGCAAGGCGACGTGCTTTGCTTCTCCAAGGTTCGACACATTGCGAGTGAGACGCAAGACTCCGTGAGCAAGGTGACGAGCTATAAATTTAGTATAATCCCATGGAGACAAACATTGGGAGGCGACATGCTAATATGAGGGACCACAATGCGCTTCAAGATCAAGAGATGGAGACGACGAACAATGTGCGACATCCACAAGGAGACGGTTTACTTCTATTCCTAACATCCTAATTCATATTATTTTTATCTTCTTATTCTTAGAAATTAATTACTTTTTTAGAAGGATAAAAATAAGGACAGTAGTTGGCGGGCGACGGAGGTCGGAAGGACTGTAGTTGGTGGGCGACGTAAGTTAGAAGGACCGTAGTCGGCGGGCGACGAAGGTCGGAAGGACTGTAGTCGGTGGGTGACGAAGGTCATAAAAACCGTTGTCTGACGATGGAGGTTGGAAGGAAGGTAGTAGACTGTAGTCCGCGGGCATTGGAGGTCATAAAGATTGATGGCTGGCAACAGAGGTCGGAAGGATGATGTTAGGTAGAAGTCAAGCATCGAATAGAATTCCGACAAATGTCCAGCGATGGGCAGAAGTCTGACTTACAGGTAGAAGTCTGATGAAATTCTGGTGATTAGCGGAAGTCCGGCTTCTGACAGGGATCTAATGATAGGCGAAAGTCCGTCATTGGGTAGAAATCTGGTGATGGACGGAAGTTCTGTGTCAGATATAAATTCGACGATGGGTGCAAGTCGGCATTAGGTAGAAGTCAGTCGATGGACATAAGTCTAGCATCATATAGAAGTCCGACGACGAGCGGAGGTCCATCGTCAGATAGAAATCCGGTGACGAGCGGAGGTCCGGCATCAGGTAGAAGACCGAAATCAGTCAACGACCGGGTAGAACTCAGTGTTATATGGTATTCGGGCAGAACTTCGGTGTCGGTAGGCTGCCAGGTGAAAGTCCGATGATGGTCGAGGAGGAGTCTCTTTCTTCTCTTCCTTGCTTTCTTCACTACAGGAAAATCACCCACTTCCGGCGGCTTTTTCCGGCGGAATTTGACCTATTTCCGGCGGTTTTCCGGCGGCTTTCGTGCCGCCGGAAAAAACGGCGTAGGAAAATAATTTCCGACGGCGTTTTCCGGCGGTTTACAGGCGGTCAAAAACGACCATCATCGGCGGCGGCTCCGGAAATAAAAAAAAAAAAAACAATTTCCCGCTCCAGCTGAAACCGCTCCCCGGCGGCGGCTCCGGCGGCACGCCAGCAACCCGCTCCGGCGGGCGGACCAGAGCGTCGAACCAGTTCCCGCGGGCGGACCAGACCGCGTCGAACCAGCTCCCGCGGGCGGACCAGACCGCGTCGCGTCGGACCGGGCTGGCGTGAGCCAGGCGAGCCCGAGTGCGCCAACGGGCTCGCTCCCGCGCTGCCTTCGCTGGGTTTCGAACCGTGGACCTCCTCACCCGCTGCCCCGGACCCTGACCACTGCGCCGTTTCTGCAAAATAGTTAAATCTAAGTATTTTTTTATTTATATTAAAAATGTCTGAATATTATAATTAAACATTATTAATTTAAAATTTTTATTAAAAAAAGATTTAACTATTTTTAAGTCGAAAAGCCGTCGGAAAGCCGCCGGAAAATACCGCGGGAAAATTTTGCGGGAAATTAGCCTCGCAAAATTTTGCGGGGAAATTAGCCGTCGGAAAATCGCCGGAAAGCCGCCGGAAAATACCGCGGGAAAATTTTGCGGGAAATTAGCCGTCGCAAAATTTTGCAGGGAAATTAGCCGTCGGAAAACCGCCGGAAAGCCGCCGGAAAGCCGTCGGAAAGCTGCTGGAATTTTTTGTTGGAAATAAGACGTCATAAACCACCGGAAAGCCGCCGGAAAGCCGCCGGAAAATTGATCGCCGGAAAGCCGCCGGAAAATTCCGCCGGTAATAAGTGATTTTCCTGTAGTGCTTCTCTTCTCTTCTTGCTTGGGCCTCTTTCTTTCCCCCCCCCCCCCCCGGCTCCCCCTCTATAAGAAATGAGAGGTCTATTTATTATTTTTTGAGAGTGGCATGACTAGTAAATAACAGAAAGATCAAGGATAAATTGTGAGTGGTTTGAATGGACGACCGATGTTGAATCCTTTGATCATAGACTGCTTTTTAGGAACAATTATTAGGTCCGGTGACCGGACGTAGCTCTATGTTCGGTCACCACTGAGTTACCCGGTATTTGCTCGATATTGCTATGTATTGCTTGGCAATAACGAAAAATACCGCTGTGTGAAGACCAATACTGAGTAATACCGAGCAATACCGAGTAATACAGAGTTTTTCTAGAAAAAAACTAGGTATTGCTCGGTATTATTCGGTATTGCTCGGTATTGCTCGGTATTTGTCTTCACATAATGGTATTTCTCGTTATTGCCGAACAAAATCGACATATACGTGGTTTTGTGCCTGCTACATGGCGCGATTTAGTCCCGGCCGAACGTAGCTCTACGTCATTTCACCGGACCAAATAAAAGTTTGTTTTTTTTGGCATTTGAAGGCCTTACTGATATCAGAAATTTACAATCTTGGGCTTGTTGGATTTGTCTCATCGAGCCACTTGATTCAACTATAAGCATGTCATGTTTGGAAACTGTTTGATAATCCAAATTATGGTTTGAACCCTCTGAATGTGCTTCGGGCCTTTGATTTGGACCAATTTGAGCTCGGATTGGGTCGAATTTGGTGTCACTGGGTTCATCTTTGTGAGACGTTTAGTTTGACTATAAGTTTACTTAAATCGAAGTTCAGATGGTCCCGGATTTAATTTTTGAAGTTTCCAACTTGATTTTGCTTCGAGATATGTGCCCGATCAAGATAATTTTTTATGATATATCACCAATATTGAAAAAATGATTATTGAAACATAGAGGATGCCCTATTGAAGCTTTACCACAATCGATCACATGATCTTTAAGATTGCCAAAGACAGAAGGTGTTTGGAGTATGGGAATTTAAGCTTTGTTGTTGTTCAAAAGTTCACATGTATATTTATTTGAAGGTTATGATATATATTTTTAGTTCACAAGAGCATTTAAGTCTAAAATAAAGTTTCCAGCATCTTCTTCCAAAAAAAAAAAAAGTAAAAGCTCAAAATAGTTCTCTAACTATTAATAAATACCCAATTTAGTCTCCTAACTTTTTACTGCCCCAATTTAGTTGATTAACTATTAAAAATTATCCAATTTAATCCATCAGTTAAAATTTTCATTTAAATTAATGGAAGAAGATACAAAACATTCTTCTTTTGTGGATATTTTAGGAAAAAAACTTTTCCTTTTTATTACCCATCCATTGCCTTCTACTATAATATATTAATATCCCATGGAGATTGAACTGGAGATAGAATGGTGCAAGCGAGAAAACATGTTGCTGCAAACAAGGTGTGTGCTACGACAGAAAGAGATCACGAGCGCGAGCCGGTATAATTTCACAGGAGACGGAACGTTGTGCTACTGCAAGCAAGGCAATGCGCTTTGTTTCTCCAAGCTTCGACACGTTGAGAGTGAGACGAGATACTACGCGAGCAAGGTGACGAGCGAGACTATGCGAGCAAGGTGACGAGCTATCAATTTAGTATAATCCCATGGAGACAAACATTGGGAGGCGACATGCTAATATGAGGGACCACAATGCGCTTCAACATCCAGAGATCATGGGCGGATCCCCATGGTGGTGAGGGGGGGGGGGGCAAATGCCCACCCTCAAAAAATTTTTTTTTAAAGTTTTAGAGAGGATTTTGAAATATTTTGTATATTTTGTGTATTTTACCCCCTCTCAAAAAATTTTTTTGCCCCAATTTTATCAATCCTAACCATTTTTGCCCATCCCCCACCCAAAATTTTTTTTTTGCCCACCTTGAAAAAAGAAGCTGGATCCGCCCCTGTCAGAGATGGAGACGACCAACAATGTGCGACATCCACAAGAAGACGGTTTGCTTATATTCCTAACATCCTCATTCATATTATATTTATCTTCTTATTCTTAGGAATTAATTACTTGTTTCGAAGGATAAAAATAATTTGTAGCACTAAGAACTATTTCTTTGTTTTAAAGTAATATAATTTTTTATTAATTATTCACCCTTATAATTAGTATATTAATTTTATTCAAATATTTATATGTATTATAATTCATTAAATGATAAAATAGAGCAATAAAAGTAATATAATCTCGCATACACATGTACTACCTAAAACACCCTCATATTGAACCTTGAAGTTAACTTTAACTCTTATTTTAGTCCCTAAGACTAAATTGAATCAATTTTTAATACTCGAGAGACTAAATTGAGATAATCCATAACTCTAAGACTAAATTAGATATTTATTAATAGTCGGGAACTATTTTGTGCTTTAGCTAAAAAAAAAAATTGGTCAATTGCGTGTATTAGGAGACATAATATCAAATTTCTCTAACAAACTCAATTTTGATTTGGAAATTAGAATATTCATCTTAAAATCTAGAATTTAAATTCAAATATAAGAGTTTGCCCTTTCTTTGTGTACTTTGTTTCAAAAATAATTGGAGATATTTCTCCAAATTTTTTTATAAAAGAGATATTAGTTCAATTTTTGCGTTAAAAGAAAATAAAATCTCAAATTTCTTTAACATATTCTCACGCTAATCTATCTCAATCATTACTGTATTATATTTGCATGTTTAGTAAATGATCAAAACAATTAGTTTTCATGAACGTCATCCCATTATTTTTTTTATGGAGCAGTTTACGATGAAATATTTTCTTATTTCTGATGGTGAAATTTAAATATTAAAAAATAACAAAATTAATCATAAATATCTCTCCTTCCCTATCTCCCTTTTCTGATAATTTCGATTGCACCAACCGCCTGATTTTTAAAATAAAATATAAATCAATGTTAAATAAATCACATTTTTAATTATAATAATCACGTGGTTGTTCGTAGATCAGCGAATGGAGGCGCCTTTACATTTACAATACCAATAATGAAAGTCCTCATACAACCAAAACCATAGAAAACAAACTATATACATAAATATCATTGTACTAATTAATTAAGTAAATAATTGAATTAATTGTGTGATTAAAATTAATTAGGTGTGGAACTTTCTACCTTGCTTCATCTTAAATGTTCTCCAAGATATCTTTCATTGCTATTAAAATATTTTTTAGAATATATTTTATATGCATTTGATGTGATGCTTTCATCGCTTGAAGAGTAACTTACACTTCCTCGGTAACGGTGGCAGTGACGATGGCTATGGTGGTGGCTATGAAAGGAGAAATCGTCATTGCCATCGTTAGAGGAGTTTGTTGATTTGGAAATTTTTTTATGTCCTAATTAGCCTTGATTTGGAAGGCTTTGATGACTCATTAATGTAATTATTAGAGAGTTGATTATTATTTTATTAGGTGATTTGAACGAGGATTTGAATGGGGATTAGATTAAGAAGATTTTCCTTATTTTGTTCACCTCAAATCTATAAATTGAGGGGGAAGGACTATTGTAGATGTATGAGAGGAAGAGAACCAAATTGTACTCCCTATTTGTTTCTCCACAATAGTGAAATCATCTCTTCCCCGTTGATGTAGGTATCTTGACCGAACCACGTAAATCGCCGTATTCTTTGTGTTGATTGTGTTGTATGATTTCTGGTTTGATTTTCTGTTTTGCTCAACAGAGATCGGTGAGGGGAGCTTCTCATGAGAGTATTTTGAGGCGGAGATGCAATGGTGGGTGAGAGTGGAGAGGATGGCCGGAGGGGCATGCTATAATGATTTATTTTTTAATGAAGATCTAAAAAATATAAATAAATATTGTATAATCAGGCTTTTAAGGAATGGATTGATCATGCTCATTGAAAGTAGTGTGGATTTAGGATTTTGCTCATGAAGAGATTTAGAAATTAGGATTTTTTGGAGTTAGGAGTAAAACTTTTTTTTATTTTTTTTATGCTTAATATCTAGATGATAATTGATGTGACATCTCAAAATTTATTTGATCAAGCATGAAATCTGATAAAATTTTGAATTAAAGCATTTTTGGAAATAAATTCACATTATATGAGCTATGATTTCATCAAACTTATAGATGAGTTGAATATCTCGTTGAAATGAGATCAATGATATCAAAATTATCCAATCCGAGTATGAATGAGCCCAAATCAAGTAATTAAAACATAATTGAAAATTCATAACATTTTGAAGGATGAAATAATCTTCAAATCTTGTGTTCTTTATGTCAATGATCACCATTAACAACCAGCTATTGCATATGTTTTCTTCTAATTAATATTATCTGACTGCAATCTCCTAATGACTGTTAGTTGATTATTATTTTGTGTTGAATATTTGTTTATGCACATTGTTGAAACGAAGTCTGACTCTCAATGCAAATACTAAGATGTATACTAGATCGACTTCCTAGTCTTTGATCTTCTCTCCTCAAAGAAGAAAGACCAAACATATAAGAAACAATCTATTGAAGACAACTCTAATGCCTCAAAGCTCATTCAACTTCTACCATAGAATTCATCTTTCAATTTTTATGTCTAATTTATTGTATTAATTCCTTCCTTATTTATGGGACATTTTATCATTAACATGTGACATAAAATAGTTGAATCAATTTAACCAAGTCAAATCTCATGATTTTTTATCCTTTTAGAGTTTTCACATAAAAAAAAATTGTCTCCTTTGAGCTCTTCTAGACTCTATGATGTGTGCATGTGCTAGATCTTTGTACACTACTAAGATGATAAATCTTTTTTTTTGGTTGCCCCAAATTTTAAAGCATATAATAATAATAATAATAAGTTTATAATTTGAATAGATTATATATATATATATATATATATATATATATATATATATATATATATATAGTATTCTTGGTAAATAATACTTGCTAATAATTAAATAGTTGCATTTTTTTTTCAAATTATAATAAAATGATTAAAGTCAACCAAAACTAAAAGCAGGGAATTGATTTACAAGTTGTTTGGTATGCTGAAAATGAATGGATTGTAAAAAGAATGAAATATTTTTAAGTATTTTGGAGTTGTTTGAATGACTCGAAACTAAATGTGAGTAATTATTATTTTATTTAACTTGAAGTAAAATAAATATATTATAAAAATCTAACCATAGTGATGGCTGGTGGTAGCAAAAATTGGCTCAAAGATCAATAGTTGTGGTATTGGATAACAATCGGTGGGGGCAATAGTCGACAGCGGCAGACGCGGGCAACAATAACGGCAAGTCAGGAGGCAACGGGCAGGCAGCATGGGTAACGGCTAAAGGCGGCGATGGCTGGTGATGGGGCGGCGGCGTAGGCATTGGAAATGACAGATAATGTATAATGTACTTGAAAATTTGATAAATTTAATAATTAACATAATAAATTGCTTAAATGAATGGTTATCAAGATTTCATTTCTTAGAAAATGTAAAATAAATAAAGTTTGGCATCAGATATTGAAATACAAAGTCTTCCATATATTTTCAAGACAGCTTGTTTAAAAAATTCCTGATTTTCTGTTCATAATATAATTTTTTTTTTCTCTCAAAGTTGATTTTCTGTTCATAAATAGGGTAATCTGCTAAGAAACTTTAAGGCTAAATGGAGAAATGAAGGAAGAAGAGAGCTGAAGTCAAAAAGCACAAAGAAAACATACTGATTCAATAAAGATTGTCAGATCTTGATATCTCCAAACCACTAATCAGGCTTCTGTTCTCATTTCAAAAGCGGCCAACTTATGCTGACCGATTATGTTCGAAGGAAGGGAAAGTCACATTCCATGCTTGCAGTGGGAGGACAAAAAAGACCCCAAAAATTAGTGGAAGATGTGTGATCAGGTATTAATTATTCTGTGCGGATGCTGAACGTCATCCAAAAATCAATCAGAATACGCCATGCCACTCTGTGCTCGATACTGTCGCTCGATACCGCTGATGTCGCGCATTCTGATTTGTCTCTGGACGGAGTTCTACGTCCAGTCTCAGCAGAGAACTTTTTTAGTTCTTGGTGTCACCTAATATTATAATTTCCTATAATGCAATATCTTTCTGCGGTGTCATTCTAGATGAGATTTTAATTGTAATGTGACTTATTAATTAGATATTTTATTAACTTAAATTTGAATAAAAAAATATTTTTACCTTCCAATGAAATTCCATGGAATTTGTACTTTTTTTTGTAACTTTCTAAATTTTCACACAAATAACAACTTATATATGGCTATATTTTTTAATTTTAAGGAAATGGTATACTTCAAAAAAAAAAACTCAAAAAATTTTATTTCACATAAAACTTTAGTTAAGGAAGTTTTTTTTAATATGGATGAATGGTGTAAACAGATAGGCGGCTTATTTTTAGAGCGGTTCTTTGCGCCCTTGTGGGCTATGAGCTTCTTGTTTTTTCTCCAATTGTTTTGATGATCTTTTTGCTGACCGACATAGCTTTAGATGAAATAATTGTTTTTTTTTTTTGGCTTTTGATTTATATATGTTATTTTTGGTGATTCAAAGTTATTAATCATGGAGAATTTTCCAATTTTAACTATGTTGTTGTTGCAGGATAGAATATATGCAGCGATAGAGTTAGAATTTTTCACCTCAACATTGTACATATATCTAGCACATAAATGGGAAATTCAAAAACACGAGAATTTTTATGTGGAAAATCCTGAAAAAGAGAAAAATCAAGGGGTCACGCCTAGTTGAAATGATTCAACTAGTATTTGAATAGATTACAAATAAATGATCGGTCCTATTGAGGACGATCAGATTACAACAATCAACCGTTAGATTGAAATATAGTGATGAGCGGAGATCGAATGAAAATCTGACGATGTTCTGTGGTCGGGCGGAAATCCAGTGACGTTCGGTGGTCGTGTGAAAATCCGACGTCAGTTGGCGGCCGGTTAGAAGTCCGGTGTCAATCGGTGGCCGGGTGGAAGTCCAGCGTCAGTCGGTAGTCAAGCAGAAGTGCTACGTCATTCGGTGACCAGGCGGAAGTCCTGCGTCAGTCGATGACTGGACAGAAGCCCGACAATAGTTGGTGGCTGAGTGGAAGTCCAGCGACAGTTGGTCATCAGGCAGAAGTCCGACGGTGGTCGAGGAGGTTTGGTGGCAAGAGAACTCTAATTTCTCTCTCTTCCTTTTCTTCTTTGCTTTCCTTCCATGAGAAATTAAGGGTATATATATTTATAATTTCCGAGAGTGACATGATAAGTAAATAGGTGAGAGATCATGGGTAAGTTGTGAGTAATTTGAATTGACGGCCGATTTTGATCCTCTTGATTGTGGATCATTTACTGTGTAATTGAATGTGTTAATGATATCATAATTATACAATCTTGGGTTTGTTGGATTCGTCTTGTCGAGCTGCTCGATTCGACTATAAGCATGTCACGTTTATAAATCATTTGGTAATTCAATTTATGGTTTGAACTTTTCAAATGTGCTTCGGGTCTTTGATTTGGATCCATTTGGGCTCGAATTGAGTTGAATTTGATGTCTCTAGGTTCGTATTTTTGAGACGTTTAGTTCGACTATAAGTTTATTGAAATCGGAGTTCAGATGGTCCTGATTTTAATTTCAAAAGTTTCCAACTTGTTTTTACATCGAGATTCGTGCCCGATGAAGATATTTTTTTTATGATATATCCGCTCTATAGTATAATTTTTTTGGAACAAATTTCTTACTGTTTTATGAAACATTTTTTTAGTGTAATTTTTTTTTTAATTTACTATAAGATTATTTCATAAAACAGCAAGAAGGTTATCCCACTTTAATTAATTTTGATCATGATAATATGCACATGCAACCTAATAAATGTTGTTTGGAATCAAAGTGTTATATTAATTTCAGTTGTTGTTGTCGTAGATGGCACATAAATATTGCTCTGTTCACATAGCTTCTTTTGTGGCAGTTTTTAGTTATCAATTTTTTTGCTGGTTTAAAAAGAAATTGTACTCGAAAATTGTTTTAAAAAAAAGTTAATAAAATCATAGCCTTCCCTTGATATGGCAAGTAGACCTTTCAATATTGGACCCGATCCGAATCCGACCCGAAATTTTTGGGTTTAGGATTGATCGAACACGAAGCAGGTCGGGATCGGGTCATGAAAACCGATCCGTTTGAAAAATCGGGTCAGGATCAGGTTGACCCGGGAACCCGAGATCAACCTGAAATGACCCGGAATGCACACAAACCCGTCTATCCGGAATGACCCTGCCCGCGTCCCGGCTACCCCGCCTACCGGCGCCCGACTGCCCGGACGCGTCACATCGCATTGCGTCTCGAAGCCAGGTCGCATTACGTCCGAAGGCCATGTCGCGTCGCACAAGCGTTAGCAGCAGTCGCGTCCTACGTCAGTCGCCGCCTCTCCGGCGTACGCGGCAGTTTCGCGTCGCGTCCTGCGTCCGGCATCCGTGTCCGACAGTTCCGCGCCGTGTCTACGTCCGTGCCCAGTATTCCGTGTCACCGGCGTCCCGAGGCCATGTCGCGTCCGCGGGTTGGGTCGGGTTGACCTGAACCCGATGCGGGTCGAGTTCGGGTCCATAAAATCGGCTCGTTTGCAAAACCTGGTTGGGTCGACCCGAACCCGAATAGTACCGGGTCAATTTTGGGTTCGACCCGAACCCGACCCGTAACCCGAAATTAACACCCCTAATTGCAATGATGTTACGTCCTCATTTTGACTTTTTAATTTGTATTTTTTACTCTCTTCAACTTTATAGTTAAATACCCTTTCTTTTGAAAAAAATTAGGGACAATCATACCCAATTCCATTAATAATGAAATGTTACAAGAGAATTACAACTTTTATAAGAAAAATAAATCATAAACTTACAAAAGTGCAAAGAAAAAGAAGTCTTAAGAAGAGACAAATAAACTAAATAAATACAATCCTATTAAAAAGCTCCCAGAAACTCCCCATAGAGAGCAGAACAACAAATAATCCAGAAACCAACACCAACAACAAACCGAGAAAAGCTCCACCAAACCTTTAAAGAAAAATTTCAATCACCCGCAGACAAGCAGAACCTAAACAGATCTTCCTCCAAACGAGAAAACAACAACCAAACCAAGATCCAACAACAAAAACTTGAAAAAAACTAGCTCAACCAATCCTCCACCAGTCCTGAACCAAAACAGAAAGAAAAAAAAAATCAAAAGATCCAAAAAGCAAGGACCCACTCCACATATTTTATATCTCTAGCTTTTGACAAATTTGTAATTTTATGTTTATTTAATAGAATTAAGTTAAGCTCTCGTCATTAAAAGGAAAAATAACGCACAATTATATGCTAAATTAAAAGTGGACCATTTCGACACGTTTAGTTAATTCTCTAATTAAATGGGATTTAAATAATTTTCTATGTAATTTTTCTTGGGACGGTGCGGGTCGCAGTCCCAACACAATGAAAAATTATTAGGTCCGGACACCGGACTTAACTCTACATCCGGACGTTAATAACATTTGGCCACGTGCTTTTACTCTTTACCACGCGGCCCGACGATTCGACCCAGACCGGAACCCGATATTGCTATGTTCGGGTATTACTATGTATTGCTCAGTATTACTAGGTATTGCTAGGTATTACTTGATAATAATGAGAAATACCGCTCTGTCAAGATCAATACCCAGCAATACCGAGCAATACCGAATAATACCTAGCAAAATCGGGTATTGCTAAGTATTGCTCGATATTGCTAGGTATTGGTCTTGACAGAATGATATTTCTTATTATTGCCGAGCAATACCGAGTAATACCGAGCAATACCTAGCAATACCCCTATATGCACAAATCAGCCAATACAGAGCAATACCGGGTCCGGGTCGTCGGGCCGCACGGTAAAGAATAAGAGCACATGGCGGTGACATGTTATTGAGGTCCGGATATAGAGCTACTTCAGGTGTACCAACCTAACAATTAACTATTAGCGTGAGACTTTCGATATACTGACACAGGAAGTCCCTAGAAGCCCACTTGACCGAAAGCGGGAGCAGCAGTGGGGGCCACAAGAAAGCCAGCTAGTCAAAAATTAAGTTGGAGACCAACCCGGCCCAACCCAACCGCTGCACTTTATTATCACTCTCGCTTGCACTTTTACCCCCCATTTCCCCGCTCCCACTCCTTCGCCGGCGGTTCAAACAAATCGCCATGAAGCCTGCTCCGCGCCGATCAGGTCCTCAACATTGCGCCATCAATCTCTGTATCGCATTCTAGTAATCTGTGTTTTGGTATAATTTATGTGTTTTTTGACGCCGATCTTGGAAATGGGGCAGGGATCGAAAAGAAACTGTTGGTGGCGGCGGTGCTGGTGATTGGGCTGGGGAGTTGGTTTTACGCGGAAATTCAGCCTCAGCCGCCGCGGTTGTGTGGGTCGGAGGGTGGGCCTCCGGTGACGGCGAAGAGGATCCGGCTTCGGGATGGGCGGCATCTGGCGTACGAGGAGACGGGCGTGCCGAAGGAGAGGGCGAAGTTCAAGATTATTTTCTGCCATGGATTTGCGAGTTCCCGACTAGACGGGATCCGAGCCTCTCCTGTTAGTAAACTACTTCTACTTTGTTATTTCCCTCTCCGCTTGTTTACAGTCTTATTACGCTCTAGGAAATTTTAGTAGAAATTTGAAGTTTGTTCTAAACTTGCATGAGTTTTTATTCAGTCAGAAATCAGATTCATAACTTGAAAAGTTCAAACTAATGATTCTTAACTTAAAAAAAAATAATTATAGAATTAATTTTGGGTCGATTCAAAGTGCGAATCGTCTTAAAATGTACATATATTCTGATTTATTTATTTAAAACTATGAATCTATAATGTTTTTGAGATTTTTTTTATTTTTTTCCAATTAAATTTATAAATATTTGTGTAAAAGTAATTATAATCATTCTTGTTGGATGGTGAATAATTTTAAGTTACTGCTGATTAATTTTTTATCACGAGTAGATTTCATACCATTTAAGTAGTTATTGTCAACTTTGATTTAATAGTAACTTGAGTTTGAGCTAAATTTGAATCAGACCGAATTTGAATATTTTAATTTTTTGCTAAATTTGACTATGTTGAACTTGTATAAGTTTCAGAAACTATGTATGCTGTAATGCAGAAGTGAAAGCAGAGAAAGAGTAGAAGATGACTGGCAGAAATGCTGTATTCATTTCCAATTCAAACTCATACACTGCTAACTACTGTAGAGTATTTTTTTAGAGAGAATTACAACTGTTGTATTCCCTGACAGTGACATTCCGGCTTGGATGGCTGAGATGCTGTTGGTTGTTATAGATAGATGATGGGGATTAGGTGAGCAAAAGTGGCTGCTTTAGAACAGCTTTTGGTGTATTGTAATTATTTTTAGTGATATTATCACCTTTCCTAAAGTTGATGGTGGGATCTTGGAGCGTCAACTTGTCCATTGTCATGAGAAAGCATTTATTGGATTGAGATTTTGTGAACATGTTTTTAATTGGATCTTGAGTGGAAATGTTGTGACTATGATTTGGTTTGATTTGAGGAAGTCATGGTTAAAAAGGTAAGCAATCTCTATGTGTTTAGCCCTAGTGTGAGAGATAGGGTTTTTGGTGTGAGCAATGTCGGATATATTTTTATAGTAGTATGATGGCCAAAGTTTAAAATTGCGCAATTAGATATTGAGAATTTTTTTGTTTATGAGGCAAGATATAAGCCTTAAGTCAATTTGAGACGTAGACTTTCAATAAACAAAAATTATGTAAAGCGAAAAAGAAGGTTAGAAGTAATTTTTTGTATAATAACCAAATAAGATATTAAAAGATGACATTATTAAAATCCTATTGATCTATGAAGTAAAAAATTGAATGAAACTAAAAATTGCATAAGATATAAAGCGGAGTGATAAATTTCGTGAAATAGAATTAAAATGCAAACATTATATTATGAATCAAGCTCAACTTCAACTTCAAGTTCAAGTAACAAAACAAGATAAATATAAGAATTGCATAAAAAATATTATATGAATCAAGTTCAACTTCAAGTTTTTTTTTCTAGTTCCCTACTCATCCACATTTAATTTCTAAAAAAATAGTAATAGTATGACAATTCAAAAGCCATTTGTGCTGCCATTATTGAGGGGATTTTTTAGTCATCATCACAACAAATTATTGCTCCCTTGCCTCATCACTTGTGTGTTCCAATATCTTACAATCTGCTTCATTGTCAGTTTCAATTATTTTTCTCTTTCTTAACATCAATATAAAGATGAAATTAATATTCCAATTTAAATAAACTTTAAAAATTTTAAATTCTTTTTTATATAAATTTTATTTTTAATTATTTATATATATAACTTGGAATTCATCCTTTGGTTCTATCATCATAAAAGAATTTAATGTTCAAATCTTTTTTCTATAATTCAAATGGTGTAACCTCCATTTCGTCATCCACAAAACACTCATCATCTGATGTTATATCGTCACAAAGCAAATAATTATTGATATATTTTAACCTTCTCTTCGTCAAGTTTCTATCATTTAGTCTCTTGTTATACATGTTGTACACAAAGGAATTCATCCTTAGGGTTGTTGCATGATTTATCTTTTATTTGTGGACTTAATTTGGCATTCTCCATTTGTGTTTGGTGTCTAGATGAAGAGCATGTTAATCTTAATACTTTAATATCAAAATGTTGTAGTTCTGGAGTGTCATCACCAAATTGAATTTACCATGCAAGTGAGATAAAGTTAATGAGTATAATACATATAATTAATCATTTTAATTGATAAAATTTTCTCCAATAAAAATAATCAAATTATCTGGAGATCACTATGAATCTATCTTTTGTCTGCTACAGTCCAAAGAAGCCCTCCTTATACGTAGAAGGTATCAATTGTATTTTAGCATTTTCTCTCTCAGATGAATCAACTATAAACTTATCTATGTAATATAGTATATCTCAATTTTGTCTTAGTATTTATTAACTAATTTTCATCATATTAAAACTGAGAATCCATATAGTAGCCTACTACATGCAAGTGGCGATGAAGTACTTTTCATCAACCTCAAACTTCTCATAACTACCCTCTTCCTCTTTTATGTTGTGGGCAATCAGCTCATTCATATCATCCATTTTATTATATATAAAACTTATTGCATACTTCTTCTCAACATCTACTCTCTTTAAAACTTGCACTGGTGGCCTAATTTTTTTAATAGCATAAAGTGCACTTTGTCAAAATTTATCATTCAAAATAATCTTCTTAATTTCTTTCCTTTGGGTTTTCTTGTCCAAGCATAACTCAACTATTGTGTTGAAGTGAACATAGTCATCCAAGGTTGTCTCACCTCCAACATACTATGCAATGTCAAATAAGTAGTATCAAACTTTGTTGTAGCATACCTACTCAGTATTGCTTTATTTGAAAACTTTCTCATATGTGCCAAAACTAAGAATGATCATATATAAATTTGTTTATCTTTTTTTCCTTAGTGTATTCTTATGTTGTGGCAACACCTTAAGTTTTTCAAAGATCAGGTTTATATAATGTGCGACACATGATGTCCAATATAAGTGCTTTCTCTACTCCATAAATTTTGCAGCCATTGCCCTATAAGCACTGCATTATTTGCCACCACTTGAGCCACCAAGTGCTCCTCAATCTCATGAACAATACCATTAAGTATTCCACAAAGAAATTCAACATATTTATAAAGCTTCTCTTATTTATATTTGACTTTCCATTAGATATTATAGTTAACCTTTTATGGCTCTAGGTCCTCTTGATTTTCTCAATGCATTTATTAGTATTTGCCAGCTCTTCCTTCAAAATCCATGCCTTCAAATCAACATGGATGGGGGTATCAATCTTCGCCTATAGGCTCCAATGGAATGTATCATATTGTAGTAAGCAGTGGATGTTGCAATATTAAATGAGATATCATTCTCATCAAAATTTGTCTATATACATGCATATTTGTGTCTGTGCTACCTACTAGTCTTTGGGACAACTTTTGTGATGTAGAAAGTCTATCTCGTTGTCTATCCTCCACGAGGATCTTCATGTAGTAATCCATAGACCGCTATATGACATAGGTTGCTATGATGAAGATGATGAGTCCTGACCACTATGCTCATTCGCATAGTATTGAGTCCTTATCAACTCTGTCATCAAACCGTCACTATGAATTATGCTTTGACATTATTGGCTTATAAATAATGCTTTGATTTCTTCCTTCACCGTATTAGACACTTTGGTACCTGGTGCCATGTTCTTATAGGATCCAAATAGGTGCTTTTTCGTCCTACTTACATCAGCCTTTGCCACTTTCTAACAATAATTATATTTAAAGTAAACATATGTCATGCAACATGAGGAGAGATTTATAGTAGGAGATGATGAATAGTTGCTATTATAAAGGACGGAGAAGAACCAAATTTGGGTATCACATTGGCAGGCTGTGAAGAGTATCTTGAGGTAGCTAAAGGGTACAGTTGATGTAGTCTTGGTGTTCGAGAAAGGCAGCCATCTATTGCTGAGTTATATATAGGCTACACTTATTCAAACTATGTTGGTGACATTGATAGGTAAGGTCTACGAGAAGGTAGTTATTCACATTGGCAGGAGGTCGAGTTAGTTGGAGATTAGGACTTCAATCTACTGTTGCTTTGTTTACTATTGAGGTTGAGTGCATGGTAATGGCAGAGGCGATGGAGGAGGCAATATGGATGCAGGATCTACTGGATGATTTGGGAGTTGACCACAAGTCTCTAACAATGTTTTGTGATAATCAAAGTGTTATATGTTTAGCCACAAATCGAGTCTTTTATACCGTACCAAGCAGATTGATGTGTGGTATCATTTTATTCAAGACTTGATTATTGAAAGCAATGTACAGTTGAAAAAGATAGACACCAAGGAGAATCCAACATACATGCTCACAAAGGTACTAGTTTGGAAGTTCACCGACTGCAAGAGTTTGATGAACATTATAACTCATGACTGATTGTCCACACTATGAAGAACTGTGCTCAGCTTGATCACTTGAGAGGGAGGTATGTAGGCAACCATCTGAGTGCAATTGTTCTGATGTTGAAGCCTGGTTTATCATCTTCCATTTTCTGAAGTGAAAGATGAGGTGAAAACTGTTAATTTGGAATTATTTTTAAAATCAAATCAGTTTTTTTTTTTAAAGCTTTGATATTCATTTAATGTATTAATTAGAGAATTGATTATGTCTCTAAATAGTTGATTTGATTAGGATTTAATTGATGCATATATTAGGAAGTTTTTTCTATTTTGTTTCCTTAAATCTCTATAAATTGAGATTTAAGGGTTGCATGACAGTAAGAGAGAAAGCTTGAGAGCTATTGTAATTCCCTATTTTTCTCCAATATATTGAAATCACTCTCTCCTCGTGGACGTAGGCATCTTCGTCGAACCACATAAATTGTTGTGTTTTGCGATTGCTTGTGCTTGATTCTGGTTTGTTTTCCATTGTTTGCACAACACTTACATTGGGGAAGCTTCATGCCGAACTTGTCAAAACGAGAACAAATTGCATTCGCGAGTACTTCTCAGTTCTCATGCACATCAACCAAGAAAATCCCCAAAATCGCCCATGATGGTTGCAAAAATTGATCATTTAGAGCACCATTCTCGTCTTTAAACTACATTCTACGCTCTAAAAAAGAAGGGAACAAAACTTTGGAAAGAGAATAGACACTTGCTATAAGAAGATGAAGGATTGCTTCTCAAATGAGCCATCAAAGACGGTTGATCTTTTGATGGAATTAATGTGAAATACCCACAATCTCTGATCTTTGTTTGAACTAGAACTGAATATTACCCTTTACATTGTTGATCTTTGATTCAAATATAGCTCCACTCCCCATCGTTGATCTTTGATCATACCTCATGGAGAGATTTTCTTGCTCACCGGTCACTGTCAGGCCCATGCTTGATGGTGGCCCTTGAGCTATAGTTGGAAATTAAGAGGTCAACACAATTGGTTGTTGGCTTTGGCATTCTTGGCAAGATTAGAATTTCGCTCCAACCATTGGTGATGAAATTAGCTTGACTATCATCGTTGAAGTCACGGGAAAGCATAAAACAAGCATTGTAGCGTCTCTGTTTCTTGTGGGGACTTGCATTATTGTCCGATGGGTAAAGAGAGAAGAAGAAGAAGTAGATGTACTACTGGTCCCGTTCTTGAGCCAGCAGAAATTTTCAACCTATGCTACATGGTCCCATTCCCTTTAACTGATGGATATACCATGTTCTTATGTGAAATGACTTTGGTGATGATGTGATGGGGCATTGAGACGTGAATGAGAGAAGTAGACTGTGGGATGTGACAAAGGTTGGTTGGCGTGAGTGCTGTTACATTAGATATTTTTAATAGTAAACATAGATGACAAAGTCACCTAGAAAAGGAAAAAAATGAACTATTGTGGCGAAGTCTACTATAAAGGGTGAATAAAATCCTATGGCTTATTCAACATGTGACTGATGTGTGCTAAAACTCCTAGAAGAATTTAATTTTTTTCTTAACTCAAGCCATGAATTAGATTATTACAACAATTTTACTTCTTCTATACTAAGCATATTGAAGTTAATTGATATTTCATTATGTTATGCCGGTCCAGCATGGACCGGCTCAACCTGGACCGGCCCAGTCGGTCCGGGTTTTCTCCAGGCGGAGACGGGCCAGGGATCAGGCGGAAGATTCAAAGGGGGCTGGGGTGGGGTCCACTTGAAATTCAAACATGGTTTAAGTGTTTTTGGAGGGAGAAGGAAGGGTAGAGAAGTCATTTTGCTTTTATTTTGTATTAGATTGTTTTAATAGGGAGTTATGAGGGGAATTAGGTTATCATCTTGTTTTTGAAAAGAGTTTGGTGTTCTAGGGTTTCTTGCTTGGGCTCTTGGCGTTGCCGGAGATTGTTGGAGAGTTGTTCTTCCTCTCGAATTGAAGAACATTGTATCTTGCTTTGGTTTTGTTTGTCTACTAGTGGAATACAATCGTTTCTATTGTTTTCCAAGAATTTCTCCCTATTTTTCTACTGTTTTTGGCTGTTTTACTGCTGTGGACAGCAGTTTTCATCTTGGATCTTTTTGTTTTTGGTGAGAGACACTTGGAAATCCAAGGGGTTCCTATCAAATTGGTATCAGAGCGAAGATCCGGACGGTGGGGGGCTGTTTTCCACTGTTTCGCTGCAGATTTTTGCATTTCGGAAGGGATCCGGAGACCATTTTTTGGTTCCCATGTCATCTAAACGTGTAGAAGTCTTGGAGACCGAAGTGGGTCAATTTAAGGCGGATCTGGAGGAGAAGATGGCGACGTTGAGTGAGAATATGGAAGGGAAATTCATGGCTTTGGAGGAGATGATGAAGAAATTGTTGGAAGGGCAAACTAGGGCTGTGCCAGCGGAGGAAAGAGAAGAAGGTAGTGGGAGCAAGGGTAAGGAGAAGGCAAATCCGGAAGAAGAAGAGGAGATGGAACTGCTTGGTAGCAACGGAAGAATGCTTCATAGGGAATTCATCAGGAGGGAAGAGCATGATAGAAGGAGAGACTTCAGGGAAGACAGAGAGGAGGATTGGCGTCGTCGGAGGCCCGATCCAATGGACCGACCATGGGGGATCCATAACCACCATGGCGGAGCGCGAGGGGAAGATGACTATCGGCGGCCGAGGGGGGAGGATGAGCCCCGATATGGAGAAAGAGGAACTTGGGAAGACCCCATTGCCTGGGACAGAGGAGGCCATGGGGGGAACAGAGCATATGGGATGGACACTAGGGCCAGGAAGCTGAAAATGCCTGTCTTCGAAGAGGGAAACGTGGATGAGTGGATCCACAAGGTGGCTTTTGCCTGGTTCAAGTACATGGATAAGTGGGATCCGGTGAGAACTTGAAGGGATTTCAAGGAGGCCATCAGAGAGAGATTCAGGGGGGGCAGCCCATGGGAGATCTCCGAGCAGTTCTATGCCCTCACTCAGGAGGGAACAGTGGAGGAATACAGAAAGAAATTTGAGAGTCTGGTGGGAGATATGGAGGGCTTATCGAACAGCACGTTGGGTGAGAACTTCATGAAGGGGCTCAAGCCAGAAATTAGAGATGCTGTGAAGGTCATGAGACCGAGAGACCTGAGGGAGGCAATGGAGTTGGCTCAGCTGGTGGAGAACCAGAAGACCAACGCTCGAAGTTGGAGGAACAACCACTCAGGAGGTCCCACCAGGACCACTACCACTTACTTGGCTCCAAAAGGGCCAAGCCCTAGTATCCCTAGAGAGAGTGGAAAGGAGAAGAGTGGGGTGACTAGAACTGCAGGAAGCTTCAAGAAATTGACTAAGGAGGAGATGCAGGAGAAGAGGGCCAAGGGCCTTTGTTTCAGATGTGAGGAGAAGTTTGTTCCAGGGCACAGATGCAAGGATCGCGCTCTTCGGGCTCTCACCGTCTATATAGACGAGGCGCCTGAGGAGGGTGATGATTCTGAGGAGGAGCATAGTGACCCCCAGTTGGAGGTGGCCGAGGTATCCTTTAATTCAGTGATGTGATTTACTTCTAGTCATACCATGAAGGTGAAGGGGAAGATCCATGGGAGGGAGGTAGTAGTACTGATCGATAGTGGGGCAACCCACAATTTCATATCCACTCAGGTGGCGGAGGAGCTGGGGATGGAGCCTACTGAGACAGGCAGTTATGGGTTGATGATGGGGACAAGAAAGATTGAGTCTAGCACGGGGATCTGCAAAGGGGTGGAGATGAGCCTACAGGAGATCAGGGTGGTGGAGGATTTCCTACCCCTGAGATTGGGTAGCACGGATGTCATTTTGGGCATGAAATGGCTACAGACCTTGGGTGAAACCAAGGTGAACTGGGGAACCATGATGATGGAACTGATGGTAGAAGGCAAGAGAGTGAAGCTGAAGGGGGAACCAGGATTTTCCAGAGCTGGAGTGTCACTCCGATCGATGGTGAAGATTATCCATGAGGAAGAAGGGGGTTTCCTGGTGGAGTTGCAAAGCTTGGAGGATCAGCCGGAGGGGGACGATAAACCCATCCCGGCGTTGGTTCAGCCTTTCCTGCAGGAGTTCGAGGATGTGTTCCAACCTTCGGTGGGACTCCCACCTGACAGAGAGCATCAGATCATTCTGAAAGAGGGAGTCTCCCCTATCAGTGTGAGACCTTACAGATACCCTCAGATGCAAAAGGATGAGATTGAGAAATTGGTGGGGGAAATGCTAGAAGGAGGGATCATTCAGCCCAGTGTGAGCCCTTTCTTTAGCCCAGTTCTGCTGGTGAAAAAGAAGGATGGGAGTTGGAGGTTCTGTGTTGACTACAGAGCTCTCAACAAAGAGACAGTGCCTGATAAGTTTCCCATCCCTGTGATTGACGAGTTGATGGATGAGCTGCATGGAGCTGCTTTGTTCACCAAGATTGATCTGAAGTCAGGCTATCATCAGATCAGGATGAGGAAGGAAGATGTGCAGAAGACAGCCTTCAGGACTCATGAAGGCCACTACGAGTTTCTGGTGATGCCTTTTGGCCTCACCAATGCACCAGCTACATTCCAGGCATTGATGAACCGGATCTTCAGGCACACACCTTCGCAGGTTTGTGTTGGTATTTTTTGATGACATTCTCATCTATAGCAGGACTGAGGAGGAACACCTGGAGCACCTGAGAGTGGTGTTGGGGGGTGCTGAGGGAGCATCAGCTGAAGGCCAATTTCAAGAAGTGCGACTTTGCTCAGGCACAAGTGGAGTATCTGGGACACGTGATATCCCAGGAGGGAGTGGCTGCGGATCAGTCCAAGATAGAGGCAATGCTGGCCTGGCCTCAACCCAAGACCTTGAAGGGGCTCAGAGGATTTTTTGGACTGACTGACCGGCTACTACAGGAGGTTCGTGAGAGGATACAGCACCATAGCAGGACCACTGACAGAGCTGCTGAAGAAGGAGAATTTTTTATGGGGGGAAGCAGCTTCTGAGGCTTTTGAGAAGCTGAAGAAGGTCATGACGACGGTGCCAGTACTTGCTCTGCCAGACTTCAATCAGGTGTTTGTGTTGGAGACAGATGCTTCAGGCTATGGATTGGGAGCAGTGTTGATGCAGAACCATAGAGCCATAGCTTACTTCAGTCAGATACTGTCGTCCCGGGCTAGGCTGAAGTCGGTATATGAGAGAGAGCTGATGGCTATTGTACTGGCCATCCAAAAGTGGAGACCTTATCTTTTAGGCAGACACTTTATTGTCAGAACTGATCAGAGAAGCCTGAAGTACTTGTTGGAGCAGAGGAGTGTCACAGAGGAGCATCAGAGGTGGTTATCCAAGCTGTTGGGATATGATTTTGAGATCCACTATCGGCCAGGGCTAGAGAATAAGGCAGCGGATGCTTTATCACGCTGTATGGAGGAGTTCCAGGGGATGGCGGTTTCAGTACCTGTTCTGATAGATTGGGGAGCCATCAAAGAGGAGAGCATCCAGAATGAGGAGCTAAGGAGAATCAAAGAAGAGGTGCTATCAGATGAAAATAGCCACCCAGGCTACTCAGTGGTGGGAGAAAGACTGTACTATCAGGGAAGGAGTGTGATCCCTAGGTCTTCCATTCATATTCCCCAACTGCTACAGGAGTTTCATGGGAGTGCCATAGGAGGGCATTCAGGAGTGCAGAAAACTTATAGCCGAATTGCTGCTGAATTGTACTGGAAAGGGATGAGGAAAGACATAGAGGAGATGGTGGCTAAGTGTGACACCTGCCAGCGGAGCAAGTACATGACGATGGCACCAGGGGGATTACTACAGCCTCTGGCCCTACCAGAGAAGGTTTGGGAAGAGATTACTATGGATTTTATTGATGGGCTTCCAAAATCAGAAGGGTACACGGTTATATTTGTAGTGGTTGACAGATTGAGCAAATATGCTCATTTCATTCCCTTGAGACACCCATACACTGCAGTATCAGTAGCAGCAGCTTTTGTGAGAGAGATAGTCCGCTTGTAAAACCCGAAAATCTTATTTTAGGCTTAGCACGCTTTTTAAAGCGCCGCGACGAGAATTTAAGTGAGATTTTCAAGGTTATCGGAATGCAACGAAATTAATTTTAGAAAATCCTACGCGAAATTCTGATCGTTTTGGTATATAGAAGTTATACCAAATTTTGCCTAATTAAAGAGTTATTAATTTTAGAAGTTTCAAAATCCCCATTTTACCCTCACTTGTTTCTTAAGACCAAATCCACTTAAGTGAGGGCACAAGGGTAATTAGCAAGTCCCAATTCCTCTCTTAATAGCATAACCGAGCCCTCATCTCCCATTTCACGCGTGATTTTTACCGAAAACGAGAGAGAGGGAGCGGACGGTCCGGCGGTCGGGCAAGGGGCGACGTGCGTTCCGGCGACGATTTTCCGGCGAAAAGTTTTAGGTCGAATCGAAGAGAACGACGAGTGGAATACTCAGGTACAATTATTTTGTAGCGAAACCTTTTAGATCTCTAGATTTTTGGGAATGAAATTTCTAGGGTTTTTCCTAAAAAATAGTTTTCTTCCAAAATTTCTTTAAGGAATCTTTAGGGAATGATTAGAGGAATATTTTGATTATGAAAAACATGTAAATTTGAGGAGTTTTTTGGAGAAAGAAAAATTAGGGTTTTTTCTTAGATTTTTAATTTTTGAGAAATCCTTTTTACAAATATTATTCCTAAGGGTATTAGAAATGTTTTGGAGACATGAATTTGGATTTTTGAGAGAAATTTTGTTTTCTTAATTTTCTAAATTATTTTAATCCGAAAATGATTAAGGTAATTATTAAATTATGTTTAAGGAAAACTTTGACATGATGATTTGATGGAATTAAGGAATTTAAGGTTTCCAAAATTTTAGGTATTTTATTAATCCGAAAATAAATATTTATTTAATTAAATATTTATTAAATGTCGTATAAAAACGTTAAGGAAATATGATTGGTTTAATGATATGTCTTTTTTTGGAACCATCTATAGGTTCTAATCGTTAAGGAGGAAAGACCTTGTTGAAGCGACGAATTGTGCTTAAATTTGAGGTAGGTGTTCAGAAACAGTTAAAATTATAAATGCTTTAATTCTTTAGTTCATTTATAATTCATGTTTTTATTCAATTGAATTATGTTTTAAATTCAGTAATTTTTGTAAGTTTATGTCTTTTATTTGATTTCATCTTTTGTTATGCATACGAATCATATAAAGGGACATATTTGGGCATGAAATTTATATGAAAGTTTATGAAAGAATTTTTTATTGAAAAAGAAAGAATTAAGGGAATAGTAACATTTCATGTTTGCATGTTGATCCGGATGTACCCAAATGGTAAAGGAGCTCTTACGAGCATTGGTAAAGGAAGGTTCTTATGAACCTATGGTAAAGGAAAGTTCTTATGAACTTATGGTAAAGGAATTTGGCCACTTTTTGACTGCGTACCTGATCAGTACGAAATGGGGTACATTCGGGACGGGTGATTCATTAAGCATACATAATCTGCACTTTGCATTTCATATGAATAAGATTAAGAAAAGAAAGGAAAGGAAATGTTTATGTAAAAGAGAATGTTATTGCTTTAAGACATGTTTAAAGAATCAGTTTCTAATTAAAATAGTTTTATTTCAGCAATTTATAAAGTTAATTGTATTATGAACTACCTGCTGGGCTTTAGCTCATTCCTCGTTTTGGAAATCTTTTTCAGGAGAAAAGTAATGGCTGCACGACGACCTTACATGTATCGTCGTAGGGGACCTCAGGATGAAAGGTTCCTTTTTGTGTTTTCAATTTGAGTCTTTGTATTTGTTTCAGTGTAGTTCGTGAATTTGAGGTTTATGTAATTGTGAAAGTTTATGTTGTGATGATGAATTAGAAAGTTTTATTGGTTATGAGACAGTTGATCACTTTATAACAATTCAGTTTGAAGTTTATTAGTGGCTCTTTCATGTATTTTGGGATGATATGTATGTTCTAACCTTAAGTTTTAAATAAATTTTTGTTATGTAATTATGCTCTTCTGTACGATCGTCTGTTCCCGCCCCGATATAATCGGGCTAGCCGGGCCGGGTCGTGACACCGCTTGCATGGGGTACCGGAGTCTATTGTTTCGGATAGGGACAAGGTGTTCCTGAGCCATTTTTGGAGGGAGTTATTTAGGATGCAGGGCACAGTATTGAAGAGGAGCACAGCATACCACCCACAGACTGATGGGCAGACGGAGGTGGTGAATAGAAGCTTGGAGACATACTTGAGATGCTTTGTGTCTGAGACACCGAAACAGTGGGCCAAATGGCTGGCCTGTGCAGAATACTGGTACAACACCTCCTCTTACTCGGCTACCAAGATGACACCTTTCAAGGTGTTATATGGAAGAGACCCCCACACCTGGTACACTACGGCCATGGGAGTACTCCAGTATCGGAAGTAGATCAGCATCTGAAGGAAAGAGATCAAGTGTTGGACGACCTCAAGAGGCATCTTCTCAGAGCCCAACAGATTATGAAGAAACAGGCAGACAGTAAAAGGAGGGATATACAATTTGGAGTTGGAGACAAGGTCTACTTGAAGCTCCGACCATACAGGCAGAGGACTATAGCCCAAAGGAGAAATGAGAAGCTAGCAGCAAGATATTTTGGCCCTTTCGAAGTGGAGGAGAAAATCGGGGAGGTGGCATACAGATTGAGGCTTCCTCCAACAGCCAGAATACACCCCCGTTTTTCATGTATCACAGTTGAGGAAAGTGGTGGGGGAGCACGCAGTAAGCCCAGAGCTGCCCAGCACATTGAGGGAAGACATGGAAGTGACACTGGAGCCTCTAGCAGTCGAAGGAGTGCGCATCAATGAAAAGGGGGAAAAGGAAGTGAAGATTAGGTGGAGCGGCCTCCCAGATTATGAGGCCACATGGGAGCCATTGGAGAGGATTGCAGTGCAGTTTCCTGCCTTCCACCTTGAGGACAAGGTGGTACTTTGGGAGGGGGGTAATGTTATGCCGGCCCAGCCGGTCCGGGTTTTCTCCAGGCGGAGACGGGCCAGGGATCAGGCGGAAGATTCAAAGGGGGCTGGGGTGGGGTCCACTTGAAATTCAAACATGGTTTAAGTGTTTTTGGAGGGAGAAGGAAGGGTAGATAAGTCCTTTTGCTTTTATTTTGTATTAGATTGTTTTAATAGGGAGTTATGAGGGGAATTAGGTTATCATCTTGTTTTTGAAAAGAGTTTGGTGTTCTAGGGTTTCTTGCTTGGGCTCTTGGCGTTGCCGGAGATTGTTGGAGAGTTGTTCTTCCTCTCGAATTGAAGAACATTGTATCTTGCTTTGGTTTTGTTTGTCTACTAGTGGAATACAATCGTTTCTATTGTTTTCCAAGAATTTCTCCCTAATTTTCTACTGTTTTTGACTGTTTTACTGCTGTGGACAGCAGTTTTCATCTTGGATCTTTTTGTTTTTGGTGAGAGACACTTGGAAATCCAAGGGGTTCCTATCACATTCATATGTTGTACTTTCTAAGAATTTTGTTACTCTTAATGTTTCATTCATATGTTGTACTTTCTAACAAATTAGGAGAATTTATATTAGTAAAGCATTTTTGTCAAGGAAATATACATTTTCTGTTATATCTATCATGCATGTCTATAAATAAGCATCTTTTTTCAGTAAGTAATAAATTACTAAATTTTCAATCTACAACAAAAATAATAACAAGTATTTATCCCACTCTGTGGGGTCAGAAACATAAATTATTTTTCTCCATTATGTCCTAATAAGAGTTAGTCTGTTAAATCTAATAAAAAAAATGTCACAATAGCTTCCAATCTACTGCTGAATCATGTTTCATGCAGCTCCTGAACATAAGACTGGATTTGATGATGATAACAACGAGGAAATTAAGTTTTATTCACTTATCTGAATTTTATGATATTGAACTCTTCCCTTATTCCCATTAATTTGATATACGGATGCCCCAAAATAGGTGACATTATTACTATAGTCAAATGCTCATTGAGGTATGCATGCGATTTACCTATAAATTTATATGTATCAGTGTAAAATTGTAAACATAATATTATATTAAATATTTTGTGCACATTAATGCACTATATAATACACAGGCTAAATACAAACTTTACTGATTTTTTCTCATGTAATATTTCCCCAAATAAGTGGGACAAAGGCTTGATGTTGTTGTTGTTGTTGTAATATTTCCCCAAATAAGATCCAAAGAGAACCAGAAAGATGGGTGAACAACACCTTGCACAGCAAAAGATGGCCCGATTGTAAGGGTTTGCTTCAGGACCATGCAGAAAGGTAGAATTCAACTTTCAGTAAAACCAAGAAGCTCAGATAAGGTTTTTGAACCTGTAAGGCTTTGGAACCGTAAACAGTTAGTGAAATGTAAGAGAGACACCATCTTTTGCATTCCAAATTTTGACTTTGGGATCTGCTATAGAAATTTGAGGGTAACAAAATATTTTCTTACAACAACAACAACAACAAGCCTTTGTCCCATTATGTGGGGTCCGCTACATGAATCCTTTTTCTCCATTGTGTCATGTTAAAAGGCAAATTCTCATTTGAATCTAATAAAAAAAAATCTTTTCTAATATTTTCTAACCAAGTCTTTTTAGGTATACCTATACCTTTCTTAATATAAGTCAAATCTAGTACCTCTAATTTCCTAACAGGTCATCAGAAGGCCGTCGTTTTATGTGAACAAACCATCTAAAACGACTCTCTCTAATCTTATCTTCCAGTGGAGCTACTCCAACCTTTTCACACATATGCTCATTTCGTATTAATAAATTTATGTAATACTCATAAACAACTAAAAACTTTATCTTGGTTTATAATATTATTGTTGAAAATATTTTCTTCATATTCATCCATTCTACATCTTTTTAAAATAAATCCTATCCTATCATAAAAGTTATGATACTACCACTTCATTCTCCTACACCCTTCTTTCATGCATAGCATGCCAAATCAAAATTTATGCTGAAAATATATGATTATGTGGTTATAAGAAGCGTTGCTTTATTGATGAGTATATTGTTATGGAAGTAGAGATCTAGGAGTTACGGAGATTAGTGGGGATGAGAATGTTTATATTGAACTCCCATCATAGTATCACGCATACATCCAAAAACCCAAACTCTGGTATTTCTAATTTAGGATGCTTTTTGTGTTATTTGTTTTCAAAATTACTTTTGAAATGGTCAGAAAGATTGGATTTGTTTTTTTTTTTTTTTATGTAAGTAGGAGGATCTAGATATATAGCATTATTGATAGATCTATGAGAAATATCTGGCTTTGAGAAAGGAGAATATTCGCCATTACAAATATTGCTGTCTGTCACTGTACTTAACAAACATCGTCCTGAATTTCTCCACTATCTATAGTACTAATAAAAAAAAAACCTTTGGAAATCCAGCAAGAGAAATCACTAGTAATTATTTACTTGAAATCTATACCTTCAATTAAACTTACCTGTAAATATAGCAAACATTTAATTTTTTAGTACTGATATATCATCAAAAAATTATCTTGATCGGGCGTGAATCTCGAGAAAATTTTTAGTGGGAAATTTTTTAAATTAAATTTGGGACCATCCGAACTTCGATTTCAGCAAACTTTAGTCTAGCTAAACATCTCGAAAAAACGAACCCAACTACATCAAATTCGATCCAATCGGAGGCCAAATGGGTCCAAATCGAGGGCCCAAAGCATGTTTGGAAGCTTCAAAGCATAAATTGGATGATCAAATGATATTCAAATATCACATGTTTATAGTCGAATCGAGAGACTTGATGATATGAATTTAACGAGCTCAAGATCATCGAATTCTGGCATCATTAAGGCACTCAAATACTCGATAAATGGTTAATAATCTAGAGAATCGATATCGGCCATCCATTCAAAATACTCCCAACATGCCCTTGATCTTCTCCCTATTTAATGGTTATGTCACTCCTAAAAAATTATAAACATACCTCTAATTCTTCACTAAATGGGGATCAAACAAGGAGGGAGAGAGAAAGAAGAGGAAGAATGAAGAGAAATTTGGGATCTCTCTTGCCACAAAGCTTCTCCTAGACCACCACTTGGCCACCAATCATCGTTGGATTTTTGCCCGGCCACCAACTCTCGCCTGACCACCGATCGTCATTCGACATTTTCTTTGACATCAATGTTGCTTGCCGACTATGGTCTTTCCGATCTCCGTCGTCCAACTACGATATTTCTGACCTCAGTTACCCGACTATGATCCTTCCGGTCACCGTCGTCCGACTATGGTCTTTCCAACCTTCGTCGCCCATGTACTACGGTCCTTCTGACATCCGTTGCCTGCCGACTATGTTCCTTCCGATAACCATCACCCACCGACTACATTCCTTCCGACAACCATCTCTCGACTACGTTCCTTCAAACCACCGTTACCCGCTACGATCTTTCAGACTTTCATCACCTGTTAACTACGGTCCTTCCGACTATTGTCGCCCGACTAAGGTCTTCCTGACCTCCATCACCCGCCAACTACGGTCCTTCCAACCACTGTCGCTTGACTATGTTCCTTCCGACCACCGTCGTTAGCCAACTACGGTCCTTCCAACCACCGTCACCTGACTACAGTCCTTCTGACCTTCGTCGTCTGTCGACTACGATCCTTTTAACCACCAGAGGTTTGAGAAGAAAAGCTTGTTTTATTATATAATTTCTCCTTTTTTTATAGATCTATACAAGATACCTTAATAAGTTAATATGGAAACAAGTAATTACAAAATAATTTTAATATAATCCTTCTTAAATCAGGAGCTTGAATATGGAAAGAGTTCTAGCGTGAGTTCTACGTTCCCGGATTGAGCACTGTAGCAGTTGGTTTGGTTTGCTTTTGAAATGTTGGATTTTGACACTACCTCCATCGCCAGACTACGATCCTTCCGACCACAGTCGTCTGACTATGGTCTTTTCAACCTTCGTTGCCCGCTTACTATAATCTTCTGACCTCCATTGCCCTCCTACTATGGTCCTTTTGACCTCCGCTGCCCGTCGACTACGGTTGTTCCGATCATCGTCACCCGAATATGGCCCTTCCGACCACCGTAACCCAACTACGATCTTTTCGACCTCCATCACCCGCCAACTACGGTAGTTCCGACCGTCGTCGCTTTACTAAGGTCTTTCTGACCTCCATCATCCGTCAACTATGGTCCTTCCGACCACCATCGTCCGCCGACTACGATTTTTCCTACCACCATCACCTGACTACGATCCTTCTAACCTCAATCGCCCGTCGACTACGGTCATTCCGACCACTGTCACTTGACTAAGATTCTTCTAACCTCCGTCGCCCGTCGACTACGATCCTTCCGACCACCGTCATCCGTCGACTATAGTCCCTCCGACTAATCTCGCCCGTCGACTATGATCCTACCAACCAAATGAATATGTCAACATTCATTCTTTTAACTCCCACAATGCAATGCACTCTATATGATGTATATTTGTTACATCAAGCCAAGCCCATCCCCCCAAGGAATGGCCTCATATGTAATCAACTGCAAACACTAGTGGATTCATTTAAACTGAGCAAAGCCCCATAATTTTTCCCCATTTTCAGAGGTTTCTATGCAAAAACTCTGGTGTCTCATATAAACACTACATACCTCAATCTTTCATCAATTTTTGTGTTGAATCTTTGTACAAAACTATAATGTTTAAATTTATATTTCTCTACCGACCGTCACGAGTTGTTTAGGACACAACAAGTACCGTATGCCACTGCCCCGTTTATTTTTCAAAAGCTTTTCCAAGCATATGCAGCATTTGAAATTGAATCGTTGAATTCCTTCACTTGTGCAATGAGCTAAACGGTACCGCCAAATTACTGAAAACATTCAATTCTTATTGCTACTCCTGATTCGAATGAAAGAATCCTGCAAGATCGACTATTTCGACCTTTTTAAAATCGTTTAAAGTACGTATACTCATGTATACTTTACCTAAAATAGTATTCTAAGTTAAAAGGATATAAATATCACTTTGAAGGTGCGTTCCCTGAAGTATTCTTTTTCAGATATTTGATTTTAATATTTAAAATAACAATAATGTCCGAGTGAATGTTCCTTGGACAGAATTCATAAATATTTCCTCATAGAAATTTCTATAAAACGGTACATTTCACCGTTCAATTTTATTTAAAGATTTTTATATTCATAAATCTCTATTATCGATAAAGCCTCAATGTCCAAATACAGAGATCTTAAAATACAGAGTAGAATGATGGTGTTTTTATGAGGAATTTCTCATATGATTTCTAACTAAGTTGGTTCGTTGGTACCAAGTTAAACTACAGTACTTTACTAGATATGTTTTTTATATTGGGTGCAGGAAATAATGGAAGAACTTGGAGTTTATTTGGTGAGCTATGACCGCGCTGGCTATAGCGAGAGCGACCCAAACCCTAAACGGTCGCTGAGAAGTGAGGCCTCAGACATTGAAGAGCTTGCAGATGCCCTCAACCTGGGCTCCAGATTTTACCTCATGGGCTACTCCCTCGGAGGCCATGCTGTTTGGGCTTCTATCAAGTACATCCCTGGAAGGTGCGTTTTATTCTGTTTTGATTCTTCCATCTCAATCTGATATAAAATTAAGTTTAGGGTTTACTTGTTCAACTTGTTGTGTTAGTTGAATTATCATGAGAAAAAGCTCAAAAGTATTCAACTATTCATATGCTGTTAATTTAGTCATTTTTCTTCAATTTAATCTTCTGATTATACAAAATTGGTCCCAAAATAACCCCTCTACTAAAAATTGACAAAAGTGAGATATTAAACTAGCCTCCTAGAAATCTTTTTGGATCAATTTTGTATAGTTGAATGACTAAATTAAAGAGATGTAATACTCTTGGAATAAACTAGCCGCATACAAATGTTCTTGAGATTATTTTGAATTTTGTCTCTCAAATTTATTAACAAGCTAAAAAAATCTATTTATATTAAGCTTGTTTCTTATTTAGCCAGATATTGACAATAAGTTCTATTAAAAGGTCTATAATTTTTTATTGATGATTTTGATTTAAAGAGAAATAAATATGATTACATCTCTTAAGCATGTTATAACATCAAGTCTAGTTGTGCATGATTTTTATCCTATATTTGAATTTTTGTACTAGTAAAATAGTAATGTTGTCTATATAAGTTCTATGCATAAAAATATGCATTATGTAGAAATATGACAAGATTTCGTATGATGATACTTGGCTCATTATATTAATCAGCAACCACTAATTTCTTTTTTTGGGAACATGGTATCCACCCGCTATCATCCCCGAAAGGGAGCTTGCCAGCGTGACTAATTCTCGACTGACCTCGAAGAAGTACCCACCCTAGAAATCTCCTAGCCCGCACTTGATTGGGCCTCACTGAAGAGGCGCTGCCGCTCGAGGGGAATCAAGCACGGGTTGGGGGGCATAATTTTGAGATTGAAGTCATAACTGCTCAATAACTTCGCTATTAGATGACACAAGTTTGACTAATAAATCTACAATTATTATATTTAATACTTAGCTATCAATTTATTATGTCATTATCTTGAAATTTGAATTCAAATATAATTAATACAATAATTCCCACTTGTTGATCTGAATTTGTAGGCTTGCCGGAGCTGCGCTTCTTGCTCCGGTGATAAACTACTGGTGGCCAGGCTTCCCGAAGAACCTAACTGAGGAGGTTTACAATAAGCAGGCTTTAGGAGACCAATGGGCGCTCAGAATATCACACCATGCTCCATGGCTGCTTCACTGGTGGATGAAGCAGTCATGGTTGCCCACATCAACTGTTGTCAAGGCCACAACCCACCTTCCTAACCGCCTCGATGAGCAGGTCCGAGAGTGGGCTGCCTCAAATGGAATGCTAGAGAAGGTCCTCTCTACCTGATCACTTTCTTCCATGCATTTTATAGGGAAAATTATTAGGTCAGGACATCGGACGTAGAGATACGTCCTACGTCCGGTGTTCAATAAAATATTGACATGTGGAATGTGTACATGTCTGCGGAATTTTAAGTCAAGCGCGCTAAAAGCACATGTAAAGTGCAGGTAAAGCTCAGTCAAAGCGGAGTCAAAAAGTGCAGTCAAAGAACGCAGTCAAAACACAGTCCACGTGTCCGGACCTAATAATTTTCCATTTTATAGATATGATCTAGATGACGAAAGAACACTAATAAGAGATGAAAAAAAATACTAAAATAAACAAAATAATGCATATGATTTTAATTGGCAATTCAATTCATATGATCTTAAATTGTGTTTTACAAAAAGAAACAATATATATATATATATATATATAATACAATCTAAGAAAATTAATTATTAAAGGTGTAGTTCTCTTATTTCTTTTAACATTTAACTTGACTTATGACAATAATTATTATTATAATTTTAATTGACACAGCTCATTTTGTTTTGTTGGTTGGACGCTTAGGCTATCAACTAAGAGGTCTTGAATTCGAGTAGGCTTCGTTTGGAACAGCTTTCTTTTTGCTTCTTAAAGCAATTTTTTAGTAGGAAAAAAATAATTTTTGTACATAAAAGCTGCTTTAAGAAGCAGTAAGAAAGCCGTCCGGGCATAAATGTCCAAAAAAATAAAAAAATTAATTGAACACATCAATGCATTTTCAACATATATTGGCCTGATATAGTGATATGTGGGCTTGCAGAGGAAGAAACTGGCAACACAGCAAGGTATTGAGGAGTCTTATTACAGGGACATGAAGGTAATGTTCGGCAAGTGGGAGTTTGATCCTATGGAACTCCACAAACCACCTTTTAACGTACATTTATGGCAAGGCGATGAAGACGGGCTTGTGCCCGTTACTCTGCAGCGATATATATGTCGTCGTCTTGACTGGATTGAGTACCATGAGCTCTCCATGACTGGCCATTACCTTTCTGCTGTGCCTGGCTTCGGTGATCTTCTTCTCAAGACGTTTCTGGTTAGCTCTCTTTAGCTTGAAACAGTAATACTTCTTACTGGCGTTCATGCATGTATCATTTTATAGTTATTTATGTATGTCGCTTATTGAGGCTTCCCATGCAGATTACTGCAAAGTTCCATGCATATTTTATATTAGAACTCTGTATCTTAATATTTATATACATATATGTTATTGCAATTATTAACCTTTTAGGTTAAAAAGCTGTGAATGTGGTGCAAATCTATGCGAAAAGAGGATCAATTATCGTATTTTGTGCATTATTAACATTGAAAATAGAAAAGATGGCATTCTTGCAATTTTTAATATTTTAGCTTGAAAGTGACATAGAAAACAAAGTCTAACTGAGAATCTTGTTCATAGTTTGGAAGAATTAGACTTTCAAAGAAGAACACCAAACTTCAAAAACTTCAAAGGGAATAATATTTCATTAATGATCTTTTTTTCTTACAATAGCTTGTATATATAAATATAATAGAAGATTCTAGAAAGCCTACACCGAAGCTAATAAATAATAAACTATTCCTTAGATGTGTTATAACTAGGATGTTCCTGCTTCAGTTTAACTGAGAATCTGGTTCTTAGTTTGGCAAACTCACGCATTTTACATACATAAGTTTCAAATTCAAGACTTCTTAATTAACAATTAAAACTCTCAACTAACAGACTAAGATAAGTTACGTCGCATATTTAATAGAAACATTGCTTTTAAAGGTCATCCTTCGTTTAATAAAGATGAAAACGACCTGCAAACAGGGATTGATAGATTGAATAGGCTAAAATCTTGAAAAAATAGCTTACAGTAACCACAAGGAACCAAAAAAAAAAAAATCGAAGTCATATATTTAGGAAAGCTTAGAATTAATCACGGTTACAATCTCACAGAAAAAAATTGACAATCATGACCACAATTTACAATATCTTTTTTTTTATATAATAATAATAATTACGTGCGTCTTCGATGGTGGAGGTAATGGCATCTTCGAAAGAAGAAAACTCAAACGATCACCACTTGACATTGTTCTGTACAACAAAAATACTGGAAAATAGAACATTTGCTCACCACTGTGTCTGCCTGATTTCAGAAGTAGCCTCCTGAATTTTTTTCTTCATAATCCTGAAACTTCTCTGCCCAGTTTCTGCCCACCCATTTGAAGCACCGTTTCCTTTCAGAATTTCTGATAGAAAAGGTGATTTTAGTGTTTGCTGCTTTTCACGTCCATAAGTTTCCTCGTAGTCTGCCATTAATTAAGATTATGAGTCAGTCAAACATCTTGGATAAAAAAAAAGGAATTATTTTTTATAAGTTTATTTTATTTTTATTTTTGTTTTGTTCTTACATCCAATAAGATCATAAGTGGTGAGAGTTGGGGATTAATAAAAAAAATTGTTCAGGAAAATGTAAAAAGACCTCAAAGTAATTTTTGGTATTTTTAATTTGTTTTAAAAAACAAAGAAAATTGTGCAAGAAGACATTTTTTAATTTCTAAATTGCTACAGTTACTTGAAAATACTGCATCAAGAAACATTGCAAATCGTGTAACATTTTCTGCACTAAAGAGGAACAATAGGTAGCAATCTATGTCAGCCTGCTTAGTGTTTCAGATGGGTTCCATATGTAACTACTAAGTATAATAAATTACAGCCCAAAATATGCTTAGTGTGGCGTAGACTTCCCTATGAGAACTGAATTAACGAATATAAGGCCCTTATTAACGGAGAGTTAATGAGGTTCTAATCTCTCTATAAATAATAAAAATGGTAAATTAGATATTGGTCCATGAGTTGTAAGTGGCACTTCACCTTAGATCACACTGTTCTAAAAACTCTGCATTTATATCCCAAAATTAAGAGAAGTTTCATATTTGCTGTCCATACCATATTCCAGATCAAATCCAATTGATCCGCATTGCCATTGATAAAGCACAAATAACAAGAAATATGATGTTGTTTTCACTCCCTCTCCTATATCACCATGAGAGCTCACAGCTCTCTACAAACACTATAACAGATCCACACAGCTTGTTGAACGCCTCTTCCCATTAATTTGTGAACTCTCATGTCTATTGAATTGACTGATAAAATTGGATTCATTAGAATGAAACCTGAACGAATTAGTAAACTGATGGACCGGCTAAGCCAGTTTAACCAATCAACCCGGCCCTAACAAGGGCGGCCCTGTCTAGTTGGCGGGCATAAGAGCCCTATGAGCCCCATAAGTGTGGGAGACAGGTAAGGAGAGAGGGGGGCTCAAAGGGAATTAATTTTACTTTTAATTACTTACATGGAAAATCAAAATTGAGAGCGAATTAGGAAGTTTTATTTAGGGAAACAGACCTGATTTGAATTCAGATTTGAGAGGAAAGTAAGAAGGTTTATCTAAGAAAAGAGGTCCGATTTGAATTCAAATTTGAGATGGAATTACGAAGGTTTATTTATGATTAATTAGGTTGTTTTATTTTCATTATGTGATTTTGTGTTTTGGAGTAATTTTCTTTGGAGTTGTTCTTAGCGGCACCTAGGGTTTGTGCAGTAGTAGCTTAACTTATATATTGGTTAGTTGTACCGATATCAACAAAATTAGCCCATAATTACATTCTTTCTCACTAATATTTACTATATTTTTTCTTTAGTTATTGCTTTTATTTTTTACTGTGTGAGATAAACACAAGAAGAGACCTTGGATCATCCTTTAGACCTCCACCCAAATAGTCTGCTAGAACTGATTTCAGATATGATGGAGGCTCCGTTATACTTGTTTAATTGATCTATTGCACTTTATCATTGTGGAATCTCTGGGTCATTGGATCTATTGTATAAACTGTTAATATCATTCCAGGACCATCTCCTTGGTGCCTCTTTGCATTGTTGGTTGCAAATTGGGATCACTATCTATGCTTAGATACTGTTTCCAGTTTGGCCATTTAATGCAACATATTCCAAATTATATGCTACTTTCTTTAGCTGAACTTAATCTTGGGTGCGTAGTCAATTAGAAATAGTATTTTGATTATGGAAGGTTCAACCTTTCTTTTAAATTTCGATTTGAAAGGAAGAAAATTATTTGCTTTAAGGAAATATAATATATAAAGGATCAATTAGCAAAATATCATCTCATAAGATAGCATATTAGCAGACTATGATAAAATAAAGCCCAATCAAGGATCATGAGAATAGCAATTGTTATCGAGACTCACCTGAAGACTTGGGAAGCTGATATCGAACTCTTAAAAATTCAGAAGCATTTTCGTCCTTCATATGGCACAGCACCCTCAGGAAAGTATCAGCATCTTTTGCGCCTCTGTTTCCAGGTTTCTTGTGATCATGTTGATGATAAGTTTGTTTACTTGAATTAATCAACTTATCAATAATTGCTTCAGCCTGTAAAGCAGAAGCAAACGTTTAATTTTCTCAGAAGCAAAGCCAAACCAAGGGCAAGCAGACCAGACCTTCATGCTGTACAATTCTAAGATCTCTTCAGCTTGTTTTGCTTCTTCCTTAATGACATCATAATGGATACCTTGACCATTTGCTTCAAAAAGATCCTGCAGTACAATTATTTTTTATTTTCAGCATATAAGGGGAACAAAAAACCTAGAAGCAAAGACAATTATTTCGGAGTTAGCATATTTCAGGCAAAAACATACAGATTTGGAGAGGATAACCAAATCATTGATCAATAAAGTTGAATTCAAACGAATTAAAAGAATGGTATGAAGTAAATAAACCAGAAAGAAAAAGAAAAATGAAAACATAAGAGGGAAAGTTGTGTTATAACTTTTTGGCATCATAAAACGTTCATTCCCGCCTCTGAAACCAGAGAGCATTCAGTCAATGTTCAATCATGTTCAGGATTCCGTGGCTGGGAGCATATTTTCATGACAATAAAGAAAACTAGTAGAAAGATTTAATACTTGATCCCTGCACGATGATTGCAACAATTAATTCAAAATCATAGATTATCCAACTTAATTAATAGAGTAATTATCAAATTCCCAATAGCCAATAATCCCATGGTCAAGCATCAAATTTATAGTCTTTACTCATTCATTAATTTTATAGAAAGCTACAAAATCATTTAAAACATTGAAAGCATAATCTAATGATGTCTGGAAAAGTTTCTAATATTTTAATTACAGGAAATTATGGAAGTTGCCAGTTCCAAATAAATAAATAAGGCTAAATTCAAACTAAAAAAGGGGTGACAAGTATGCTTATCCATATAGTAACGACAATAATAATGTGTGAAAAATGCCACATGAAATAATGCATGAATAATCATTCGACATATATGATCGTTCTCATGATCCATTTTTAAATCATATAATTGGCAAAAAAGCCTTATTCAGGCCTGAAAATTGTAAGCTTGGGACGTTTAACGGGCACCTCAGTGCGGCGCCTCAAGGAAGCCACATTAAGGTGAACCATGCACTGAAGTTCTCAATTGATCTATCAATCAATTAAAGGTACTTTAAGTGTTGTTTCAAATTGTAGATGACTCCCTCTTTCTATTTTAGTCTCTTTCTTGATGTGTACAAAAATTTTTCTATATGTTTTTTAGTATATCTTTCTCCTTTCCAGCAAAGTCTCAAGGAGTAGTGTAGCAACAGTACCTGAACATTGCTTGCTAGCGAACCTGAACCTGGAGACCTTCAACTAGTAAAAATAGAGATGAAGTGGAGAATTATTTCAAACAATTTTTATTGAATTTAACTGCGGAAATCCAAGCCTATTTATCGGAAAAATTACAATAATAAATAAATTTAAAATAGATTTTATTCATCCTAAATTGACTCCACAATAGAAGGAAATTAATTCCTGAATAAACTCCACAATATAAGCAACTTCCTCTTCAAATAACAAACTAAATAACATCAAATTCAAAGATATTTATAATAGAATCTATCTTAAACTAGAATTTAAATTCAAATGCAAATTTATCCAAAACGAATTCAAAGCTCATCATTATTATGTTGTAATCTGTATTTTAATCCAACGATCAAACTTTCAGTGAAATGATCTCCCTCATACGACATTTGATTCATAATCTGATTGGGGCTATGGAGTCTACGAGAGACGCTTTTGATCTTAACAATGTGATATGAAAATCAACACCACTACAATTACAATCAAGATATTAAACTGTTAAACCTTCAACAAACACAATCATCTAATTTTGTCATAATATGATGCCCATATTGCATATCATTTATGATTTGATCTCCAAATCATCAACTCAAGTACAAAACAACAATTGTTGATTCCCCGTTGCAATAGTAATGAATTCATAATCTAGAAAGATGTGTAAAAATAGAAAGTTGACATAGGAGGAAACCGACAACATCGCATGAGACAGTAGTCAAATAACCAAAAAGGCAAATGCGAATAACAAGATAAATTACCAATTAGCGACTACCGCAAACAGAAATATAGGAGGATATTTTTGAACACAGGTCATCCAGGCTAAATAATTTGTAAAGAGTGATCAATCACAATCAGAACCTAAGAGGAAGATCTCATATCCGATGTTATAATGCAACAATGGATGAGAGGATAAAAAGTAGCAACAACACGTGTTTAAAGGGATATAACAACTTTATACAGAGTATCGGTATAGCTGGGAAGGGATTCTGCATCCTTAGGGATTTGTGATAATGCATATATATAACACTAAGAATGATTGTATATTTGATGGATGCTTATATGTAGGAAGTTAAATAAGAAAGACATTTAAGTTTTATGATGATAGTTGGACAAGCTTTCAATGTTCTAACCATCACAATTGGTTGAGTGATGTGGAATCCATTCCTAAGCTCCGCTCTAGGGGTGTTAAAATGGGTCGTCGGGTCGGTTTCGGGTTGAACCGGGCCTGACTCGGGAGAGAAGTCTTATATGGAGCCCACCTTCATTAAATCTACTAATAAAATAAAAAGATCCAGGTATGGCATGCCAACAGCAAGCTCCTAGCACCTTCCCATCAAGACAGTTAATTTTATCCACTAAACAAAATAAAAAGATCCTTGCAACTTCAATATGCACTCTCACTAGTATGATACATGGCAGGCAAATAATATTACAGAATGCCTGCAAGCAAATCAATAAGGGGCTTGTTGGTTTGCTAAAAAAGTAATGCATAGTCAAATGAAATATAGCGTAAATGAAATACAAAATATTTAAAATATTTGGTGTTGTTTGAATGAGTATAAAATAAATATTTTTTTTTTACTATAAGTAAAATAAATATAATAAAGCCGAACAATGATTGTGGCCAGTGAGTGGCGACAAAGGCCAGCGATAGAGGCCGGCGACGTTTGGCAACGACAGTGAAATAAGCTTGTGGTGAAAAAAGAATTCGGCCAAAAACAAGCAAGTTTAGAATACATAAAAAATGAACTACATAATGAAAAAGCATTTACCAAAACTTCACTCTATATTTTTTTTTTCATCAAATCAAACTACTAACTTTTCAAATACCAAGCATTTGAAATATTTTTCATTCCTTTTTCAACAAATCAAATAACCCCTAAATAAAACAAGCATTGCAAATGAAGAACTAAAGGAATAAAATAAGTTTGAACATAAACTGTATATCAATATATACAAGAAACCCAAATTTTTAAGCATGAAATGCATTCATATTCATATCTCTATGGTACGAATGAAGATTTAAACAGAGGTGCAGCAAACATCTATTATAGCACGTTCCAAACCTTTAGCATATTTAGATCTTCATGTAAAATTTCTACATCTGTGTGAGAGAAAGCACGAGAAGGACCTCCATCCAGCATCACCCAAATATAACCAGCCTGTCATATGAAATACACATTATTATAGAGGTTTAAATTAAATTAAAGCTAAACAAACCAAAGACAATATCTAAAAAGGATACCATTGATGCTCTGCAAATGCTTAAGACAACATGATCTCGAAGTTCATCAATAATTAAATCACATATGCGATCAAGTATCTACAATACAAATCACCAAAAAGTTCCTATTACTGCCGCAATAATGCAAATTAACAAATTTGAAATTATACATTCAAATGATTATTGATTTATTAGAAAGTTTGACACACCCCATCTAGTTCAGGAAGAAACGTGTCCAAACGAAATCTTTTGACACCACCTCTGTACAATAAATAAATGAATGTCTCTCTCATATCCCAGAATATGGCCCTTGCTCCTGTAAAACAAAAGAACCGATAAAAAATAAGTTCTATCAGAAATTTAAAAGTATATATACGTGGAAAAACAACAAGACCTACATATATCTTTTCAAATGGAGATATTGGATGTGCTTCCAGGATATATTACAAAAATGAAGTCATTAATATATGTTATATGTTGCTGACTTCTAAAAAACATAAGATAGAATTTAAAGCAAATCAAAAGTTATATAAATGGAGGAAACATTTTAAGGTGACGACTTGACATAAGTGGGGCAAGGTCAGAATAAAGGATGGCAACCTTTATTGATGGGGACATCAGATCATCATGGAGAGTTTATCAGAGACGCGGCCGTCGATCTACGGCCACGATCGAGTCTTTATATTTTTGAGTCGTTGATGTATTTTATTTTCATGTAGCTTGTTATTTGCTTATGTGGCATTTATGAGCCGTTGTATTTTATTTTATTTTATTTAGTTGCTTATGTGTTTTCTTTCCCGTTGTACCCCTCTTATGGGAGTTATCGTATGTAAGCCCAAAGGGCTCATGTTGTAGGAGGCTATTTAAAGCCCCATTTTATTCTATTATGGTTAATGAATGATTTTTGAGAATTTTGTTTTCATGCTTGGAGCATTGTGAGAACTTGTGAGTTCTAGTGGAGAGAGCTTCCTTGGAGAGGAAGGAGATGGCGCAATACCCACCAACTTAGATAAGTCGAGTTCGTGGCTCTTTCTTAATCCTCTTTATTTTTCTCCTATCTCTTTTTCCCCAACCTTTATTCACCGGTTTCCCCCACCTCACCCACCCACTTTCCCCCTTGAACCTCACGGCCCAACATCCCCACCTCCACCCCAAGCCGCCGGCCATCTCACCCAACCATCCCTCCCAAAATTCCCACGACCGCGCATTGCCCGGAATTCCTCCTTGCCGCCGGCCAAAGCTCTTGACCGCCGGCCTTAAGCCCTTGCCGCCGATCACCTCTCCTCTTTCTCTTTGATTTGTTTCCTATTGTGGATTTGTTATGTTATGGAATATATTTGAATTTGAATTCAAAATATTTGAAATTCAAAATATTTCCTAATGTACTAATTCTATTTTAGGAAAGTTCATTATTGATCCCCTAAATTAAATTTTCATTAAGAGAGGATTGATTCAACTTTCCAATCTTAGTAATTTAAATTAGGAAGTTTGCTGCTCCTCCCAAAATTCCCTCCCCATGTTACCGCCTGCCCGCCCTTCTACGGACAATAAGGAATTATTTCCTAATTGGCTTGTATTCTACTTTGGAATAGCTTCAGATTTCCCCTCTATTAATTAGCCGAATTTCTCACATACCTACTTATTTCATTGGGTTTCCTAACATAAGAAATTAAATTAGGAAATCCCAAATTCGTCTCCACCGTTTAGCAGCCCGCCTCCACCCTATTTCTTTTTCCTTTATTTTGCCGATCCTCTCTCTCTCACCAAGCAAATCCTGCATCTCCTTTAGACCAAATCTTTGAATGTCTTGAGCTTCATTCTTCCAAATACCTTCTCTTACTTCAAAAATCTGAGAATTTTCTCAGAATTTTGGAGTCAAACCTGAACTCAATTTCAGGTTTTGAGATCAACACTTGGAAGTAGACCCTCAACCCATTACCAAGAGAAACTTATGTCACTTTGTGACTAGTCAACGACGTATCTTATTTTGCATCAAAGGAAGCCATGGACGAAGACGTTGAAGGCATCGAGTGACGGATCTCCACATCTTTTGGCAAAGGTTTCTTTTCTCACTTGTACCCAATTTCTTCTAACTCTAAATTCTCAATTGGTTGGTCGTAATCACGAAAGCTCTTTCACTTGCTCTTGCCAAACCTAGTCATTTGTAGGAATTGAGTGTAATCTTCTATGCATCCTACGTCTCATTGTTAGACTAGGGATTAACTTGAAACTACTATTTTTGCATTGCTTTATTTTTCTTGATTATCTTGAATATTCAAAAATTAGCGCATGTGATCTAGCCTATACAAGATTAACTCCCTCATTGTTTGACTCGCCGTGGATATTTGCTAGTAATTTTAATCCGAACTTATTCTAATCAACGAGCTGTGCAAAGCCTAAGTGAAATTCATAATATTGCATCTAAGTAGTCCTGCATCATCTGGTATCAGAGCATGGCTAGCATGTGATACTTGTGCTAGAATTCATCCTAGGCTATTAATTAGGCTTGCATAACTATTTTGGCATGCATAACATCTATAAAAACATTTTAATCTTCACTTACATTTGCTGTCCAGAAAATTCTGCATGCATTTAGTAAGCATTAAGTGTTGGTTTTGAGTTTTATTTGCTGCCCTCTTTGTTATAACTCGTCTAGTTGTCTAGGAATCACTTTGCACTTTGTTTAGTGGCTGTCCAAACTTTTTCCTGCAACATTTAGTGTGCTGTAGGTTCATCGTTTAGGTGCCTAAGTGCTGTCACTCACTTCCCCACTTCAGCATTTGCATATAGAACCTTAAGCCTTACGTGTAGACTGCTGTCCTTGAGTTTCCTGCACCTTTTTCCTTCAGATTAAGCGGGTTCCTGTAGGTTTTAGCTGCTGTTTTCCGACTAGAACCCATCCTAAGTCACCCATAGTGTTTAGGAATGGACCCAGAACAACTTAGCAGGACTTTAGACCTATTGGTAGGCCAAATGAACAATATTAGCCAACAACTTAAGGAGAACCAGTCGGATCTAGCTGAGCTTCGTAGGAACACCACTGAGAGATTTGATACACTAGAACGAGCTAGAGACCAACCTACTCCCTACACCCCATCTAGACCACCGTCTATGTATGGGGAAGAGACCTACCCGGATGAGAGGCCACATCGGGCCAATCATCGAGCTCCCTACCACGGTCATGATCCACGTCATGATCCTGATTTCGATGAGAGGCATCACCGTGCCAATCATCGTACTACCTACCACGGCCATGATCCCGATGCACCACTTATGAAAAACATTAAGGTTGATGCTCCTACCTTTGATGGCACTCTCGATCCCCAGCTCTTCCTGGACTGGATCAAAGGTATGGACAATTTCTTTAAGTGGTATGCCATTTCTGAGGCCAGGAAGGTTAGCTTTGCTGCTATGAAACTTACGGGTAGGGCGAGTCAGTTTTGGGCGAACTTAGAGAGTCTTAGAGAAGATAGAAATGAGTACCCTATTGTAGACTGGCTAACCATGAAGCGGGAACTCAAACAAAAGTACTTGCCACCCTCGTACTTCCCTCGACTATTGGATAGGTGGAATAGACTGACTCAAGGCAATAAACCAGTTAAGGAGTACATCGCCTCCTTTGATGACTACCTGATTCGATGCAAAGGGGAGACCTCTGCCACCCCTGCACAAATCTTGTCTATGTTTCGAACCGGGTTGCGAGAGGATCTTCGCAATGAGCTGTTTGCCCGGAACGTCACTACCCTGGAGAATGCCTACAGCCTAGTGCTTGACTTAGAGGAGACCCGTTCACAGCACCCGATCCGTTCACATGACTCTAGGCTTTCCTATAGACCTTCTGGTAGTTCCACCCCTCACACCCCCACTGCCCAGCCGACCCCAGGGAGCAACACCCGACCCTCGTCTGGTCCCCCTACTCCCCGTCCTGATGTTAGAGGTAAGCCTCCCACTCCTGATACCCATCGATCTAACCCCGGGACCAAATGCTTTAGATGTCAGGGGTATGGGCATATCGCCTCTCAGTGCTCTAGTCCATATAAAGTCACGATTATTGAAGAGATCACTGAGGCTGAATTCGATCCCGAAATCGACCAGATTCACCAAGTGGACAATGATGGTGAATTCTTTGAGGAGGATGACGACACTACTGTCATCCAGTACATTCAGAAAATTGACACGCCTCCCACCTGTATGGCGAGATGTGCACTGTCACAACCCGTTACCACCGACGACTGGCGTAGAACTACGATCTTTCACACCTACACTAAAATCAAGAATAAGAACTGCAAAGTCGTCGTGGATAGTGGCAGCTGCATCAATGCTGTCTCCTCCAGCATGGTGTCTAAGCTTGGTCTTTCAGTCGTTCCCCACCCCAACCCCTATAAGGTAGCTTGGGTCAACACCACTGCCTTGGAGGTGAAGGAACGAAGCCACGTGCCCATCTCCTTTGCCACTTATAAGGAGAATGTCTGGTGCGATGTGTTGGTTATGAATGTTGGACAAATCCTGCTAGGTCGCCCTTGGCTTTTTGATAACGATGTCCACATCTATGGTCGTTCAAACATCTGTGTGTTTGAACATGATAGAAAAAAGATCAAGCTTTTTCCATCACAGCCTCGGGTTTCGGATGACCCTGAATCCAACCCTGTCAAAGCCAAGAAAGGACTGAACCTGATAGCCGCCATAGCCCAGAGCGTGTCTTTACACACCTTAGTCGATCGTGAGACTCTCACTGAGTTTGACGAATCAGTCCCTCATGAGAGCCAGCTCATACCTAGTAGACTTGTTGAGATCCATCCTGATGGTCTTCCCGATCCTTTACCCCCGATTAGAGGCATTTCATATGTTCTAAACCTAGCCCCTGGAGCCTCCCTATCTGATCGTATTCTAGGCGGTCTTGACTTCCTCGATTCAGTGAATTTTACTCTTGGTTTAAGTCCTTCTGAAATTGTATACGGGTTCAAACCTAGGCAGCCGTTAGATCTGATACCCATGAGTTCTAGGTATAGGATTTCTGAGTCTGCATCAGCATTTGCATCTCATTTGCATGAACTTCATAAAGATATTGCACAACAAATTGAAAAGAATAATCAGGAATACAAATTACATGCAGATTTAAAACGTCGATTTAAAACTTTTGAGGTTGGTGATTTTGTTATGGTACGGATTCGTCCGGAACGGTTCCCTCCAGGAACAGTTAAGAAATTGCATGCAAAGAGTGCTGGACCTTTCAAGATTCTTAAGAAAATTAATGACAATGCTTATATAGTGGATCTGCCTGCAGATTTCAATATAAATCCCTCTTTTAACATAGAAGACTTAGTGGCATATGAAGGTCCTGACTTTATTCACCGGTTTTTTCCCCCCCACCTCACCCACCCACTTTCCCCCTTGAACCTCACGGCCCAACATCCCCACCTCCACCCCAAGCCGCCGGCCATCTCACCCAACCATCCCTCCCAAAATTCCCACGACCGCGCATTGCCCGGAATTCCTCCTTGCCGCCGGCCAAAGCTCTTGACCGCCGGCCTTAAGCCCTTGCCGCCGATCACCTCTCCTCTTTCTCTCTTTGATTTGTTTCCTATTGTGGATTTGTTATGTTATGGAATATATTTGAATTTGAATTCAAAATATTTCCTAATGTACTAATTCTATTTTAGGAAAGTTCATTATTGATCCCCTAAATTAAATTTTCATTAAGAGAGGATTGATTCAACTTTCCAATCTTAGTAATTTAAATTAGGAAGTTTGCTGCTCCTCCCAAAATTCCCTCCCCATGTTACCGCCTGCCCACCCTTCTACGGACAATAAGGAATTATTTCCTAATTGGCTTGTATTCTACTTTGGAATAGCTTCAGATTTCCCCTCTATTAATTAGCCGAATTTCTCACATACCTACTTATTTCATTGGGTTTCCTAACATAAGAAATTAAATTAGGAAATCCCAAATTCGTCTCCACCGTTTAGCAGCCCGCCTCCACCCTATTTCTTTTTCCTTTATTTTGCCGATCCTCTCTCTCTCACCAAGCAAATCCTGCATCTCCTTTAGACCAAATCTTTGAATGTCTTGAGCTTCATTCTTCCAAATACCTTCTCTTACTTCAAAAATCTGAGAATTTTCTCAGAATTTTGGAGTCAAACCTGAACTCAATTTCAGGTTTTGAGATCAACACTTGGAAGTAGACCCTCAACCCATTACCAAGAGAAACTTATGTCACTTTGTGACTAGTCAACGACGTATCTTATTTTGCATCAAAGGAAGCCATGGACGAAGACGTTGAAGGCATCGAGTGACGGATCTCCACATCTTTTGGCAAAGGTTTCTTTTCTCACTTGTACCCAATTTCTTCTAACTCTAAATTCTCAATTGGTTGGTCGTAATCACGAAAGCTCTTTCACTTGCTCTTGCCAAACCTAGTCATTTGTAGGAATTGAGTGTAATCTTCTATGCATCCTACGTCTCATTGTTAGACTAGGGATTAACTTGAAACTACTATTTTTGCATTGCTTTATTTTTCTTGATTATCTTGAATATTCAAAAATTAGCGCATGTGATCTAGCCTATACAAGATTAACTCCCTCATTGTTTGACTCGCCGTGGATATTTGCTAGTAATTTTAATCCGAACTTATTCTAATCAACGAGCTGTGCAAAGCCTAAGTGAAATTCATAATATTGCATCTAAGTAGTCCTGCATCATTTATAGGATGAAATAACAACAATGATGTGCTACAATAAACATCTAGTAGTCAAAGGTTTATATATCTTCAATACAAAAGAGTAGGGCCATAAATAATGATACAATTAGTAGAATCAAAGCTCCGCAATTATATTAAGGGGATAACAAGGAAACTTGAAGGATAGATTTTTATCAGAAAGAAAGAAAGACTCCTATGTTGTATGGTTCAAATTGTTGTCCAACACGTCCTTCTAAGCTAAATGTAAGATGTTAGGATTGGCAAGAAGATCTAACTGAAATAGCTTCCATCTCAAAGTTTTAAGTGGATAACACTTCCACATATTAGACTCTTGGAGCTATTGACTCTCCAAGTGATTGAGTCAACCACTAAGTCAATAAGGTTTAAGACTTTGCAGAAAATTTGGAAGTAAAAATAAACCCTATAGAGTAATAAAAAAATGCCACATAAATAAGCATGCCCTTCTTAATACCTAGTGAGATACAAATATGAACTATCTACCCTTCATTGATTGGATGTAGTGCTCAACCCAATGTTAAATGATTGGAATAGCCAAAGGAGAGGTGGAGTAATAAATATCCTTCTAGAATCCTCAGACAAGCACAGAAAAGATGACATGAAAGCAAATCTACTTTTATGGTTGAATCACAAAATGAATTTTTCCTTATTTGTAATGTCAGGACGCAACAAGAACCCCTAGGAGGAGAAGAAAAATGGAAGAATACTACATGGATACCATTTGCAAGATAATAAATAAAATTGTTGACCTCCTTTTTTATGTTGATCACTCACATACTGCATTGAATATTTCGTAGATCGATATACTTGCCCGTGCTGCCGTCTCTAATGAAGGGTCAACTTGGACATTTTACATCAATTTGTCGTCAGCTTTGGAATTTATTCCTTTTGATCACATATTGTTCATTTATCGTATTTTAAACAAATGTGATCGGGGCAACACCGAGTTGATGGGTATTTTACGTGCATTTAAGCCTTTATCGCACATGTTTGCTCTATGTGTAATATTTTGATCAGGCCTTTGTTACGCGAAACAGACTACGTGAGTGCGTCTGACTAGTTGAGACGCAACAAATGAGCTCATTCGAGCTCGAATTGGGTGTCATCTGATGCGTGTTCAAGAGAGAGAATTAAAGGTTATTATCATTATTTTTTTTAATATGTAATAAAAGGATTATTATTATTATCATTATAATTATTATTTTGAATATATAATAAAGATTATTATTATTATCATCATTATTATAATAATTAGTATTATTATTATCATTTTAAATATATAGTAAAAAGAAGAGGTTTTTATTTATTTTATTTAAAATTAAAATATAAAATATACAATTAATAAATACTGATAAATATTAAATAAGTATAAATAACATCCTATTCAAATTGAATTCAATTGAGCTCAATTGAACCAAATTTAAATCAAATCAAGTCAATTCGAGTATGTTTCACTAAATTGACTCGATCGAATCAAATCAAACTCGAATCAACTCAAATTGATCCAAATCAGGTTCAATTCAGACCCAATTTCAATTCAATCCTCAAATCTGCGTTTAATTGGCTGTTATAAATCATCAGTTTGAATTTAAAGGCCCATACCCTCTTGAATTTCACTTTGTCTGCATGTTGCTCCTCGAAAAAATTCCATGGCAGACATTGAGTGCAACAAATCCTTCCATATTGGCGAATCTGGCATACAAGATGAGTAGGCTTCCTCTTCTGGTTTATTGTCTCTACGTGCTTTTGATTCATCCAAGAAAGAGGCACGAAGACTCTCCGATTTGGGCCCTCTCTTTCGAACAATTATTACGTCCTCCGACCGGACGTAGAGGAACGTCCGGTCGGAGGCCAAATTGCGCCAAAAATCGAGAAATACCGAGCAATACCAAACAATAACGAGGAATACCATCACGCGAAGACCCAATACCGAGTTATACCGAGCTATACCGATCAATACCGAGTTATACAAAAGTTGTACAGAGTTTTTTGGCGGGATTACGTTCCTCGAAGTCCTTACACCGGACCTAATAAAAGTTCCTCTCTTTCACACAAACCTCCAACAGCTCGAGACACACAAAATCCCTCCCACTAACGACTCTAGCGATCGAAGCGCTCACGTAAGACATACTCACGCCTCAAGGCTCATTTGTGTTTGAGAACACTTCATCTTCTAGGCATGCATCGGAGAAGCAACGAAGCATGGTGTCAATTGACACTACTAGCGCATTTCCCGATAAGGCCACCCAGCTTCCCTCTAATAGACGGTAGGGCTTATTGCATTATGAATGCCCTGGTAGTTCAAAAACGGCCAAAAAGCTTACAATTTTTTTTGCATGGGTAGTTCTGACACCTCTAGCTTCAAATTTTCGAATGACTAAAGGATCGATAGGCTACACTTTCACAGTTCATATTCGCACTGAAAATCAGAATCAAACAAGGTTTTACCCATTTGTTCCACACGAGATTTTTATTCTCGTTGAGCTCATCTTAGAACACCTTCGTTATCTTTTAACGGATGTATCACCCTAGCCAAACTCCCCACCTGACAATGTCTTCCGCCTGGATCGACCCGCCAGGGCGAGACTTAAAAGCCAAAAGGAGGGGTCAGACCCCGCCTCCATCTCACAGAAAAAGTAAAATAAAGTTATAAAATACGACATGTTGTATAAAACATTAAAAACAAATACAACAACCTCCCATCCCAATACTCAGCTTAAAGGAAAATGTACATAAGCCATACTAACCCTAAGTTTTGTCTAGAAATTACCATAAAAAGTAAATTGGATCGACATGAAAAAAGCAAAGACACTATATCAGCCATAATATTGTTGCCATGGCATTGAAAGAGCTTACGAGTATTTCTCTCACTTCCCTAAACTCTTATTGAAACCAATTTGGAGTATTTTTATTAAGATATGGTAAAATTTTACAATGTCATAAAAATTTCATAAAAATTTCAGGAGCATTAAAATCGAAATTGTCAAATCAAAAGGAGCCAAAAATGTAGTAGCTATTGCGAGGATCATATCTGACTTTGGGAAAGAGAAGCATATATGTTTGAGTCATCAAGTTACATGAAAACCAGAGTTCTCTAGCAAAAACTCAGCCTTTCGGAAACCAAGCTATATTTGGAAAATAATCAAGAATAAGAGTAATCAGAAAAAAAAATACGGCGTGATTATGTATCCAAGAAAGATGATTAAAAAATATATTTCCTACATAAGAATGATGATTGTTTAAAAGTAAATGATGACAGCCGCATAAAGCAAACGATCCTCTGCAGACCAGAAAGATTGACTCTATAGAGGATCATTTGATAAAGCAAATGATCCTCTGCCTTTATGGTCTGTAGAGGATCATTTGCTTTATGCGGCTGTCATCATTTATTTTTCCACACTCTCATCATGCTTCTGTAGAAAATATGTATTTCAATCATCTCTCTTGGAATTATAACCGTACCTTTTTTTTCTGATTACTCTTATACTTAATTATTTTCCAGAGGTAGATTGATTTCCGAAGTCTAAGTTTATGCCAGAGAACTCTGGTGAGTTTCATGTAACTTGATGACTCAAACATATATGTGTCTCTTTCCCAAAGTCAAATATGATTCTCACAATAGCTACAACATTTTTGGCTCTTTATGCTTTGACAATTTTGATTTTAATACTCATGAATTTTTTATGACATAGTAAAATTTTACCATATCTTAATAAAAAATAATTCAAATTAGTTTCAATAAGAGTTTAGGGAAGTGAGAGAAATACTCGTAAGTAAGCTCTTTCAATGCCATGACAACAATATTATATTATTATGGTTGATATTGTGTGTCTTTCCTTTCTTCATGTCGATCCAATTTATTTTGCATGGTAATATCTAAGCAAAACTTAGGGTTGGTCTGGCTTGTGTATATTTCCTTTTAAGCGAGGTATTAGGATGGGAGGCTGTTGTATATGTTTCTAATGTTTTCTATAGCATGTCATATTTTATAATTCACCATTGCATTACCAATTTTTAATTTTAAAACCCAATCAAAGTCAAAGAGAATAATATAAGCAAGAGATGTCTTCTTCTTACATACGTGAGGACAATGCGAGAAGGGAGTTTTTTTTTTCTTCGTGCGCATCATGCCTGACCAAGCGGCCCATAATCGATGTTCCTGCGTGCGGCATCTAGAGCTGCATGTCTTGAGCACTTGTTTACGTGCAAGGGAAAATGAGAGGTACATTGGAGATGATTTTGGTAACAAAGCTATGGAGCATTCAATGGCCTCCATTTCTTTCAAATGGAGGTGTTATAGCCGGTTGCACCGTTAACTTGCTCCAGTGAGATAAATTCTAAAACTTAGAGCCCCATAGGTTTTCAACGCCTTGCATGTTCATAGTATCCCCAAACCTTAGGTCCTTATAGTAATCATGCATTTAATTTTCGCTGGTGACAAGATTAGAGATGTGTAGAACAAATTTATCATTCACATTTAGAATTTTTTTCCTTTGATTTTTCATAAATCATAATGTATATTAATAATAAAGAAAAGATAATCAAATATAAATAAGGTGAATTCATCAAGCTTTAAAAAATAAAGAGTATTAATTAAATAAATAAATAAATAATAAAATAAGTAAATTAAAAATAAATAAATAAATAAAAATAATTAATAATTAGATGAAAATAAAACAAAATTTTATAATAGAACCAAATAATTAAACATAAATAATCCTAACTTATTAATTAAAAATTAATTAAAAACTCAAATAAATCATTAAAATTTTAAATAAAGTAAATAAAAATCAATGAACTATAATCCAATTTTAATCATCTCAGACTAAAATAAGACTTCATAATCAATATAATTAAACTTGGCTTAATTAAATAAATTCATTAAGTAAATACTAAGCAATTAATTAAAGGACCTTTTATGCTTTATGTTTGACTCATTTAGAGAGCATATTAGCATTGAATTTAAGAGGCCCTTAATCAATTTTAAATAACAAGAAAAAACCCTTATGCATTATATTTAACTCCATTTAGAAGATACATATACATTGGATTTGGGGGGGGTCTAATGGAGAGTGTGTCATGTGATTTGTAACTCCCAAGTCAATGATCCATAAGCCTTTCAAATGCTTTCTAGAGACACTTAATCTAATGGATATAGGAAATTTATCTAAAAGTGCAAGAGAAAAAGATGCAAGTAATTTTTTGAAGGATACCAAGAGTTGTCTTCTTTGTTGAGCTCTCTGAAGTTGGACTGTACTTCTGGGTGGGCTAGCTTATTGTAGTGTTAGCTTATGATGTCCCTTTATTTTGTCCACTTTTGTTATTTCACTCCTTACTTGGAGGCTTTTCATATAACTTCTAGCAGGTCTCCTTTATGTCTGTATTTCTTGCAATAACTGCACCAAAGGAAGTCTTTATTATTTTTAGGTTTTGAGAAATCCTTACATATTTCCTTCCATAGTGCCTCTTTGGTTGTCACCATTAATGAACCTTTTTTTTTTGTCACCACTAATGAACCTTCAACAGCCTTTAGTTCAAGCATTACCCATCATCGACTTTCCTCCACACGAATGAGAGAAAAGGTCTCACTTCGTGAAGGTGTCTCCTCTTAGCCAAGGATCTGAACTCTAATATGATCAAACTCTGTATTTAATCATACAAGAAAGTCATACACTTTATCTTTCTCAATAAAACTTTTCAGATCTTCTATACACTTGGTCTCTATACATCTGTAGTGATCAAGTTTTTGCCACAAGCCTTAAAGGAGAGAATGGCATATTCAATCACAGTCTTGCTTCTTTGTTTTGTGCTTCTCACATTGACCTTAATTTCGAAGACTTGACCAGTATATTGAGCTTTTGAGAAGGTTTGTCTAACGGCGTCCCATATGTCCTTTGCAGTAGATAGGAACATAAAAGCATCACTAATTTTTGGAGTCATGAAATTTCACAACCATAACATAGTCATAGAGTTTGCTTCATCCCATGCCCAAAAAAATTAAATTCTTCTTTTAGTCCTACCCCAAGGAGGTGATTCATCTTTCCTTCCCCTTTCAATTAGATCTTCACAAATTGAGAAAACTTCAAGTAATTCTTCCTATTTAAGCGATAGGAAGGTTACATATTTGGAGGTCTCATCTTACTTGTTGCACCATAAAGTCCTCCATTTGGTCAAGTTTTGGGAGGAATTAGCTCCAGACATTGCTGAGTCAAAGGATAGTGATGAAGGCTATATCAATCAAGCCAATTAGGTGCAGTGCAACAATGAAGGCAGTGTTTGGTTATAGATAGGATAGCAAGGGAGTAGGTGCAAGATTGGCTCAGGCCACACGCGAGAGAAACCTCGCTCGATATTGCTAGCAATCAACTATATTAGACCAAACAAAATTAATCATCAAACAAACAACAAATTGAAGTACAATAGGGTGATAAAATGCATGTTATTAGCATGAAAGAAGGAACATAAATATTTATTGATTAAATGAGGTAGTACACGAGCATATCTGCACTATGGTGTAAGGCATCATCAATGATAAGGGAAAGAAAAGAGTGCTTTTAGTTGTCTTTGAATCACCATAAATGGTGTTTCCTCAATAGACGTTTTTATATTCTGCTATAATTTTTTTTTTTCATTCCTATAATTGTCTGAATTAGGTATAATATAACCTGAATATATTTGTTTATGAGGTGAATAGCAATCATTTATGAGGCAGTTAGTTTTTGGGACTATTTCTTTGCTTACCGTCGGTGCATGGCTATATATATTACTACAATGTTTCTTATAATAGTAGAGTAATAAATATATCTCTCCGAGATGCTTTTTCAACTCTTTTATAATAGTACTTGAGAAAACTTGAAGCTAACGAAGTTGATAAAATTAACCATTCATCATAACGAGTGAACTACTGGTGAGATCCAGCACAATAAAAAAAGCTATTTTGAGAAAGAAAACAAGTTTTTGTTAAATACAATATGATTTATTCATACCCAATTTACGGAAAAAAAATAAATGAAGTTCACATTTACCCTAATAAGATTCATCTTTTATACAAGAAATAGACAATTAGACTGCTAATGCAAGGTTAAAAACATAAAACAAAAAAAGTCAACTCACCAATAAAATCAAGGATCACATTACTTGCACCAATAGCACTTGTTCTAATGTCATCAAAATATAGTAAACAGTTCATCAACTGATTCCCTAGAGGACGTTAATTCTTCCTCTGATCTTCCATAAATATGATGATCCGCTGTCAGAGGGGAAGAAATCCCATAACTGTTAAAGCACAAAACTATAAAGGAAGAGCTATGTGTAGATCACTCGAATCATACATATTTATGAACTGTAGAACTATTGAAAATTGTACAAAAGCAAATATATATATATATATATATATATATATATATATATATAAGCTGGGGTTTAGCTATAAATTTTGATATTTGGGTGGAATTTTGATAAATGGAGTTAGGGGATGCTTGCTTTTTAAATAGCTAACATTTGAGTTTTATGCATGAAATTGCCGCAACAAGAAAACATGGCATAATATTCTAGAACCTCTTTTTCGATTAAAACCCCTCACCTCCTATTGGAGGTAAAAGCATATCACCATCCAGTCCCATATCTGGCAGTTATCCGTCTACTACTGTCACGATCCGGCCCGGTTAACTCGTATAGACGAGGCGGGAACGGAATCGGACGATCAGAAACAGTTCAATCATCATATTTCATGTATATAATAATTCTAAAAAGACTTCCATATGAATTTAAAAGCACCTCTAAACTTTTTCCAAAACATATATTTAACATTTCAAATCCGTACGGAATTTGATACAAGTTCTTTATTTCCAATTAATGAAATTTAGTATTGAATCTAAAAAAAGAATTAGTATCTATAAAAATATTTAGATAATAGAACTTGTACCTTGTAAACCGATAACGGAAGAACGAAATCAGGATAAAAACTAATTCCTATAATTATGAAACCCATGTGAGATACGGAAGAATAGGCAATACGTTTTTTTTTTTAATTGTGTTGACCGAGAGAAGTTGAAATATCATTTCGATCGAAATTTCGTGACGAATTTAATAAAATTTATTTCGTCGAATTCCGAAGACAATGAAATTTCACTTAAGTTCGTCGCGGCGCATCGAAATGTATGCGACGCACTCAAATGACGAATTTCGGGTTTTACAACTACTTTGTTTAGGAAATAATTAACTATCTAGACTACTTAGTTCGATAGTATAACAAGTAATGGAAAAGATACCACAATGGAGATTTTCAAGAAAAAAATGGTAGTTGATACAACTAAACGATAACTAGTAACACCATGAAGGTTTCATTTCAGAGATATGGCTTCAAAAAAATCAGGAAGTGGCTTTGTTATTTTGCAAAGAATGTAGAAACATTCAAAATAAGAAGCTCAAAACGTGCCCGGAAGGCATATAAAGAAGGAATTCTGTTATACAATCCTCCATCCCAACTATCACAAGCAAAGGAAAGGAAAATTAGGATAAATATCATGGAAGTCCATTGGGTTTGAACTCCGTGATTTTAAAAATGCTCCGTTCTGATCCCAAACATTTAGGCGTAAATCCTTCCATAAACAAAATTATCAATTGATCATAAAACGACACAAATACTCCATTTCACTTTTCCCTTCTTTTGCTATAGAAAATCACTTGCGATCAAAAGATACTGGAAAAATGACCTCCGCTTCCACCTCTCCTATTTATCTTCCTCTTCTTCTCCAACCTTGAAGAAGTGTGTGACTAGATGTAGTTTGAAAATGATCAAACCTCAAAAAAAAAAATTTTGATCACAAGAATTGTAGGACCTTTTCGTTTGCCTACACCTCTCCTATTTCTTCTTCCTATTCTCTGACATTATCAGAGTGAGCCTCGCTCAACCTTAGTGAAAAATAAATAATCCTAGAACAAGAGAAAAATATTGAGGATGGCAGTATCTTGATTATAGGAAATTAATTTCATTCAAATTGAAGTTAAAAGGTCGCATCAACAAAACTAATGGATTATGTAACATCATCAATGAAAATGAACCCCGTTGAGGATTGAAAACTAAGCTGAGGGACAATAGTGAAATTTCAAATAACTTGGAAAACAAAATGAAGAGTTCTTAAAATAGTGAACCCATCTTAAGTGTGGTCCAAATCAAAGAGACTCAACTGATATTTATCCAAAAATATATATACAGTGCTTCACTTTTTTTCTTTTTTTCTTTTTTTGAAGAAAAAAAAACCAAAAAAAATAAAGTGAAGCACTCTATATATATTTTTGGATAAATATCAATTGAGTCTCTTTGATACAGTGCTTCACTTAACCTTTAAAGGCAGTGCAGGAAAATATTTAGAAGTATAGATGCGAGTCTTAGCTAAGAACTTATTAGAACATTTCTTAGATGTCCAAAATTAGAAAGTTCAACAACATTTGAATTTCACACCCATAGAAATTAGTATGATTACACCTTAATCATAATATTACTTCATGATATGCATGTTTCACTAAATACAATATTAAAAAGTATAACTTGCCGTGAAAGAAAACATACAAGAAAATTTGCAATTAGGTTGATTTTATGAGTTGCAACAATACCCTCAATTTTTATGCCGCCTTCTCCAATCAATAAGTAGATACATATTAACATTCTCCTTTTCTTTTATCATTGATGTCCGTATGTGATAAATAGTCCAGCTTCTCAATCCTAAAAATAACTAAAGTGGAGCTTAGAGTTCACAGTAAATGAATTGCAAGAAATTAACCCTGCTCAAGTGACAAATGAAATTTAGTTCATCCATCTTTTTTTTTTTTTACAACCATCTTTATGATTTAGTCATGTATTAATTATAATAATTCTTTTAGAAACTACGAAGCTTTTTTTTTTAATACGGTCAAAATTTATTGTGCATTCAACCAGATGGACAGTAAAGATATAGCTAGAGAATCCATTGAATCTAAAATGGATACCCTTGCTATATAAAGGCTTCACCTTATATCAAAAATCTTAATATATTTTGAAACTTTTAAAAAATGATGATATGCCTCTGATACGCCAAGGGGGGGTCACATGGCCAGCCCGAACCAGCCCAGGCTAGCCCTAGCCGAACCATCCCTTTGGCTAAGCGGAACTAGGGGCAACGGAGAGGGAGATTTCGGCTCCCCTTGTGGGGCCCAAGGGAGCTATTATTCATTATGTAAGGAAGATGACTCAAGGGGGAGCCATTTAGAAAGATTTCCTAATTGTGTTTATGTTGTTTAGGAAGGTTTTAATTATTTAGGAAGGTTTTCTAATTATGTTTATGCTGCCTACAAGATTTTAATTATTTATAAAGGTTTCCTAATTGTGCTTATGATGTTTAGGAAGATTCCAATTGTGTTTAATGTGTATAAGTGCTATTTAAGTGGTAGTTTTGTCTAGAGTTATGAGGAGATGTGTGCTGAGTTTATTTTCTATGATTTAATATGAGTTTCCTAGCGGAAGCTAGGGTTTCTGGGAGAGCCGATCGAATAGTAGATCAATTGTATCTTTCGTTACAGTTGAAATAATAAAAAATCAGCCCCCAAATTTGTATTCTTGTGTTTTTCTTCTATATACTTTGTTGTTTTAACTTCCAATATGCATCAAATTGATATCAGAGTAAGGTTTTGGAAACATGACAGCAAAGAAGGTGGATGCGTTGGGGGTTATGAGGAGATGTGTGCTGAGTTTATTTTCTAAGATTTGGTGTCAATTTACTAGCGGCGGCTAAGGTTTGTGAGAGAGGCGATCCACCGCTCGAATAGTAGATCAATTGTATCTTTCATTATTGTTGAAAAAGTAATCAAAAATCAAACCCCCATTTTTGTATTCCTACATTCTATCTGTTTCGTTGATTTTACTTCCAAGATACATCAACCTGCCTCAATTGGAGATACCAAGCCTTACTTGATATTGAACATAGATTAAATCAATCATACCATGGATTCAGTAAGGTAGTATTTTTTTTGTTATTATAATTTTCTCTCTGCTCCCATGACTTGTTTTCATTTTACTTTTCTCCTTGCCATCAAGTGTCATAAAAACTTCCAATGCAGTAACAACTTGGATCTCCTAAATCGCTTCTCACTGTGAGAGCTCTAAAAATGGAATGATCTCAAATTGTGCATAATTTGAATTCAAGGATCCACCTTCCCATCTCCTCTTTGCTAGTAGACCAAATGTTTTTCTAAGTTATATTAGTAAGCAATGTTTTTAATGGAACAAATGCACCAATAAATCCTTGCATTTTTCTAAATGACGATTTAATAAAGCTTTCTCATGTTGTCATTAAGTTTACAGCTTAGTTTCAAATATCAGTATACTTTTAAAGAATTGATCGGCCTTTAGGCTTTCCACCTAACCGGATTGCCTCCTACATCAGCATTCCTTTTGATAATTGAGGTAGCATCTCCACCTTCCGTGCATGTAGTGCTATTGAGCCAATGATATTCCAAACATTTTAACCGGCTATACGCAAAAGAGAAAGACGCTTAATGTGAAAAAAAATATAATACAAGCATGATTGATGGGTAAAAAAAAAATCTGTCTGGTTGCAGCTCAGATTAAGTAGAGCGGGCTACATCCATTTTCTACACATAAGAATGGGTTCTCTCAGAAGGCTTCATTAGATAATTCTAGCTCAAAATGAACTAAACTAAGTTTATATCAAGGCACACTAATAATGCAAATCAAGACACAGCTTAACTAGCTAACCTCATGAGATATGTGTCACCACCAAATCAGAGATTTATAATATTTGCTTAAATGCTAAAAAGATATCCACAAATGACCTGCTCAAGAAACTTACCAGTTTGAATAGCCACCCAAGACTGCTTTATGGAAGCTTCCAATTCTTCAAGTTGGTCCCGAATGTACTACAAAATGATAAAAGCTAAACATAAGGGATGAATTAGAGGGGGTGGGGGTGGTATTGGCAAGTCATGATACATTTATAACAAGTTTTAGATGGAACAGGTAAAAAACAATTATGATTTAACCTTATAAAAGTGGCACCTTTGCCATCAAAAAACTAAAATATGATTATGACGTTAGGCATTCCATATAAAATCATGTCATAAGGGTCCCTCATATGAAAATAGATCATTTTTTAAATAAATTTCATCCTTCAAAAAATTAAGCTAAGCTTCATATCGCTATCCCATGTTTGACAACTATCAAAGATGAGATACTGGCTACAAACACCAACACTAGGATCTCCAATCCCATCCCACCCAGTCCAACATTTGATGGATAGGACATGGGGTATTGTCAATGGCTGTACATGGTCCTAAACTACCATCTAACCTACGGTTTGAAACTTAGTGATAGAGAGTGAGAAAGAGATGATTGATAGTGAAACGTTAGGTGGGAAGATATTTAGCTACCTCCGTCAGCCCATCTTCCCCATCAACACTAAACTGGTTGAGGTTTATCGTTGGAGAGAGAGAGATCATTAAAGAAAAGGGTAAACAAATAAAAAGATGGGGTGTACTATGCTACAATTGCATCATTCATTATACTAGAGAAAGAAATGGTGGATGATAGGATATGAACTAAACACCAGCACTCAAACCATATTAAACGTGATGAACAATTAATTCTAAAGGCATAAACTTTTATTCAGACCAAGGAACAAACCATACACAGAAATAAGGAATTTTATTTGTGCCCAAGAGTTTATGCATAAGAGTTGCAGCTGACTATGAAGAGGCAGGCTAGCTTGAGCCAACATAAAAATTACTGCCCGTAAATGCTAATAAAATTTCAAACCAACCCCAAATAGTTTCCAGCAGACCACAATTTGCAATTACAATCTATCATTGTTTAAAAGACGTACTTTCTGTCTTTTGATATCTTGCACTCCTGAGAATCACGCATGGCTACAAAAATAATAATAATAACAAATAAATAAATGCAAGGTCTAGAATGGCATTCATGAGGCTTCAGCATGCAAAAAAGATCAATTGAAAAAAAAAAGATAGAAACATTAAGCATATTGGTAAAATATAATATAACAACAACATCAAGTCTTTATCCCACTACGTGGGGTCGGCTACATGAATCCTTTTTCTCCATTGTGTCCTATTAAAAGTCAAATTCTCGTTTAAATCTAATAAAGAAAGGTCATTCCTAATATTTTCTAACCAAGTCTTTTAGTCTACCCCTACCTTTCTTAACATAAGTCAAATCTAATACCTCTACTCTCCTAACCGGGTCATCGGAAGGCCGCCGTTTTATGTGACCAAACCATCTAAGGCGACTCTCTCTAATCTTATCTTCTACTGGAGCTACTCCAACCTTTTCACGTATATGCTCATTTCATATCCTATCTCTAAGGGTAAATCCACTCATCCACCTAAGCATCCTCATCTCTGCCACACTTAACTTAGTATTATGCTTCTCTTTTAATGGCCAACATTCGGCACCATAAAGCATTGCAGGCCTCACTACCATCTTATAGAATTTTTCCCTTAAGTTTGAGGGGTACATTTCTATCACATAACAAGCCCGATGCATTCCTCCACTTCAACCATCCAACTTGAATTCTGCTGATAATATCCCCATCTATTTCACCATCACTCTGAACAATAGATCCAAGATATCTAAAACGTGTACTCTTATTAATGACTTGATCGCCCAAAGTCACAATCCCCTCACTAGGTCTATTACTACTAAAATTACACTCCATATATTCCATTTTAGATCTACTCAAGCGAAAACTTTTAGACTTTAATGTTGACCTCCATAATTCAAGTTTACCTTCAACTCCCTCTCTAGTCTTATCAACAAGAAGAATATCATCAGCAAAAAGCATACACCAAGGTACATCCTCTTGCAAATGTCTAGTGAGAACATCCATGACTAAAAAAAAAAAAAAAAAAGGCTTAAGGCTGATCCTTGATGTAACCCAACCGAAATAGGGAAATACTTGGTCAATCCACCTTGTGTTTGAACACAAGTAATAGCTCCTGCATACATATCTTTAATGATTTGAATAAAAGCATTATTGACTCCTTACTTTTCAAGAACTCTCCATAGCACTTCTCTTGGTAAAATATAATGAAAAGAAAAAAAATTGAAGCTATTTTATCAACAGAAAACTTTGGAAATAACAGTAGTTTGCAAATATGTGCAGCACTTGATAAAAAAAAGATGGAGAAGGCGAAATAGATGCCAACTAGCAAATCTAAAAATATAAACGCCACAGTAAAGTCCATAAAATACAGTAAAATTGCTCAAAATATGTAACATGCATTTCAAACAACATGGATATAATATATATATAGATACACACACACACACACACACACACACACAGGTTTGGAGCTTACTTTAAGTGTGTTAAGCTTAACACAAAGTTTTGGTACGGTCAAATTCTCTATCTGACTGACTACTTTCTCATCCAGAGTAACACATTTCACACAGGCTTTTTCTTCATGAAGGGATTAACCGCTGCCTTATACCTTGTTAATGTGGGAGGACTGGGATATAAAAAACTTTTATCAACTGCGCCAAAAAGGGGTTAAACAAAAATCAGGAGATAGAACTAAAAATTTCATATTCACGTATGCAATAGGCTATATCATCCCAAATATGGGGAAAAAAGGCCTGCTAAAAAATTTTCAGTGACACTAAAGTCTGGAGAATGATAATTATCAAAAGCATGAGAACAATGATATCTACCCAAGTGTCAAGTACTGCAATGTGTTAAAATTAGAGAACAATCAGAATACATTTATTGTCAAAGAAGAAGGAAGACAAATAAATGTAGAAGAAAGGATAATATTTAAAATACCAACTAAAATAAAGTTAACAATATCAAGATGACAATGTTTTGGTTTGATATCTGGCTAACAAAATTACATAAGTTTAAGTTCAATATATCTAGCACAAAAATTTTCAGATTCTACTCTCCACGTCAGTATTCCATGGTATTCATTTTAGCATTACAAATACACAGCTCAATGATTTACGTCATCTATGAGTAAAAGGCACATGCCTACCCAAAACTTGTCAGGCCAAAAATCAAATCAGTCTGAAAGTTTCCGAGGGAAGGAAAAATAACATGAGTTTGACCATAATTGATTCTATACAAACCCAAATACTATCCAAATATGATGGACGCTACAATTTGAAAATGAATTCTAACCTCGAGATTAATGAAACAAAAAAGAGCACATGTCAAAACAATTTGCAAAAAGTAAAACCGATTTGCATGGAATTTGAATTAGTTCATATATTACTTCACTCAATTAATGCGATAAAAATGATGGAAGTAAAAGAAGATTGAGTCCGCTATTAACAACGCAAAACTAGGTCTTGATCCACAAAACAAAAGGACCATAACTATATCATAAGCATCGGTAATGCATGTAGATACACACAAAAAAAATCAAACTACAAAGAGAAAAAGAGAAATTAAATGTGAAAAAAAAAAAACCAAATTTAGCCAAAAAAGAGATAGGAGTAGTAAGGACTTAATTCAAGTGAAGTGTATTAAGGATGAAGATCAAAAAATACTTTTCTTAGAAGATGATATTCAACAAAGGTGGATGAGATATTTTGCTAAACTTTTTAATGAAGATTGTGAAAATAAGATTGACTATAGTGACCTTAGCATCCTAAATGAAAATAAAGATTTCTATTTTTATCGGCGTATTAGTAAAACTGAAGTTAGAGAGGCTTTAAAGAAAATGAAGGGTGGAAAAGCTGTTGGACCTGATGATATTCCAATAGAGGTGTGGAAATGCTTAGGAGATGAAGGGATTTCTTGGCTTACTAAACTTTTTAATACTATTTTGAAGACTAAAAAGATGCCAGATGAGTGGAGAATGAGTGTGTTAATTCCTATTTTTAAGAATAAAGGTGATGCACAAGATTGTTCGAAGTAGAGGTATTAAGTTAATGTGTCATACTTTAAAACTATGGGAGCAAGTTATGGAGCATAGGTTGCGGCGTGATACTAATGTTTCTCAAAATCAATTTGGATTCATGCCGGGTAGGTCAACTATGGAAGCCATACATTTATTAAGAGGTTTGATGGAGAAATATAGAGAAAATAAGGAGGATCTACATATGATATGTATTGATTTAGAAAAAGCATATGATAAAATTCCAAGAGAAGTGCTATGGAGAGTTCTTGAAAAGAAAGAAGTCAATAATGCTTATATTCAAATCATTAAAGATATGTACGCATGAGCTATTACTTGTGTTCAAAAACACAAGATGGTTTGACCAAGTTTTTCCCTATTTCGGTTGGGTTACATCAAGGATCAGCCTTAAGCCCATATTTTTTGCCTTAGTCATGGATGTTCTCACTAGACATTTGCAAGAGGATCTACCTTGATGTATGCTTTTTGCTGATGATATTCTTCTTGTTGATAAGACTAGAGAGGGAGTTGAAGGTAAACTTGAATTAAAGGTCAACCTTAGAGTCTAAAGGTTTTCGCTTGAGTAGATCTAAAACGGAATATATGGAGTGTAATTGTAGTAGTAATAGACCTAGTGAGGGGATTGTGACTTTGGGCGATCAAGTCATTAATAAGAGTACACGTTTTAGATATCTTGGATCTATTGTTCAGAGTGATGGTGACATAGATGGGGATATTATCAGCAGAATTCAAGTTGGATGGTTGAAGTGGAGGAATGCATCGGGCTTGTTATGTGATAGAAATGTACCCCTCAAAATTAAGGGAAAATTCTATAAGATGGTAGTGAGGCCTGCAATGCTTTATGGTGCCGAATGTTGGCCATTAAAAGAGAAGCATAATACTAAGTTAAGTGTGGCAGAGATGAGGATGCTCAGGTGGATGAGTGGCTTTACCCTTAGAGATAGGATACAAAATGAGCATATACGTCAAAAGATTGGAGTAGCTCCAGTGGAACATAAGATTAGAGAGAGCCGCCTTAGATGGTTTGGTCACAAAATAAGGCGGCCTTCCGATGACCCGGTTAGGAGAGTAGAGGTATTAGATTTGACTTGTGTTAAGAAAGGTAGGGGTAGACCTAAAAAGATTTGGTTAGAAAATATTAGGAATGACCTTTCTTTATTAGATTTAAATGAGAATTTGACTTTTAATAGGACACAATGGAGAAAAAGAATTCATGTAGCCGACCCCACGTAGTGGGATAAAGGCTTGATGTTGTTGTTGTAGCTATTCTACATATAAGTATGACATCATTTGACCTATAGACAAGGGTTATACTACTTCCTCCCAAAATTGAGCTAGTAAACAAGCATCACTTAGCCAACCCTGACATGTATAAGAATGCTATCAGTCACTTGATACAATTCAACAACATTGGCTGAAACTATTGGTAAGGGAAAATTTAAAAAAGGTCCAGAGAATGGCAGTACAAGCTTCAGCATTTTTATCATAACTATCCAGTGTCAACCATTTTTATCATAGCAGATGTTCACATATTCTTAAATCGGCATAGATGGAAAGCTACTGAGCACAAATTGTTGAATTATTGTAGATGAAAAGTTATTATCCACGGGGATCAATAAATGGCAGTAGATGGAAAGGTACTGGCCATAGATTCAGGATTATTTCAGCACTCTCCTTCAAATAGGGATGTATGTGTTGATCATGTCCACTTCATTGACTAGATTATTAAAACTCATTATACGAAAAGCCTTGGTGAGGATATTTGCAATTAAAGAGCTTGTTGGGATCTAAATTAGTTGGGCTAGTCCATTTTTAATATTTTTTTGAGATAAATGTCGGTTTACTTTAATGTGTTTAGTAATTTCATGGTGAACAAATTTTTTTTATAATACAAATTACTATCTTGGTTGTCACAATAGTTTTAAATATTTTTCACTTACTAGTAATAAATTATGTATTACTTCTCCATAGAACTAAATTTCCCGATACACAACTACAATACTCAAAGTAAAATCTTCAGCCTGATGTATCTCCAAGCCAATCAGCACACATGAAAATTTTAATTTCCTTGTTGGATGACATTTTTAATGACAAGCATTTTCCTAACATCATATTGTGATGTCTTCAAATGTTGTTTACAACTTCCATATAACTTTCAATAGGATAAATCGTGTATTGGCTTACAACATTATCCGGGAACTCAATAAATAAACAAGTTAAAGGGAGGTAGATGAGTTTGCCCAAAAGGTGTTGAGACCTAACTTTATCAACGGCCGTGTTGTTAGTGGTGATCCCAACTTCCTTTGTCGGGTCAAATAAAGTTTCTGCAGGCTTACGTCCAAGTATTATAAAAATACATTGTTTTTTATCATATCACTTCCATATAGAGAATATATGTTTTAGATTTCTCAAATATTTTACCTTAAGTATCAAACCGGAAACTATTTTAATGTAATTAGCTCTTCCTCAAAGTCATATTGACACATAATATCATCTACATATACTGACAAAATTTCCTTTTTCTTCTAGGTGGGTGCTTGATAAAGATTGTGACCAGCTTGACACTTAGTGTACCCATATATTTTTCAACAAATTTGGATGATTTGCAACACGAGGAACAAGAGGATTTGTTTGAGGTCATATAAAGCTTTTTGGAGTCTGCATACTTTATTGGTATTTCTTTGATTTTTCAATCCAGATGAGATCTCCATGAAAACTTACTCAAAGTCCCCATTAAGAAAAATATTTTTAATGTTAGGATGATGTAAAGGTTAGTTCAAATTTGTTGTCAAAGAGAGCAAAATTTGAATTATAATAAGGTTGGTAACAGAAGAAAAAGCTTCTTGATAGTCCATGTCATATGTTTGGTCGTACTCTTTTACAATAGGTCAAGCTTTAAATTTATCCACATTCTCATCTACTCTATATTTGACTGAAAAGATCATTTGTATCCGACTAGCATTTTTTCTGGTTTAAGTTCAAAACTTCTCTTATACCATTCTTTTCTAGGCTTGGATTTTTTCAATCATAACTTCCTCTCAGGTTTTGAGATGCTTTATGAACATTGTTTAGAATTTGTATCATATTAAGAAAAGTGACAAAATAAGAAAAAATCAAAGTATAAGCCCTTTATCAGTCATGAAATATTGATAGCGTGTTTGGTACAAAACCCACACCTTAAGGCAATAGGATAGTAGGTGTTATAATAATCATCTATGAATTTATTATCACCAATTTATATTTCATTGGTCCTTAAACCAGGTTCGAATTTTTAGTTGTGTTGAAGATATGTTGATTGCTCTTCTTGATTTTTTCCCTCCTAATATAGACACAAAGCTTATTACGCATAAGTTAGATGTATTGACAATGTGATAAGAGAGTTTGAAGTTCAAGTGAGGCTTTAGCAAGTTGAATAACGAACAATGAGAAAAGGTCATTATTCTTGGGTTTGATGAGAGAGAACGGTGGACAATCAAATGAATTCCAACCTTGAAATTCATGTTCTTGAATTTCCAACCTGAGCTTTTCAGGATTGTAGTAATAAGGTTAGTGTCCAAGAAAAGTCAACTATATAATTGTAAATTTTTCTAAAGATCAAAGAATAGAATTTGTACCCTTTCTATTTGGGAAGTGTCCAATAAACAAACCATTAAAAGATTTATGATCTACTTTGCTCTAGTGCTAAAAATAATTATGAATGAAGTCCAAACACCCAAAGGGTTTTACATAAAAAGCAGAAATTATTTTGAAAAGCTCTGATACCACTTTGAAATTATAATGAAAAGAAAGGAGAGTAAAAATGCTACATTTTATAATTGAATTTTATTCTATTATTCTATAGAAAAAATAATAAGAAGTTGCACATAAATAAGTGGTTAACCAACAGTCTAGGAAAAAACTAAATTTTTAAAACAATCTTAAATTTTAAAATCCAGAATTGTTACATTATTGTTTGAATATTTGCCAACGTATTGTTTGATCGGTGTAAATGGAAGGTTGTTGTCCACTGTAACGGATTCAAGATTATTTCAACAATAAAAATCTTAATCAAACCCTGACCATTGTCTAACATGCATATTTTTATATTGCTTCATAAATTTGATGTTGTTTTGAAAATATAAGAAACTGCTGCACATCTCAAACAGGAAACTGCACATATTTCCAAAGCAAGTTTACAGATACTGAAACCAATGGCTCGTGCTAGTAAATTGTCTTGTATTAAGAGAAAATCGTAAATTTAATCAACAACTTAAGAGGGTAATTACAAGAAAGAACAGCAAAACTTCTGCAACTTAAATTAACAAATCCCGACCAACTCTACGCCAGCAGAACACACACCAACTGCTAGGCATAGAACACAAGGCTATTGAAAAAAACTATAACAAATAGAAATTATTGAGACATTTGAGCATGTTTTTGTACAACGGGTTACATTTACCTTGGTGGCTGATTATGTGCTGTAAATAAGCTTCAAGGCTTCTAACAACCCCAATAAGTAAAGATCGCAAGTGGATGGTCTCCATGGGAAGGATCAAATCAAAGAATTGATCAATAGCCTGCACATCATTGCATACTTCACAACGAAGATAAACATAAATAAATGCAACACAATTAAAAACATAATGTAACAGGGCCTATTTAAGAAATGAAACTATCAAGTCCTGCTGTAATGGGATTTTTCAGAAACTTTGAGATGTGACAAAAAAAAAATACAATTCAGTTGCTAAACTCCTTCCTCATCCAACTTCAGAGCCAACAACCCAGAATTCAGACAATCACTTTTCAACCAGCAAAGTAAAAAAGACAATTATGTACTGAAATCAGCATTTAACTTAGGAAAATCCATACACTTACGATGTATTATGTATGTTGGAGATCAATTGATGGCAGCTATCCAAATACAAACACAAAATAAGATCGCTCAAACTTGGCTAGTTTACACCCATACTTTCAACGCCTCTATCGATAAGTCGCTTAATATAAAAAGCCTTGTCAATCAAGAAGCGCATAGAATTTTTTTTTTAAAGAACAAGTAATATGGTAAAAACAGTATAATTTATCATAGATAACGAAAACTAGAATTTTTTTTTTTTTTTTAAATTCCTCCCCCCCCCCCCCACCAACTCCCCACCCGAAAACTAGGATTTTCATGATCCAATGGCATACCTACTACAAAAGTAAGCCCAAATAGTTGAAATAAGGCTTTATAATGACAGCAAAAAATTATAATAATGAGTAATTTCAAAGTTTCATGTCTCTAACAAGCTAACATCTAGCAATTTATTGAAACTGAAAGTATTTTCCTCGTTTTTACTAAGAAAATTCACACATTCATCATATCAGAAATGAAAGTATACAGAAAACCATTTGGCTTCTATTTAAGGACCAGTGACTACGACCAAGCCCAAACCTCTCGAAAATGCAAGCTAGGAAGTGTTTGTGCCTAGTAGTTTTAAATGACCCAACATCTACTAATCTATTAAACAATGTTTAAAATTGTGTACTCGGGTATTGAGGCGTTTTTTATTCGTGAGGCGAGGCGTAAGCCTCAAAATCAAAAGATTGCGTAAACATAAAATGATACATTTTTTTTATATACTAATGAGTGAATAATATAAAAACATAAAAAATCATAAGATATGAAGTGAAATCAAAATATCCCAATAATAAGACAACATGAAATATAGTTTAAACTCAAAATTCTATCTTTCCCAAATCCCAATATTCTTTTCATTAAAATATATTTTCAATTTCCAAAAATAAATAACAATGACATATCACATAAGAACTCATAAGTCATCAGCACTGTCATCACTAAGGGGTTCTTCATTTGAATCATCATTATGATGAACTGCTCTCTACCCTTCCTCCTCTCCTATAGAGTCCAATGTCGGGCATTTACTTCAAGATTTATGTAAGTTTTAATATATATAGCATGAGGCGTAAACCTCATGCCAGTGAGGCGAGGCGGACCTCAGCCAAGTTGAGGTGCAAGCCTCATAAAAAAAACTCGAGGCTTAAGCATCGAGGCGTTTTTTACTGGAATTGCGCAAAGGTGGGCCTCAAGGCGAGCCTCATATTGCGCAATTTTAAACCATGCTATTAAATAACAATCGAGAAACTAACTTTGGTTAATTAGCTACAATTTTAATAATGGTATCATGCAAAATGTCATAACAAAATTAATGGATCACACCACGATGAGCTAAAAACACATTATTAATTCAACCCTTTCTCACAAGGGAATGTCTTATGTATAAGTAAAATATTAACACTTAGTCATAAATTTTGGGTCTAAATTTTTAACCTGTTTGGACAAATGGGTCGGATGTGTTTTAGAGCAGGTCAATTTCAAGTTTAACCCAAACCCCCGACCCGAAAACCTATTTTGACACCCCTATCTAATGATACATGATAAGACAATAACAAAAATTGAAAAAAAGAAAAAAAAAATGCAAGCCACAAAAATATAAAATGATTCTATTGATAGAAAACCTCCTTAAAAAAAATTAACCCAGATGATTTAAATACTAAAGGTGATGATTTATGCAATTTCAAATTTGACTAAACTTTAAAACATGGGTTTCTTTTATGCATTTTTCTATTAGCAAATCTATCAAAATATCGATATAATTGCATATGCCCAAGTCTCTACTTGTGAATTTGTATGTCAAAAAATCAGGAACAAAAAACAAAATCAATTTCAATTTGATTTGAATAGATAACTTCGTTAAACATTCATTAGGATTTAAATTAGCTTACTTAATTTATTTCTGATCTTTAGCATGCACAAATTATTCACATTCACATTTAAGAATTACATTCAAATTATTAATAAGGCTCATTAACTTTAATAGACATGACTTTTTCAATTACATAATTATTAATTAGGAACATATTAAAAACACCTTTTAAAAGTTTAGATTCACATTCAATGGACTCAATTTCTATCAAAATCTTAGTTCAAATTCAGGAAACTTTTATTATATATTTAGGTTCACTGTCAAGAATAGCATTGATTTTTATTGAAGTTCAAATTCACAATCAAGTTCTACCTTCGGTTCGGATATGATTTTAGGTTTAATTTGAATAATAAATTCAGTTTCCAACAAAGGTTTAGATTCATGCTCAAACAAAATTTCAAACTCAAGCTTCAACTCTTGTTCAAATGTAAATCTGAGAATACATGCTAATATATGTGCATATTCAGACTCCACAACACCAAAGGAATCCAATTTTAATTGTAAACATCTAATTCATATTCAAATGGATATTCATCAATTATAGTTTCTTTAATATAAAAAATATTTGACAACTCAAAACATATTTAATAAATATATTTGACTACACATGATTCTTTTGATGTTGTATAAATGGCAAGCTCAAGAGTTAATGCAAAGGGTTCTCTTTTGAGATTTTAATTGTGTGGCGCATTACTAACAGAGCGTTCACAAAAATCTAGTTAAGCCCTTCTTTAGAGCATTCAATAAATTGTAGCTTTAGTTATCCTTAACTTCCCACTAAATTTTTTTAATAAAGCATATAATAATAATGAGATAATCTCAAAACAAACCATATTTAAGCACGGATATGGGCACAAACATAACACGGCACAGACACGACGATATAACATAACTGCAAAATGCAAGACACGACACGAAATGGATACAAAGTTATATTTTATAAATTATTAATATGAAATCTATAATTTATAATATTTTCTACTAAACTCATCACAAGATGGCAAGCAACTTTGACAAACCGGAGCGGCAAGAGTGCAAGACGGCTAGGCCTACAGCTATTCACATGAATTAGACTTTATTTTGAGTTCCATACTTCTGCATATTAACTACCGTGTCCAATCCATGTTCCATCATGCCCAGCTTGTGTCAGATCCAATTACATATTTAAAATCTAGGACATGATTTTTAAAGTGTGAACATGTATTAGGGCGTGTCAAATATGTGTCAATGTCCTACATGGACACAAGAGACATTTAGGAGTGTTTGTGCTTCCTTAGTTTGGATATATAGCATCGATACATATGTAGTTCAATGTAACATTTATAAAGTAAGATATTGATTGTAGTTCAATCTAACATTTGAAAATATTGAAAATCCAAACTTCATGTACATTGGAATAATTACACTAGGAGCATCTATCTAAACAGTCGTAGGCACATTGCATTAAAAAGAAATCCTACAAATGTTAAAGCCTCACATTGAGGCGTATAAAGAAATAGAAAAAAAATCAGCAGCACTAACCAAAATCTTGTCATAGAAATGAACATAAATACATCTAAGAAAGAAACAAACCTCCTGAATGATTCGAAATACTTCAATAACAGAACTTGCTTGCTTCTGTTGAGATGACAAAGGCTCCCAGTTCTATAGATTATAAGAATAAATATATAATTAGCAAACATCTTCTGAGGTAAATGAAGGATGCTAAAGAAAGCGTATATGATATGATCTCTAAAATCCTTCATCTTATATATATATGTAAAGTCTGAACACATGTTAAGACGTCTGCATACACACTGCAAGCAAGCATAACCGCCCATGTGTAAATTTACCTACATCCAACCACGACCAGCATAATTGAGATGAATCACATGCGTAAGTGCTATGTTCAAGCATACATGTTCACATAGAAGCCAATATAGCAAGCCAGCCCATTCAGTTCATAAGGTAGCGTGTATGGAAGCGTTCAAGAGCATGGATACTTCAGGTATATGCATTTACATTAGAGCTTTAGATAGTAAGCCACTTCATATATTAGTTTTTCAATCAAACATTTTATTTGTGCCAAAAGCTTGAACGGTTGTTTTTATCATATTTCAAGCCGTAGGCCTCATATAGCTTGAATGGTTCCTTTCATCATATTTCAAACGTAGGATTTACAAAACAAGTCCAAATAAGAGACTATCATAGGGTCTATCTTTTTTCAAAGATCAACATAGTGAATTAGCCAAAAAAAATACACTGCAAGCACAATTCTTAGTTAAATCTACATGTTACTTTCATCTAATCCTCTATCCCTCGCAACCTTGTTTTGCATTTCTATGGAAAATATATGCTAGTTGATGCAAATGCACCTAGTGGCTAGTCCCAAACCAGAGAAATAACAAGGCTGCAACATTTTTCAAAGCTTAATGTGAAGAGAATTAGATAATAATATAGAATACAAGCAGAATTCTAGTGGCTTCTTTCATCAAAGCCTCGTAACTCCTTCGTTTCCATCCCATTTTTGTTTAGCATGGCCAAGATATTCTAATTGACAAAAATGCACCTTTAGTAGCTACTTATACAACCTTGATGATGAAACCCAAACAAATCATGTCATGAATATGAATTATAGAGAGCTAAAGAAAGAAATAGGATGATTGTTTTGTAGCAAAATAGCTCCAATACCAATGTCTGAAGCATCGTTTCAATAATAAATTGTTTTGAAAAATCAGGTAAAGATAAAATAGGGGTTGTGGTCATTTGCTCTCTTGAGGTTATTCAAGATAATATAAGTAGAGTCATTCCATTTGAAAGAGTCATGCTTGAGTAAATAGATTGAAGAAGATGCAATTGAAGCATAGTTTGATATGAAGTGGCGATAATAGCCCGTTAAATCCAAAAAGGAGTGAAGTTGATTTACAGATGAAGGAATAGGCCAAGTAGTCATAACGGAGACTTTCTTAGGAACGGGTTGGACACTTACAGAAGATATAATATGACCAAGATATTTGATGCAAGATTGACAAAATAGCATTTATTTAAATTACGAAACAGTTTGTTTGTAGTTAAACATTGAAATAAAAGGAGGTGATCAACATAAAGTTCTGGAGTAGGGCTATACATGAGCATATCATCAAAAAAAAATAATTACAAACTTCCGAATGAAAGATCAAAAAATTTGATTCATTAAGGCTTGAAAGGTAGATGGCGCATTTGTTAAGCCGATAGGCATAACGAGAAATCATAGTGACCATCATGAGTGCGAAAAACAGTTTTATGAATTTCATGTGGTTGCATACGGACTCGATGATATCCGGAGCAAAAGTCAAGTTTAGAAAAAAAAATAAAACTGGCTTTAAGCAGATCATCCATAGTTGAAATAGGAAATTTATCTTTACTAATAAGGGTATTCAAGGCACGATAGTCAACACAGAAACACCAAGTGCCATCTCTTTTCTTAACAAGAAGGACAGGGCTAGAGAAAGGTCTATGGCGATGGTAAATACTAACATACTGTAACATTTCTGAAACTGATTGCTCCATCAAATCCTTTTGAAAATGTGGATAACGATAATGACGAATGTTAACAGGTTTGGATAAAGATGGAAGATGAACACGATGGTTAATGGTTCGTGGTGGTGGTAACTCTTGGAGTGGTTTGCATAAGTGATAATTTTGATAATCCAAAATAGAAGTTTGATAGGTTAATTTTAAAAAATTCACATGAGAAGAAAGACCAAATAGTTGTTGTAAAGATAACATAAAATCAAACCAAGACAGAATTTGACCCTTCATCCTAAGCCATTGATACCAAATAGCAATGGGGTCTTCCAATTGAAAAGAAGCAATTCTAACTCGATGATGTTTAAGAGTATTATGAAAATCAAAGTATTCTTGTGCTTTAAAAATCCATGTTTCCACATCAGATCCATTAAAGGAAGATCAATTTCATAGTTTTTTCATAAGGAAAACCTAGAAAGATGGGAATCGATTGTGGAGTAGGAAGGGGACCAACGGATCCAAGAATACCAACGGAGGAAGCAAGATCTTGATTGCAAAAGGAAGGTGATCGATCAGTGCATAAGCTGTCAAGATGCTTATCCATGGAGTCCATGAATGTTTGAAATTGTTGGCCAGATGTGCCAATGGAAGTAAATTGAAGATTAGTTTGTTGGAGAGATTTTTGAATTTCGGTAAATTGCAAGTCCTTATTATTTTGCATTGAGCGTAAAGCTTAGGGAAAATCCGCATTCTTCATGTTGGGTACGAAAAAAGAAAATCATGGATACAAGAATAAGTACATGTACCAAAATGAAAGAGAAAAATGAGTAGAATGTGTGGAATAAGAAAGAAAAAAAATCAGCAAAAAACAAGAAAACAGAGAACCTGATGTAAATTTTAAAAATATTGTTCCTGTGTCGTCCAAGCTAGGTTTGCCGGGGAATCTTGAATCATTCCAGTTTGCTGAATTTTGTTGGAAAGACAATCGGTGAATGCAGGGAGGTTCTTGCAGATATTATAATTGGTGCAAAAGAGGTTGGCTGAGGCAGGCTTGCGCGTACAGAGTTAAACCAAGGCTATGTGGGGTTGTCAGGATGCTGTTGCGCTGTCAGGAGGCTCAACACCGGCTGTTGAGATGTTGCCGCTGTTAGGATGTAGAAAAGAGCTGTCTAGAGCAGTTCTTCGAGACTGATGCGAGTAATCAAGTGTGGCTGCAGGCTGGATTCTGCAGCTAAGAACGGGCTGCAGGCAAGTAATGAACTGTTGCGGCTGAAAGAATGGTCCAGAAAAGTTCTTGGCTCGATTCTGCGGCTAAGAACTGCTGCTTGCAGGGGTTTTATTCAAGTGAATGGTTCTTGCAGGAGACAGGAGACAGTTCTTGGCTGAATGCTTGAAGGAGATAGGTGAGACTGAATGGTTCTTGGAGGAGTATAGCAGCTACGGATAGGAGAAAAACAATGGGTGAATGCGTTCTTGTATGCAACCTGATGGCTGAAGGAACAGTGGGAAGGACAACAGAACTTGCAATCTTGACCGTGGGCAGCATAACTTGAAATCTGGACTGTGGGAAGGACAGAAGATCTGGAACGTGGGAAGAACCTCTTGCAATGGCAGGAGGTTAACTCAACGAGAGCATCATTGATATGCTTCTGGGAGGCCAAGAAGTGGGGAGGGGAACTCCAAGAGAAAATAGAAGGGAGGAAAAAAAGGAGAGAAACCAGAAATTTTCATATATGCTTAATTGATTACAATAGGGTATATTTATGCTTACTTGGATAGACCAAGTTTATAAGATAGATCAAATAGACTTGATCTACCTAATACATACCTTTAAATAAAATAGGCAGACTTGGTCTACCTTACTTAAAATAACAAAATAAAGTAAATCTTATCACATATTTGTAGACCACTTAATTATGTTACCAAGCTTGACTATTTTGGAGATCTTCTTCTTCTTCTTTGGTAGACTCTGATGATTGTAGGTTGGTCATTCATGTTAGTAGTCCATGCTTCACAATTTTCTTGTATCATTTTAGGATCTAATGAAATGTATTGGTGTTTAACAATGACCAAATCATCTAAGGCGACTCTCTCTAATCTTATATGTTATTGGAGCTACTCCAACCTTTTCATGAATATACTCATTTTATATTTTGTCTCTCAGAGTGAAGCCACTCATCCACTTGATCATTCTCATCTCTGCAACACTTATAACACTTAACTTAATTTTATGCTTCTCTTTTAATGGCCAACATCTATGCCATAAAACATTGCAGAACTCACCACAACATTATGGATATGAACAAGAGCAAATAATTAAGAGCAAGAATCATTAAAAACAAAAATGTTTTAACATTATATGAATGACTGAGAATTAAGCAAGCCCCCCTTGACATGAATGTATTCAATTATTTGCAAATTTTTGGGTTAATTGTCAAATAATCATGGAAAATATATGTAGTTTACAGTTCGTATTAATTGTTGAAAAAGATCTCAACCTCTATAAGAATAGCACGTTCTGTCCATCCCAAGATCTTCTCGTGTCTAACATTCACCAAATGAAGAATGAGTGGAGCAGAAACAGGTCTTATCTGCAGAAACACATAATCAATCATTGTGGAGTCACCATCCTGCCAAATTCTTGAACATTAAGCTTAAAAGGATTCTACAAGTTGACACACAAAATATAATACAATGCAGACTTAGGCGAAGAAAAACACTGTACCAATCATCAAACGTCACTAGCTCAGATCCATTGAAAAATATATATATCAAACACATAAATTGCATCCATCTACATAATTATATATCCTTAAAAGGTATAAAATAAAAGGGTAGAAAATAAAAAAAACATAGCTTTCCACCATAATTAATAAACATAAAGCAATCATAATGGAAAATTTGTGCTGTGCAATTGAATAGAGAAAGCTAGAACGTACTTTAATCAATCGCCCACTTCCAGTTTCCACCCATTGATGCAAGAAACTGAGAACAAAAGTTCAATATAGTGGCAATATGGATTTTTTTTTTTTTTTACTTTATGCTATAAGGAATTTTTCTTTAACCTACAACCTAAACTTTAGAAGCCAATATGATGTAGGACTACAATGCTTTTAAATGCGTGCGATAAGAACTTGCATGATTTCTTGATAAAAACAATTATGCTTAAAACTATTAGTAATCAAAACGATAAAGAAAACATAAGAGGGGTAGCTACGCTTAGGCCAAGTCATATGCTAAACACTTGGATTATCAAGACAACTTAGAATTTCAACAACATGCGAGTTAAGTAGTTTTCAACAAAAATCCCTGATCTAAAAATAAGATAGCAACATAGAAAGCACACTCAATCCTACGTTTACTAAGCTTAGGCAGAAGGCGAAGCATGGTTCCTTGCGACTGGATCACCACCTACAAGATGAGCGGATTAGGTAAAGTAACTAAAAAAGGGGAAGAAGTTCACCCTTGGGGTTGCTCGGAAACGGCTTGTCACTGGACGTTGGCAAGTTGCTCGTCGATGGCCTCCGATAGCGTGAAGATGATGTGGTCCACGTACGCTTCAATAGAGTTATCAACTTCTGGATTGAAGTCGAAGAAAGTAGAGTGGATGATGTTGACATTGCCTTGTTCGTCGTAAGCGAATCCGTAGTCAAGCTCCAGATCGGCCATTCATTGGCTTTGAAGGATGATGTGTAGCGATCCTTTGAAGCTCCACTAGAGAGAAAGAAATTTCTCTCAAAATTGAAGGGGAGAGGAGGGGATGGCTAGTCAAGGAAGGAAGGAGGGGAATTTAATTTGGTTCAGATTTTGGTGGAGGGAAAGTGTTTCAAACAACTCTCTAATTAATCCCTTGATTGAGAATAATTAAAGAAGAGAAAGAGGGGGAGGGGCAGCGACAAGAGAGGGGGTTTGGGGATTTATTTCCAAAGCTAAATATGAGTTTTTGGAAAGTATTAAGGAAGTGAGGGCTCTTGGGAATTTTGGCCAAAGAGGGGGTATGAAGATTTGAATTATTTCTAGAAGTGGTGATGAGCTTTAGGAAAATAATACATTGAGGAATTAATTAGGGGAGGCGGTGGCATAGGGGGCTAGGGAGGGAATTAAGGAAGCTTTTAATGCTTCCTTAAATTAGGTTATTAAATTTGGGCAGAGATATTTCATCTCAATTTAAATTAAAATCAAATAGGAAAGGATTTGGAAACTTTCCTAAAATAGAAATGGTATTTTAGGAAACTTTTCAAATTCAAATAAATTTGAATTTGCAAAGCAATTGTCTTACCTAAAATATTCAAACCCAATTAGGAAAGGGGTAATTGCAAGCAATGATGGAGGGAAAGCCCAATGGAGGTTGGCGGCTTATGGTGTGGCCTTGGGGTGGTGTTGGGGAAGAGGGAGCTTGGGTCGGATGGGGTGGAGGTGGGAGATTTAGCCGACAACGAGGGTGGGATAAGATGGCCGGCGTCTTGGGTGGTGAGAGGGGTTTAGGTGGCTGGCGGCTAGGGTAAGAAGGGAGGAGGAAAAGAGATAGTGACAAGAACCACGAACCCGGCCGTATCCAAGGTTGGTGGGTGATCCGATTTCCCTCTCCTAGGGATTTCTCTCCCAAACACTCTCAAGATCTCACAAAGAACTCAAGCAATGAAAATTGTTTTTATCATTCAATCATTAAGCATCAAAAGAGAACATAAGGGCTATATATAGCCTCGTACAAAGGACTCAAGAAAAAAAAAAGACAACATTGCCCTTTGGGCTTACACACGACCTCCATTAAGCAAGGGGTAAAAGTGGAAAAGATAACAAAACAAATACAACATAACATAACATAAAATAATAAAAGACAAATACATAATACGACTCAGAAATACATCGACTCAATCGTGGCCGTAGATCGACGGCCACGTCTCTGATAGACTTTTCAAGCTCTGATGCCCCCATCACAATAACTCTCACCACCACAAATCCCCACAATGTATTCCTAAAATAAAATCTCTAGACTTCATGACCTCAAGTCTGCAAGCTGCAGCACTCCGCTAGCAACAAAGGACTTAAAAGGAACACCTTCAGAAGCATCTTTTCACCTACTTGCAGATTCTTTCACTGATGCAAGAAACCGAGAGCGTGAACTGAATACAGTAGCAATAGGGATTTTTCCTTCAACTTTCAATCTAGACCTTAGAAGCCGATAACCTTCAACATCAAGCAAAGTATCTAAAGCTAAATGATCAGAAGTCTACTAAACCCCAGATCACAAAAACAATTTGCAGCCTCAAACCAGCCTCCCAACCCTACAGTCCCTTCACACCCTTATCCATCATTGTCTCATTCTCTTCCCTACTTCAAAGCTTGCCTGCATGCTCCTTACCTTAACAGCATCGCACGTCTACTAAAACCCATGACCAATGCCTCATGCAACACTTCAGTAGGTTCAAAAATGTTTAATTTAATCATGAAACATCATCCAACTATAAAAACATTTTTATAGTTGGGGAAAAAATGCTCAAGCCAGAAAATGAAAAAAAATTCTTTAAATCACTACAACAAAAAGATTTTTTTTCCCCATTTTGTTTTCAATCGCAAGCCACTAAACATAACAATGTACCTAGTGTTACAGAATACAGTTTTTCATCAAATTGGTGACTATATATTTCTTGCCATCCTTGGTTAGTTGGTTCAGTAGTAAATGCTATAGGAAACTTACTCAAAATCGTGCATTAGCTATGGGAATTTATATTTGCTTTCACACCATTTTAGGGAAATTGGCAACATTCTTGAGCTTCAAATACCATTTCAACTTGTTATTGGTGGTAATTATTAATAAGAACCCGCAAACACCTTATAATGCTGAAATATTCACAGCAAAAAACAACAGATCCTGCAATTTTTAGGTAACCAATTTCATGTCACAAAATCCTACCAATAGCCTGTTTAATCATCAAATCTGAACCAATCAAATTCCATAGAATAACTAAATCAACTAAAGAGAGCATATGAACACAAGTGCATCAAGAAACAACTAGAAGCAGCAACAATATGTATTCGTCTTTCAAGTAGGAAATAATAGCAATGAATCAAATATTTCAATGTGTTCATGATTTGGCATCAACCCCTGCTGCAAGCTTTACCGCAAGGAAACAATAATCTATCTACTGTTCAGGAAGAATAAGTACCATCAAATTACCTGGTAAGGATCAAGATAATTGGTGATAGGCAATGGTTTGCTCTCACCACTCGTAGAATTGATTATATTAGCCAGACAGCGCTCTAAACTATACGATGCTGAAAGCACTGGAATTGCACTTTCAGAGAAACCTGATATGCCCTCCAGGAAAGGCTTCTAGATGATGATGAAAATAATACAAAAAATGATTGGTGTAAGTATCATTAGCTTTATCTCAAGGAATAGGTAAAGAAAAGACATTGTTACCAGTTGTTCCCAATAGTACTGATGAAGGATAACAGAAAAAACAACCCCAGCATTTGAGTACTGCAGACATAATATTGGGGTAAACAAAGTGTACTCCTTCTCAGCAAACAGAATTAATTCCTTCGCAAATAGAGCCAAAGGGTGCTTTTGTTCCCTCTTAGACTTGGCATCCAAAGCATCTTGGACCTAAAATATCCAGCTAACTAAATTCCTGATTGCAATTTATTTTAAGGCTAACAATTATGGGTGAATCATAAGGAAAGGAATATCTCACCCGCTGACATGTTCGTTGAATGGACCTCTCAACAAATAGACGAACTAACTTGGAAGTATCTCCATTTTCAGTCTCAGCCTCTGGATGCTGAAACAAAACAAATACTACAAAATGTAAAACTACACATCTAATCTTCAATATCTGAGAGAGCAAAATTAAAAGAAGCCCATAATCACTACCACAGAGCAAATATATGTTTAAGGCAGAAAAAGAAAAAGCATATAAAGACAAGAATGAAAACAGAATAAGTTCAGGAGAGAGAACAATCAAAGCAACATAAAGTGTGAGATCAGCTATGCTTGGAAAACCCAAAATAATAAAACAACAAAAAAAACAATCTATTTACTTGCATTGGTGTGAATTGGGAATGTGAAATAATAGAATCAAAGAGAAAGAAAATAATTCAATCTATTTCTTGGATTTGACTCCACACAAAGCTATTGCTCTTTTCATTCAAAAAAAAAAACAATAGGTCAAAATCAAATTATCATGTTTGCATTATCAAGAAAAACTAGGTTAAAATACAAGACTTGCACTCCAATGTCCACTGGAGATTATAAAATCAGGAACCTGGCTTCATCAATTCAACAGGAATTGTCCCGTCAGGTAGAAGATAAACAACTAGGGCATTCAACTAAATTTAAATAGTTTAGAAGTGAACATAAATGAAATTCCTTCCAAAGAAAATATAATCGAAGTCCCAATTTAATACAACAGGCCACATCACAAGATAAATATTTACACTATGAATCATTAATAGATCACAAATATGAATAAAAATATGAATCATTAAAAAATCACGAGCAGCAACTATAACTTACAGTATGTGATGGGTTAGGGACCTTCGTTTCAATAATTTCGTTGGAAAACCTTGTACCTGAGATTATTGCCAGCGTCAGAATGCCCTCGAAGATCTGAGAATCGCCCTAAACATACAAACAAGTAAGAATCTATTAATGCTTGATTATAAAAATAACCAAATTCAATGCTTTAGTTAAAAGAGTTCGAAAAATTTTAAATATCCTTGAAAATTAAAACTATGATCCAGGATTTAAAAAATAGCCAACATAGATACATTCCTCAAGCAAATCATCAAAACGTCACAAAAATATGCAGAATTGATGGAAGAGATGATATTATAATTCACAAAAAAAAGGATACAAGTTCAAACATTTCAGCAGTCTGGACAACAGTTTGTTAATGGGACAAACAATTAACAGTGATAGAATCACAATGAATAATCTTACGCAAGTGCATGGCTGATATATTAATAAGACTAGTATTAGCCCCTTGTAGCATTCCTTCGAATCAGCACCTTTTAAGTATACATGAGCACACAAAGAACATGAGTGCATGAGACAGAAGGGCTGAGCATCTACAAACTTCCTAGACGTTTAAGAAAAATAAATAAAACAAAAAATATTTGAAAATGAAGGAGCAATTGATCAAGGATACAAAAGCTAATATTCGCAGGAAGCATTCTATCGATTTAAACGTTCTAGAACAAGTCCATAGTTTGAAGCATTGTTGGGGGAAGTAAGAAAAATCTGTCAATTATGTGAACTCATTTGGCAACCCATTTATAATAAGAACAATATGGAACTTTACGTCACAAGCGACTATGAATTTATAATTAGTTTGACAAAATTGTGCGGCAAGGTTTACATGATGACAGTCACAAAAAATTTTTTGTCCATTACTAGTTAGGCTTGATGTTGTTGTATTATTACTAGTTAGGGTAACTTTAGAACACAAATAAACATACATATACATATGAATTTAAAGGAATGAATATGCTAACTGAAAGGATTAGAAAGAGGAGAAGAATGCAAAAAATGCTGATTTAGTGCAGAACATAATCACCGAATATGCAATAAAAAACCAAATATCCACAAACTACTCACCTCAGAAAAATTAAGGTGATAATCTTCTAGTTGAGTGCTACACCATAAGTAGATATTAAAAAGAACAGCATCTACCAAATTTAAATCTTTTCTATAACCAAAGACTTCAACTGAACAAACAACGTTCACATCTGCCACTTCACTGTCACCATGTATATTAGATAGAATCTGTTGAACCTCCACGATTGTGTATTTTAGCAGCAAAACATCACCTGTTCGGACAAACTAAAGGAGAATCATAAAAACAAATAAGATGCTAAAAAAAACTAAATTGAGGAAAATAGTCGAGAAGAGCCATAAATAGTCATAAGCAAAACATTCAAGAAGTGACATAAACAGTCATAAGCGTTACTTCCATGAGTATTACAGATGATCCATACAAAGGTAACAGAAAAATTTAAGCCCACAGTTTCTTATTTAGAAGCTATTTGGTTGGGTGTATTTGGACACATGAATATTGAGAATGCTTTGCTAAATAAATGCATTTTGATTTCCAAAGGTTGATTTTTTTCCCCAAATATTGAAATATATCCAATTTTTTCATCAAGTGGGCCCAAGGCCATTACAGATATAAGATGGGCACATTGCCAGTTATAAATTGAAATTGAATAAATTCATCATAAGTGGGTCCTCTGAAATTGGTGTTGCTCGAGATTATTTTCATAAAATAAATCCAAAAAAGGATTTTTTTTTTTCATTGGATGCAAAATAAATTTAAATTTTCTTATTTAATAAGCAATTCATTGGATGCTTTAGTCATGGATGTACTCACTAGATATTTGCAAGAGGATGTACCTTGGTGTATGCTTTTTGCTGATGATATTCTTCTTGTTGATAAGACTAGAGAGAGAGTTGAAGGTAAACTTGAATTATGGAGGTCAACCTTAGAGTCTAAAGGTTTTCGCTTGAGTAGATATAAAACGGAATATATGGAGTGTAATTTTAGTAGTAATAGACCTAGTGAGGGGATTGTGACTTTGGACGATCAAGTCATTAATAAGAGTACACGTTTTAGATATCTTGGATCTATTGTTCAGAGTGATGGCGAAATAGATGGGGATATTATCAGCAGAATTCACGTTGGACGGTTGAAGTGGAGGAATGCATTGGGCTTGTTATGTGATAGAAATGTACCCCTCAAACTTAAGGGAAAATTCTATAAGATGGTAGTGAGGCCTGCAATGCTTTATGGTGCCGAATGTTGGCCATTAAAAGAGAAGCATAATACTAAGTTAAGTGTGGCAGAGATGAGGATGCTCAGGTGGATGAGTGGCTTTACCCTTAGAGATAGGATACGAAATGAGCATATACGTGAAAAGGTTGGAGTAGCTCCAGTAGAAGTAAGATTAGAGAGAGCCGCCTTAGATGGTTTGGTCACATAAAACGGCGGCCTTCCGATGACCCGGTTAGGAGAGTAGAGGTATTAGATTTGACTTATGTTAAGAAAGGTAGGGGTAGACCTAAAAAGACTTGGTTATAAAATATTAGGAATGACCTTTCTTTATTAGATTTAAACGAGAATTTGAATTTTAATAGGACACAATGGAGAAAAAGGATTCATGTAGCCGACCTCACGTAGTGGGATAAAGGCTTGATGTTGTTGTTGTATTATATTTTACCAATATGCTTAATGTTTCTATCTTCTTCTTTTTTCAATTGGTCTTTTTTGCATTCTAAAGCCTCATGAATGCCATTCTAGACCTTGCATTTATTTATTTGTTATTATTATTATTTTTGTAGCCATGCGTGATTCTCAGGTGTGCAAGATATCAAAAGACAGAAAGTACGTCTTTTAAACAATGATAGATTGTAATTGCAAATTGTGGTCTGCTGGAAACTATTTGGGGTTGGTTTGGAATGCATGTTACATATTTTGAGCAATTTTACTGTATTTTATGGACTTTACTGTGGCGTTTATATTTTTAGATTTGCTAGTTGGCATCTATTTCGCCTTCTCCATCTTTTGTTTATCAAGTGCTGCACATATTTGCAAACTACTGTTATTTCCAAAGCTTTCTGTTGATAAACTAGCTTCAATTTTTTTTCTTTTCATTATATTTTACCAAGAGAAATGCTAAAAGAAAGGAGTCAATAATGCTTTTATTCAAATCATTAAAGATATGTATGCATGAGCTATTACTTGTGTTCAAACATAAGGTGGATTGACCAAGTATTTCCCTATTTCGGTTGGGTTACATTAAGGATCAGCCTTAAGCCCATATCTTTTTGCTTTAGTCATGGATGTTCTCACTAGACATTTGCAAGAGGATGTACCTTGATGTATGCTTTTTGCTGATGATATTCTTCTTGTTGATAAGACTAGAGAGGGAGTTGAAGGTAAACTTGAATTATGGAGGTCAACATTAGAGTCTAAAGGTTTTCTCTTGAGTAGATCTAAAACGGAATATATAGAGTGTAATTTTAGTAGTAATAGACCTAGTGAGGGGATTGTGACTTTGGACGATCAAGTCATTAATAAGAGTACACGTTTTAGATATCTTGGATCTATTGTTCAGAGTGATGACGAAATAGATGGGGATATTATCAGCAGAATTCAAGTTGGATGGTTGAAGTGAAGGAATGCATCGGGCTTGTTATGTGATAGAAATGTACCCCTCAAACTTAAGGGAAAATTCTATAAGATGGTAGTGAGGCCTGCAATGCTTTATGGTGCCGAATGTTGGCCATTAAAAGAGACGCATAATACTAAGTGTGGCAGAGATGAGGATGCTCAGGTGGATGAGTGGCTTTACCCTTAGAGATAGGATACGAAATGAGCATATACGTGAAAAGGTTGGAGTAGCTCCAGTAGAAGATAAGATTATAGAGAGTCGCCTTAGATGGTTTGGTCACATAAAACAGCGGCCTTCCGATGACCCGGTTAGGAGAGTAGAGGTATTAGATTTGACTTCTGTTAAGAAAGGTAGGGGTAGACCTAAAAAGACTTGGTTAGAAAATATTAGAAATGACCTTTCTTTATTAGATTTAAACGAGAATTTGACTTTTAATAGGACACAATGGAGAAAAATGATTCATGTAGACGACCCCACGTAGTGGGATAAAGGCTTGATGTTGTTGTTGTTGTATTTAATAAGAAATTCAAATATGTATTGATGCAATGTCCTTTTACTTTTACAATACTAATATAAATTAGGATGATTTAAGCACATAGAATCAAAAAATTTCTTATTTACAAAACACACGATAAGTTTTTAAATGAATTATTGAACACAAGTTTTTGTGTGTGTTACAACCAAATAATTGAGAATTTAATGAAAGTGAAAAATATAAGTTGGGGGTTTTGTTGTGCTCTTTGAGATTTCATTGGTATTGTTGTAAGGTGGTTTGAGTTAATTTTATAAGAAAGCAAGACTTAGATGCTATGTCTATAATTGTCCTATAAATTAACTTTAAAAATATAAATGTAAATAAGAAAAAAGAGCACTGAATGAGATAATGAAAGGACAGTAATCAAGGCAGCACCTAGGATCGGGGTCATGATCAAGAATAATGCGGACAGTAGTACCCAGAAGTTGGTCCTGATATGGAACGATGGTGCAACAGCGAGCTCAAAGTTGCATGGAAGCAAGTCAAACCCAAGTTCAAGTGGGACAGTGGCCAAGGATGTTGACATGTGGAATAGAAGAGTGGTTGAGATCACCTACAACAATGGTTACAATGTCTCGTTGGATAAAAGTTTAGGTTAAGGGTCGTAAATAAGCCAAGCTGACTATAAAACTAACTCGAACTCAACTCATTAACGAGCTCGTGAGTAAAGTTTGTATTGCAACAAACTTGAGCACGAGCTCAACTTATTGCTCATTTGCGAATTGAGCTCAAGCTCAAGTTCAACATGACTCGACTCAAATACTTGTCAAACTACTCAAGTCTAAGAGGTAAAACCAACATAAGTTTGAAATAAGAATTAGAAATCGTGAATCCACGTAATTGCGGGTCTGCAACACGTTATCAAGTGAAACTCGCCTTGCTTCCCAATTTTGCGCTCCGTGAGTGAGCATTACCAAATCGCATGTCCAATTACTGCACCTCCAAAGACAAAAACCTAGTTTCTACTCAAAATATTTCTTCTCTAGCCTCTGCCTCTCGGCTCTCCCTCTACAATCAACCACAGCCCTCTTTCCTCATCAAACCACACCCCAATGTCGCAAGGTCATCTTCACAATGGGAGCCTCAAGGTCGACAACGAGCCACATCCATCAAGTTACCACACTCCAACGAGGCAACGAACATCCAGTAAGAATTACATATAATAGAGTTTAAATTTCAAACAAAGCTCAATTTCACGACGCAAGCGCAAGTTTCAAGGCCAAGTTCAAGCTTATGCTGTTTTGAACGAGTTGAGCTCGATTTTACTATTTGAACTTGAGCAAAGCTCAAGCTCGAGTTCAATACATAAATTGTATGTACAAGTCCAGCTCAAGCTCAACTCGACTCATTTATATCCCTAGTTAAGGTCGTGAACGTGAGAGTAGGTTCAATATCCAAAATGGCTTCAGGATGACATTACATTTAAAATTTACCCAATTTGAGCAAATATGGAACTTGTCAAAAATGAGCATTTGGGTATTACAAATTCCTTAAAAAATACTTGGCATTTGTTTTAATTCATTCCAAACATATAACAAAGCAAAACTAATGTATTCCTTTTACTTTACACCTTTGATGCAGCAAACAAAATAGCCCCATAGATCAAATGAAATGCATATGTACCATGAGCTGAAAATGCAATCCAAAAGCACCATATAAGATTTTGAAGAAAAAAAAAAGATAACAAACAATCATGAAAGATATAAATTTATCAGTCTTTAGCATAAACACCTCCCACAAAATAGACACATTTGTATTAACTTGATACAAAAAGGCAAATGGAATGTGGATTGCTAGGTTTTTTTTTAATGAAAAGCTGGGTGAATGATGAGGTCATCAACAGACATTTTAGGCAGATTTATCGGCGAAGGAATCGTAGATCGACGGCTACGATCGGGAATTTATATTTTTGATGTTGTCATGTCTTTTTTATGTTATTTTATTTTATGTATCTTTTATTTCATGTACTAGTGACAATTTCGCCCTTATGAAGGCGTAGTGTTTGTTGTAGCCCAATGGGCATGTGAGTCTTTTTAGTTTCATGCTTTGAGATCTTTATAAAGGGATCTCCTCTTATTGTATGAGGTTAATGCTTGATTAATAAAATTCTGAGATTTTTCCTTTGTCTTCTTGCTTGAGAGCTTGAGAGAAAGAGAGGAGGCCTTGGAGAGGCTCCACCCGAAGTACCCAACAGCCCACCACGGTGAGCTCTTGGTTTTATCGTGTTTTATTCGTTGTTTTCCTTCCTCCCCACCCCATTCCACTCACCCGTACCCGCCCCTCTCCCCTCTCCATTTTCCCTGCAGCCGCCCCTCCCAAATTCCCCTGAACCCGCCGATTTCCCCTGCCCGTCTCCCCCTTGCCGCCGGCTAGACCAGCCGCCGGCCCCTGCCCAGCTGCCGTCCTCTCCCCTCCCTCACCCAGCAGCCCGATCTCCCCTTCTCCTTGGCAAATCCCGCCGGATTCATTGCTTGGAGGAGTTTGAATTCAGCCATTAAACCCCCATTAATTCCTTCATAATTTGGCTCCTCAAATTAGTGAGCAATTGATTGAGTAATTACCTGAATTCAAATTCAAATTTTTCCTCTCTCTTATTTGTAACTTCCCCAATTGATTGAAATCTGAAATTAAAATCTCAGATTTTAATTAATTACATGGGGCCCACTACTTATGAAATTTTCCCCTTATTCCTCCTTTGCTTGGCCGGCCCCAACACCTCACCTATTCTCTCTCTACTTGCCACATAAGCAACCACTAATTCCCCTCTTAATTCTCCACTAATACCCGCCCCTTTTAATTCAAATTTTGGGAGGTTTCCATTGCAATTAACCTCTTTCCCCCACCCAAGAAAAATCTGAAATTCAAGTTCAGATTTTTCTCTTGGTCTTCTCCTAACTCACGGCTCATTCTCCGTCCCTTGCCTTCTTCCCGCCCTTCCTCAATGTTGAATGGCGGATCCGGAGCTTGAATGGGGATTGGTATTCCACGCCGACGGGAGCATTGATATCCTACGATCTCCGTGCTTTGACGTAGGATTTGAAGACGACGCCACAATTGAAGAGTACTTGGAGCGAGTCGTCCCGATTCTTGCAAGCATCTTCGACTGACAGTTTCGTGACTACACTTGGACGATCATCGGACGCCATCCACCACCACCTCCTCCGGCGACTACCTCTCCGGTAACGAAGTCTTTCGTCTCCTTTTCCGTAGTGGTGCTCTCCATCTTCGTGTGGTTCTTTCTTCTCCGCTAAAGCCCAAGAGTGAACGAGAGAGAGAGGGTACTCAAGGTGAAATTCTTCATTATTAATTGTGGGATTTTTGTTATGAGCAATTAAGTAGATCTTTTATTTTGGGAGTGTTATGAATTGTTTGGTTATCTCAAAGCAAATCTTCGCCTAAGCAAGTTAATTACCTAGAACGATTTAATCCTTTATTTTATTGGTAATAAAATTTGTTTTGACAACGCTTTGAATAACTTTCATGTTAATTTTCCAAATGCAATTCCTACATTGATTCACATCAGTGAACCTATGAAATAAAGGAAGAAGGTTAAAAACCATAAAAAATAAGAGAATAAAAAGTAAAATAGGAAAATATCCACAAAAGCAAAACTAAATATAGGCTGACAAAACCTCCAAAGAATCCAAAAGGTGCTTGATGCGGATATCCAACCGTCCATGGCTATCCGAGGAGCTGAAGATCAACGGCTGTCATCGTCCCACGTTATCTTATATTTTATTTGTAATTTTTAAATTTTTTATTATGAATTTTCCGCTTTTACCCTCACTTAAGAGGGTCGTTCTATATAAGCCTTAGGGGCATATGTGTCTTGTTTTAGTTTCTTAGGCCTATATATAGAGGCCCTTTCTTATGTAATGGGATGAGGAATGGTTAATGAAAATTTGCTTTTTGCGTTCTCTTTGTGAGTTCCATCTTTTAGATCTCTTAGTGAGTTCTTTTTCTTTTGAGATCTCTTAGTGAGTTCTCTACTTTGTGTTCTCTTTGTGAGTGCATCTCTCTCTCAAATCTCTTAGTGAGTTTTGAGAAGAGCTAGATCTCTTTGTGAGTTCTAGACCTTCTTCTCCATTATCTTTGTGATCAATTGATGTGGGAAATCAAGGTGAATCCGTGGCATAGTAATCCCTAGTAGAATTGCCCTTTTCCTCCCTCCTTGGATCCTTTCTGCCACCCCTTTCCCCTAGCCAACCGCCGGCCAGCCTCCCGCCGACCAACCCAGCACCCCATCCCGCCGGCCTGCAAAGCCCTCCCACCGGCCAAAAAATCGCCCAGCGGCCCACCGTCCACCGTGGAGTCCTTGCCGCCGGCCACCCGTGAAGCCTTGCCGCCGGTTTCCCTCTAGCCCACCTATTCGAATTTTGAATTCTCCTCCCCTAATGAATTTCCTAATTAAGTCAAATTAAATTAGGATATTAATTACGGGGAGTTACAATCTTTTTGAAATTCAAATTCCCTCCCAATTTTCTTTAAAGAAGGGAGTTACATGATATAATTAAAATCTGAAATCTAAATTTCAGATTTTGATTAATTAATTGTGGTCCCCACCTACTTAAAATTTCTCATCTCTCTCCTATCTCATTAATAGGCCCCCTCATTAAGCCTCCATAATTACCTCCCACAATTCCCTCTCATCCAATTTAATTCTCCCCATTAAATTTGAGTTTAAATTCAAATTCATCCCGCCAATTCCACTTAATCTGAAATTTAATTTCAGATTTTCATTCTCTCTCCCCAAATTGATTGGGATTTAATTAATCTTGCCACCTAGGCAAGTACATGGCATTTATGTTTCACATCAGTGCTTCTCAATCAAATCTTTTTCCCTTTAGTGTGAATCTAGAAATAAGCAAAGTTATAATATTAAAACAAAGGATCTTTTCTTCCTTTTTTCTTGTTTGAAAGATACTTAAACATTTCTTTCATTCCAAATGATAGAAGTAAAAGGAAAAAAATACCCCATAGTTTTTTGAAATTTTTTTTATACAAACATATCTTCATACAGAAAAAACTAGATCCAAATATCAGGTACATATACCAAACAAAGTATATAGAACCTCCCCCAAAATCTTTGACGACTAACATAGTAATACAACAAAACAAAATATGAAAATCACCTTCAATATTATCTCTACACATGTCAAAAGTAGCATTATTTTTTAATAAGGAGACCTTGTTAGGAATTACCGTCATGAAGAGAAACAAAATAAGAATTGAAACTTTATGTTTATGAGGAGCTGCTTTGAGTGTGAACAACATCACCCATTAGAAAAGTATGCAAAGAACTAACAAAGAAAACACCATGCGGGGTAAAGCTAGTGCAAGATATCCATATCAAAGTCAAGTTTAAACAGATTGAAAGATACTTTCTTAACCATAGTTATTTCAAAAACAATTTTTCCAAAGCAAAATTTCAAAAATTAAATTAAATAAAATATTTTTCATTCAAACAAAAATTGTTTTTTGTTGGTTGCTTTTCCTACCACAAAAGTACCACTAAGATGTCCCAGACAAAACCATAAAGATCCATTTACGATAAATCCAAAGGAGTGAGTGCTAAAATACTTCTTTTGTATGATAGATCTAACACTAGATTTGTTGTTAGGAAAAACTCACTTTCAAATCCAAATGCCAAGGAGAGACAAGTTCATCATGTGTAAGTAGCCTTTAATACAAATGTTGCCTTTATATTTTGGTTAATAGATATTCTTCCACCTGATGAGATTGAGGCTAACATGTAAGATCGGTGCACGAAGGACTGGTCCAACCGGCCCAACACAATGGCCAGCCCCTTGTTTATGCCAAACGGACCAAGGCAGCAACAGGCCCACTTGTGGGGCCCACTATTTGAATAAATAAATAAATAGGAGGCGATTTAGAAGGGATTTGAAATTGGAGAGGGCTGTTTAGTAAATTAAAGTTGTATTTGCATGCTTTCAATAGATGAGATTGCCTAGGGTTAAGATTATCTTGGTCGTTTGCTGAATTTGGGAGTCTTCTTAGGTTTATTTGGGCTCTAGCTATCGGCTAAGGATTAGGAGAGCCGGATATTCCTTTTCGAATAGAAGATTCATTATATCTTGCTTGCTTTCTTTCATCTACTATCACATAAAGAGTGTCCCTATTATTATTCTTCTACTTTCTTCTCAAAAGTTGATTTGCAAGTTGCTGAATTCTGATTTCAGCAAGGGATTTCTTCTATTTTTCACGAGTATCTACTATCAAATTGGAATCAGAGCACTTCGATATAGGGTACCAATGGCTGGAAGGAAAGTATAAGTTTTAGAAGGGAAATTTGGTAATTAAAATCAGATTTTGTGAAAAAAATGTTTTAGAATTCAATAATCAATTTTCATTTGTTCATGAAAAGATGGATGGGAAGTTTGCCATCGTGGAAGAAATGCTGAGAAAGCTGCTAGAGGCCCAACCCAAAATGACAATGTCGAAGGCGAAGGGAGCCATCAGCGTCCAAGGAACTGGTGGTAAACCTAATCCACTAAGGAGAGGGATAAACCAAGACGTGGAGATTTTTGAGGGAAAGATGGGACGCCTCCCCTAGAGCCTATTTCTAGGGAGAAGATAAGTAGTAGGTATGAAATGATGGGTGCTGATTTTGCAAGAAGAAGATCTGATTTTGAGCGTAGGGGTGAGGATTGGGACAGAAAGAGAGGTGATTTTGAAGAGGGTTTTAGGTACGAGCATAGAAGGGAGGATCGAGACACTTGGAGAGGGCCACCCCTTTGTGTAATGGGAGGTTATGGAGGATTCAAGGGAAACGGAGGAGATCCGAGGGTGAGGAAGCTGAAGATGTCTATCTTTGAGGGAGATGATGCACATGGGTGGATCTAGAAGGTAGAGAGTTATTTTACCATCAATGGAGTGATGGAGGAGAGGCTGACGAAAGCTAGCTTATGTTTAGAAGGGAAGGCTTTGGCTTGGTACCAGTGGAGGGACATGAGACAACACATACGAAACTTGAGGGAGTTCAAGGATTGCTTGTTGGAACATTTCCGAACCAGCAAGGGAGGGAACTTCTATTAGAAGTTTTTCACCCTGACACAGGAGGGATTGGTGGTAGAGTATCAGGAGAGGTTCGAGTACCTTACTAGCCGACAGGACCGACTTCCTGAGACGGTGTTAGAGGAAAACTTCATAAAAGATCTCAAATCAGAGATTCGGGCGATGGTTAGAGTGATGATGCCTCGTAACTTAGGAGAGACTATGGAGCTAGCATAATTGGAGAACCTAAAGCACTTGGAGGGGCCAAGGGAAACAGGTTAGGAAACTCGTACAGGATGACCACCATATTTTTAGCACCAAAGAGGTCGACACTTGGTGGTCTACCAGAGGCCCCAAAGGAGAAGCCTGTAGGAGAGGGAATTAGGGAAAATTTCAAGAAGCTCACTGAGAATGAGTTGCAAGAGAAGAGAGCTAACAGGTTGTACTTTAGATGTGATGAGAAGTATACACTAAAGCACAAGTGTAAGGACCGAACTCTTCAGGTTCTCACCATCTGAGATGACGAGAAAGCTAAGGAGGGAGGTGGGAGTGAGGCTTTGGTAAAAGAGGAGGAAGTACTACATCTTGATATGGTAGAAGTCTCCTTGAACACAGTGGTGGGATTCACTGTGAATCCAACCATGAAAGTGAAGGGAGAAATAACATACAGAGAGGTGGCAGTACTGATAGAAAGTGGTGCTACCCACAATTTCATCTCCAACCATATCATAGAGCAATTTGGAGGAAAATTGATGGGCACAAGGTGTTATGGGGTGATAATGGGCACTGGGAAGGTGGATACAAGTAGAATAGTGTGTAGGGGAGTGGTACTGACTATACAGGGAGTCCAAATGAGGGCACAAGGTGTATCTTGCTTGCTTTCTTTTAAAGAGATTGAAATAGGCCATGACCACAGTATTGGTGTTGGCCCTAACAGATTTCAACTAGGTTTTTGTAGTAGAGATCGATGCCTCAGGATACGGATTAGAGGGAGTACTTATGCAAAATCACATACCGCTTCAACCAAATATTGACAATCAGAGCAAGGTTAAAGTCAGTCTATGAGAGGGAGTTGATAGCCATCGTTTTAGCTATTCATAAGAGGCGAGTTTACTTATTATGCCAATATTTCATTGTCAAGACAGCTTAGAGAAGCTTGAAATACTTGTTAAAGTAGATAATTGTGACCGAGAAATAGAGAATGGTGACCGAGGAGCATCAGAGGTAGCTGTCAAAGCTGTTGGGCTATGACTTTCAGATCCAGTGCAAGCCAGGATTAGAGAACAAGATAGCTGATACCTTACCCAAACATATGGGGGAGCTCCAAAAGAAGACCATTTCAGTACCACTGATGGTAGATTGGGCGGCTATCAAAGAGAAAAGTGAGCAGGACGAGGAGATGAGGAAGATTAGGATGGATCTAGTGAGGAATGAGAGCAGCCAAGGCTATTCCCTAGAGGGAGAGAGACTATTGTACCAAGGGAGGCTTGCGCTGTCATGGATCACTGTTCATATTTCCCACCTGCTGCAGGAATTCCATGGGAGCAATGTTGGAGATCATTCTAGTGTTTAGAAGACATACAGGTGTGATAGGAAATACTAGTAGGTCTCAAGTATGTCCTATCAATCTTTGAAAAACAGCAAGCTTTCTCTACCAAAATCCACACAAAACCATAAAAATAGTAGATAATTTGTATTTTTTTTATGAAAGGGAAACAGAAAATAGCAAGATACAATTGATCCTTGATAGGAAATACTCGTTTGCACAAGTAAACCTAACCCAAATCAAATACCTAAGCCAAGTAAACTGCTGTCCGCAGCAAGAATACAGCTCAAACAGTGAAAAAAACTGAGAGAAAACGTAGGGAGAAACGTAGAAAAATGATACAAACGCTTTTATTTCAATAAAGGATGAAAAGCACTTGCAAGATACAACTTTCCTTCAATTCGAGAGGAAGGAAAAACTCTCCAACGATCTCCGGCAACGCCAAGAGCCCAAGCAAGAAAACCTAGAAGACAAAACTCATTCCAAATCAAGATCAAAACCTAATCCCCTCATAACTCCCTATTAATACAATCTAATTCAAATTAAAAGCAAAAGGACTACTCTACCCTTCCTTCTCCCTCCAAAAACACTTAACCCATGTTTGAATTGCAAGTGGACCCCACTCCCTGGCTCCCTCTCTCTTCCGCGCGGCTCCTCTGCGTCCGTCACGAATAGCACTGGACCGGCTGGGCCGGTCCAGGTAGAGCCGGTCCAAGCTGGACCGGCATAACAATCCTCTATTCGATCTCTCCCAAATCTCTTGATGTCGCTAGAGCCCAAAGAAAACTTAAATCTAAGAGATCTCAAATTTCAGCCAAATTCAAGATGCCCTAACCCTAGGAAAACAAAGTATTTAATGCATACAAATCAAAAGGAAATCCCTAAACAGTCCCTACTTTCAAATTTCCCTCCCAAATCCCTCAAAAATACTTCCTAAAATGCTCTGTTAGCCCTTGTGGTGCGTGCGCCTAGAGTAAGAGGTGGAGACGTCCGCCTCATTCGCACCTGGGCCGGTCCCACGTGAACCGGCTGGACCGGTCCAATGGACCGGTCTAACAAGGTGATTGGCGAATTGCATTAGAAGGGGATGCACAAGGATGTGGAGAAGATGGTGGCTAGGTGTGAGGCATGCCAGAGAAACAGGTACATGGCTATGGCTCCAGGGGAATTACTTCAATTCTTGGCTCTTCCAAACAGTGTGGGAGGAGGTCACCATGGATTTCACAAATGGGCTACCCCAATTTGAGGGGCTTACAGTGATTTTAGTGGTGGTTGATAGATCAAGCAATTGCTCACTTCATTCCCTTATGGCACCCTTACAAGGAAGTTACAATGGCAGCAGCATTCATCAGAAAGGTGGTCAGGTTACATGGGATACCAGAGTCAATAGTTTCTGACCGAGATAAGGTGTACATTAGTCATTTTTGGAGAGAGCTGTTCAGACTGCAGGGAACAGTGCTGAAGATGAGCACCACTTACCACTTCAAACAGACGAGCAGACAGAGGTGGTAAATAGAAGCCTGGAGACTTACCTGCAGTGTTTTGCTTGAAAGACACCTCAGATGTGGGCCAAGTGGCTAGTATGGGTGAAATACTGGTACAGCACGTCGTACAACTCAGCCTCCCAGATGACGCCTTTTAAAATGTACGGAAGAGATCCTCCCCACTTAGTGCATTTTGGACAGAGTAGCACACCAGTTTCTTCAGTAGAGCAGTACTTGGCGGAAAGGGATAAAGTGTTAGAATAATTAAAAACATGCCTACTAAGATCTCAGCAAATTATAAAGAAGCTGTCGGATGGGCACAGGAAGGGCATCCAGTTCGCAATTAGGGATAGGGTGTTCTTGAAGTTGCGGCCCTACAAACTGATGCACGCAAAAGTAAGCAAAAAAATTAGGAGACCCCTAATTTTTTTGCTAGAAAAAATATGACCATGGTAGGGTAAAGAAAATTACACAAAATAGACAAAATAAGAAATAACACAACTTTTTTATAATAAAAGACTCTTACAACTCTTGACACTTACAAACTTGACACAATCACAAATTAAAGACACCTAAAGTTGCATTCCATTTGTTGCTTTGAGAAGAATGATATATGTGGAAGGGAACTTGTGGAGAGATGAAAGATATTAGAAGCCGAGACGGATGGGAGACAAGCTCGCAAGCTTTCTCAAAGAGTAGAAGAAGAAGAAGTGGACAAAGCTCTCAAGCTTTTCCAAAAAAACCTTCAATTTTTCCATTCCAAAAATCTCATTTTTCACCGACCTTTCCCCTCAAAATACATCTCTAATATATAGGCAAGAGAGGGGAACTCAACAGCCATAGCATCACCAAATTGGCCAATATGATATAGGGAAATGAAAGGCCAACAGCCACAATAACAATTCCCAAACAGCACAGCAAAACAGAGAAGCGGGTTCCAAGCGGAAAATCGCAGAACCGAGCAGCCCAGCACGAAACCGAGGAGCCAGCCGCAAGAACCAAAGGGACAAAGGCACGGGAAAACCACCTAGCACACGAAACCAACAGCCAGCCACAGGAACCCAAGGGACAAGGCACGGGAAAACCACCCAGCACAGGAAACCAACAGCCAGCTACAGGAAACTAAGGGACAAGGCATGGGAAAATAGCCAGCACAAAAAAACAAATAGACAAATGGGAGAAGAATAGGCAAAGTCCATATAATAAAGAGCTACCTTTTTAGTTCAATAAATGAACTAAAAACAGCTCATAATGAGCTAAATTTCAGCTCAAAGAATTAATGAGCTAGCAAGTCCAAAAGAAGTCAAAACCCAAAATTTAGGATTTGGTTTGACCCCCACTTTGCCTACATCACAAACAGAGGATAGTAGCCAACATGAGGAATGAGAAGCTAGCCCCGTGGTACTTTGGCCCTTACGAGGTATTTGAGAGGATTGGAGCAGTGGCTTATCACTTGAAGTTACCCTCAGCCACTACCATTCATCTGGTATTCCATGTGTCATAACTGAGGAGAGCTATTGGGGATCATGCAGCTAGCTCAGAATTATCGGTGACACTAACTGAGGATTTGGAGATGGTGTTGGAACCACTGGAGTTAAGGGGTACAACATGAAGAATGGGGGGATCATGGAGGTGTTGATCAAATAAAGGAACTTACTAGACTACGACGCCACATGGAGCCATATGAGAGAGTGAAACATCAATTCCCATCCTTTCACCTTGAGGGCAAGGTGATTCTTTGGGAGGAGGGTATTGTTATACCTATCCAAGAAGGATCGGTCCAGCCGGCTCAGCACAAGGGCCAGCCCTTTGTTTATGCTAGGCGGACCAAGTGATGCAGGACTACTTAGATGACATGCTTATGGATTCATGTGGGCATTGCACAATTAATAGATTAGAATAATTTCGAAACAAAATTACAAACAATCTTCAAACGACAATTAAAACAAATGAGTGGATCAATTGCGTAGGCTAAATCACATGTTCCGAGTTTGAACTATCAAGATAATTAAGAAAATATAAGCAATACATAATAGTAGTTTTCAAGTTAAATCCCTAATCTAACAACGAGGCGTAGGATGCATAGAAGACTGCACTCAATTCCTATAAATGACTAGGCTTGGCAAGAGCAATTGAAGGTGCTTTCGTGATTACAATCACCCAACGAGAATTTAGATTTAGAAGAAATAAAATGCAAGTGAAAAGGAGAACCTTTGCTTAAGGAGACGCGGCGATCCTCCAATCGATGCCTTCGAGATGCTCGTCAATAGATCCCGTCATTCATTGGTGCTTGGAAACAAAATCTCTGTGGTACAAAGGTACCACTCTCAAGTAGCGGCGAAGAGGGAGCTCCAAGTTTCCTTCCAAAATCTGAATTTGCCCTTTTCAAAATTCTGAAATAATTCTGAATTTTTCTCAGAAATCTGAGAGGAATTCTCAGTTTGGGTGTAGATGGAAGATGAACTTGGAGTAGTGAAGGATAAGAAATTAGTCCACTAGGGAACCAACGGTGGAGAGGGGATTTGAAAGAGAGAGATGGCCATGGAGAGGGGCGGCGGGCTGATGGAGGCGTGAAGTTTGAATTCCCTGAATGGATTAATTGATCCAGGAAATAAATGCAAACATGAGGTGATTGAGGAATTCGGCCAAGGGGAATAATGGGGATTTTGAAATATTTCCTAAAGTGAAGAGCTCACTTAAGAAATAATATAAATCAAAGGGGATGGAGAGTTTCGGCTGTGGAGGTGGGGAAAAGAAACATTAATTATTTCCCAAAGGGGATTAGGAAATAATTAAGAATCAAATCCTAGATGATTCCCATGGGGGGGCCGGCGGCATACATGGCTGATGGGGGGTTATTTGAGAGCAAATAAAGATTCATAATTTAGGTTCTAAAATTAGGAAATATTTAATTAAGATCCTTTGAATTTAAAATTCAAATTTAGATCTAGATCAAATACTTTCCTAAACTTTCCTAAAATAGAAGAATTAATTTAGGAAATAATTTGAATTCAAATTTAGATGAATTTGAATTTCAAATTGATCCCAACTAAGCCCAACCCAATTAGGAAACAAAATAAAAGAGGCTAGGGGATTAGTGGCCGGCGGCTATGGCCTTGGCCTTGGCCGGCGGCAATGGGGATTGGGGATGCTTGGCCGTGGGGTGTTGAGAAGTGGATGATGGATCGGGTGTGGGGCTTTGACCGTGAAAGGGAGGAAGATGGGTGGAGGGTTTTGGAAGCTCGGTGAGAAGGTGATGATAAGATAAAGAAGATAAAACCACGAACCCGGCCGTCTCCAAGGTTGGTGGGTGATACGCCAATCTCCCTCTCCAAGGGATCTCTCCCAAAACTCTCCAAGAACTCTCAAAGGCTCTCAAACACAAGTGCAAGAAAAATTTTTTATAATTCATCCATTCCCTTGAAAATAAAACAAAGAGGCCTTAAATAGCCTCATACAAAAGACTCCAAATAAAATGACACCATTGCCCTTAGGCTTACACATGACAACTCCCCATAAAAAGGGGTACGACGGGAAATACTAAAATACACATAAGCAAATAATAAAATGCATGAAAATAAAATACATCGACTCAAAATATAAAGACTTGATCGTGGCCGTAGATCGACGGCCTCGTCTCTGGTAAACTCTCCAAGAAGATCTGATGTCCCCATCATTCTCCCGGGGTGGGAGAAAACTCAACTCCGTCGAGTAAGAATCTCTGGTGCTCTCGTAGATCTCTAGTGCATCTAGGTCAATCTGCTGCAGCTCCTCACGATCTACCCACGTATCCTCTGACTCGGGCTTTCCTTTCCACCTGATCAAATATCTTCTTCATCCTCCTTCTCTTGTGGATATGATCTCATCACTTAAGACTGCCTCCACTTGCTCTGCCATAGGAAATTTGGGAATATTTGGTAGTGGAGGTAGGTTTGGGATCTCACAGGGTGGGTTCACACAAGGCTGTTTTGATAGTGGATTTTGTGGGTTAAAATCAGGACCTTCATATGCCACTAAGTCTTCTATGTTAAAAGAGGGATTTATATTGAAATCTGCAGGCAGATCCACTATATAAGCATTGTCATTAATTTTCTTAAGAATCTTGAAAGGACCAGCACTCTTTGCATGCAATTTCTTAACTGTTCCTGGAGGGAACCGTTCCGAACGAATCCGCACCATAACAAAATCACCAACTTCAAAAATTTTAAATCGACGTTTTAAATCTGCATGTAATTTGTATTCCTGATTATTCTTTTCAATTTGTTGTGCAATGTCCTTATGAAAGTCATGCAGATGCAGTGCAAATGAGGATGCAAGAGACTCGGAATGTATGATGATTGACATGAATTGTGGACTCTCACAAAGTTTTTTAAACGGAGGGAAAATTTTGGATGAAGCCGACACACACACATATTGACTCACAAATGCACATAGATATGAATAAAGGTGGATCAAACACAAAATGAGAGGACACAAAATTTCCATGTTTAAGGGAACGGGTGTAGGAGGAGCAATGAAAACATCCTTAGCTATAAGAGTATTCCCGTATAGAGTTTCAGCTAGGGTCTTAGATAGGCTCCTAGGGGCACCAGGGTAATCTAACAAAATTGTCCAATTATGAGAGAGATGGTCCTTAGCAGGGAAGGACAAGACTATGGAGGACTTAACGGAGGAATCATGAACATGATCAGGTGATAGGTCCTGACTCACAACAATAATGGGATAGCCCAAGAAGTCACCAGCAAGTATGGGACTCAAAAGATGGGGTATAGTGTCAAGAACAGAAGTGAGCATAGCAGATACAGAGGTGACATGAAAGTGAAGGCTAATATTCTCTCTATCATTAAAGTTAGTACGAGGAATGGTGAGATAAGTCCCATCAAGATAGACACACTCTTTCAAATAGAAATTTAAAGGAGCAACTCCTAAAACAGAGTCCAATAAAATAAGAGGATGTTCATCTTCCCAATTAGGCTCAGAGTAATTCAAATTCAGATTACTATCTCCCGAATTCAATTTCAATATGCTCAAGGTCAGATCAGTTTCTTTCGGGATCAAATTCATATCATCCAGGCAGCCCTTTTCCAACGGGATATCATTGATGAGACTAGGATTAGGATGGGCTAAGGTATCAATGCTCAAAGGTTCTAAATCTCCTACATCAGTGTCTAATTCAATCAATTCAGTTTCATCATCAAAGAAATCCTCGTCATCAATGATATCATTAGTATCCACGAAATGGATGCACTCAATTTTAGGTTCAAGGGACGTCTTCTGACTGGGATGGCTAGAAGTCGACCCAAGTGGGGAGTCACATGGGACCGATCCAACAGAAGACCCAATAGAGGGTCGGCCATCAAGGTTAGGTGAGGACCTATAGGGTGGGGCAGCAACCCTGATGTCACTAAGGTATGGGTGGTCTTGACCACAGTAATGTCCACGGTTTGTCCCAATAAAAGATGCAGGATGGTGTTCTAGATGAAGATTACTGGGAGTTGGGGTAAGGTGAGTGGGTGGTGGGAGAGGGAGATATTTTAACTCAAGTTCTCGCCTCATGCTTTTCCAATCAGAAATAGGGTATTCACCACGAAACTCTCTATGATCTTCTACTCTCATCCAAAACTGACAAGCATGACCACTCATGAGAGACCTAGCAATGTTAGCTTGTTGGGACTCATGAATACAATGAAATTCAAAATAGTCTTCTAATCGTCTAATCCACTCCTTAAAGTAGTAAGGATTCGATGAACCATCAAAAGTGGGCAAACGATCATGTAACTCTAAGTGAGGTCGTTGCGGCTTGGATTCATGACTAGGTTGATAAATAGAATGGTTAACCTTCCGACTGTCATGATTGACCGACTGGGGCACATATCTACAGTGGGGAATGTCAACATGTTTCTCCTTCATCATTTTAGTTATAGAGCCCACTATATTAACTAGGTCATCTAACTTCTTTTGAAGACCTATCGGGTCCATTACTAGACACTAGGGAGATTTAGGAGGGGTTCTAAAGGGAAAACAGCAGCTAACTACTAGGGAAACATGCTTAAAACAGTAACAAATGATGCAGAAAACACTAGGACAGCAAATGACACGAAGGTGCTAAGGTTCCCTAAGCAAAATATGAGGTTAGGGAGAGATGGACAGCACTTGGATGACTAAGTGATGAGCCTACAGCTCATTGAATGGTGCTGGAATTTTTCTGGCAGCAAACATAACATAAGATTTAGCATGAGTCTAGCAAGCCTATGTATGCAGAACTTAGAAACAATAGTTAGGAAGCAACCTAGGAAGTTTTCTAGAAAGAAATTCCTATCCTAACCATGCTCTGATACCAGATGATGCAGGACTACTTAGATGACATGCTTATGGATTCATGTGGGCATTGCACAATTAATAGATTAGAATAATTTCGAAACAAAATTACAAACAATCTTCAAACGACAATTAAAACAAATGAGTGGATCAATTGCGTAGGCTAAATCACATGTTCCGAGTTTGAACTATCAAGATAATTAAGAAAATATAAGCAATACATAATAGTAGTTTTCAAGTTAAATCCCTAATCTAACAACGAGGCGTAGGATGCATAGAAGACTGCACTCAATTCCTATAAATGACTAGGCTTGGCAAGAGCAATTGAAGGTGCTTTCGTGATTACAATCACCCAACGAGAATTTAGATTTAGAAGAAATAAAATGCAAGTGAAAAGGAGAACCTTTGCTTAAGGAGACGCGGCGATCCTCCAATCGATGCCTTCGAGATGCTCGTCAATAGATCCCGTCATTCATTGGTGCTTGGAAACAAAATCTCTGTGGTACAAAGGTACCACTCTCAAGTAGCGGCGAAGAGGGAGCTCCAAGTTTCCTTCCAAAATCTGAATTTGCCCTTTTCAAAATTCTGAAATAATTCTGAATTTTTCTCAGAAATCTGAGAGGAATTCTCAGTTTGGGTGTAGATGGAAGATGAACTTGGAGTAGTGAAGGATAAGAAATTAGTCCACTAGGGAACCAACGGTGGAGAGGGGATTTGAAAGAGAGAGATGGCCATGGAGAGGGGCGGCGGGCTGATGGAGGCGTGAAGTTTGAATTCCCTGAATGGATTAATTGATCCAGGAAATAAATGCAAACATGAGGTGTGATTGAGGGAATTCGGCCAAGGGGAATAATGGGGATTTTGAAATATTTCCTAAAGTGAAGAGCTCACTTAAGAAATAATATAAATCAAAGGGGATGGAGAGTTTCGGCTGTGGAGGTGGGGAAAAGAAACATTAATTATTTCCCAAAGGGGATTAGGAAATAATTAAGAATCAAATCCTAGATGATTCCCATGGGGGCCGGCGGCATACATGGCTGATGGGGGTTATTTGAGAGCAAATAAAGATTCATAATTTAGGTTCTAAAATTAGGAAATATTTAATTAAGATCCTTTGAATTTAAAATTCAAATTTAGATCTAGATCAAATACTTTCCTAAAATAGAAGAATTAATTTAGGAAATAATTTGAATTCAAATTTAGATGAATTTGAATTTCAAATTGATCCCAACTAAGCCCAACCCAATTAGGAAACAAAATAAAAGAGGCTAGGGGATTAGTGGCCGGCGGCTATGGCCTTGGCCGGCGGCAATGGGGATTGGGGATGCTTGGCCGTGGGGTGTTGAGAAGTGGATGATGGATCGGGTGTGGGGCTTTGACCGTGAAAGGGAGGAAGATGGGTGGAGGGTTTTGGAAGCTCGGTGAGAAGGTGATGATAAGATAAAGAAGATAAAACCACGAACCCGGCCGTCTCCAAGGTTGGTGGGTGATACGCCAATCTCCCTCTCCAAGGGATCTCTACCAAAACTCTCCAAGAACTCTCAAAGGCTCTCAAACACAAGTGCAAGAAAAATTTTTTATAATTCATCCATTCCCTTGAAAATAAAACAAAGAGGCCTTAAATAGCCTCATACAAAAGACTCCAAATAAAATGACACCATTGCCCTTAGGCTTACACATGACAACTCCCCATAAAAAGGGGTACGACGGGAAATACTAAAATACACATAAGCAAATAATAAAATGCATGAAAATAAAATACATCGACTCAAAATATAAAGACTTGATCGTGGCCGTAGATCGACGGCCTCGTCTCTGGTAAACTCTCCAAGAAGATCTGATGTCCCCATCACCAAGACAGCAGCCCACCCCCTTGTGGGGCCCACTATTTGAATTAAAAAATAAAGATGAGGGGATGGTTTATGAGGGATTTAAAAATTGGGGAGGGTTGTTTAGTAAATTGGAGTTGTATTTGTATACTTTAAATAGATGAGATTGCCTAGTGTTAGGGTAATCTTGGTTGTTTTCGAAATTGGGAGTTTTTTTAGATTTGTTTGGGCTCTAGCCACCGGCTAGGGATTGGGAGAGCCGGATTTTCCTCTCGAATTGAAGATCCATTGTATCTTGCTTGCTTGCTTTCATATACTATCAAATAAAGAGTGTCCCTATTGTTATTCCTCTACTTTCTTCTCAAAGCTGATTTTCAAGTTGCTGAATTCTCATTTCAGCAAGGGATTTCTTCTATTTTCACAATTATTTCCTATCGTAACACCATCATTACACTTCCAAAAAATCGAACACCATCAATTTTCTTGATAATCCTAGATGGAATCCAAAAAAGAGAAATAATGAAGTGGCATGGAAAAAAGAACAAAATTAATAAGCATAATTCTACCACATCAAGAAATAAGGTTATCTTTCCCGGAAGAGAACTTAATTTATTTCAAGCTCTATAAGTTCTTCAAAATTTTATAAAATTCTCTTTAGAATATGAGCTCAAAAAGGAGAAGTACCACAAAATAATAAAATATCATCAACAAATTGGAGACAATGAAGAAAATCGGTAACAGTAATAAAAAGAAGAAGATAGGTGGCATCCTTGCCTATGGCCTTTGAAGTTTTTAAATTACTTGGTAGTTTACCCATTATCAATGATCAGAGAATTAGCATGAAAGATAAAGCCCAAGAGATAAGCTTAGGAGGAATGAAACACTCTAGAAGAGCTTTAACAAGGAAGTTTCATCTACAACTATTAAAGACTTTCTAAAAATCAATATTGAAGATTAAATTCTCCTAATGCTTCGTGGTAAAATGAATAAATTCGTGAGCAGTCACAATACAATCTAAAGTACATTTTCCTTTAACAGAAGCACTCTGAGAGACATAAATAAATGCAAGTAGTAAGTCATTGATAGCATTTGTAAGAACTTCGTGAAGATCTTAAAGATACCATTAAGCAAACTATTTGGTCTAAAGTCCTTAAGGAGATCACCATCCTCTTTCTTAGGCAACAAGCAAATGTAAGCTGAACTTAATCTAGCAAGAGCTATCTTACCAAAATAAATATCATCAAACATGGAGAACAAACAAATTAATGAGGTCCAGCATTTCTTGAAAAAAAATATGCCAGAGAATCGGACAAGACAAGAAGATTTTGAACCACCAAACACCCGACAAGAGAGAATTAATGTACAAACAACTGAATTGGCATGGGATAATTCTCGACATTCCCCTAGGTTAGAATGACCAGATTTAGATTGAAGGACACTTTGTCTTCTTTTAATGCCAACCAACAATTCGGGGATAGAAATTTATTTTGAAATAAACTTTATATAAACTATTTTTAAGAGATGAGTTGAGAAGAAAGAGCAAACTCTTTAAAGGTGAGGAGGAAGTGAAAGAACAATTTAGAAATACAACATTAAACAATCATCAAAATACATCTTAAAACTTTAATAGCCGTAAAGGCCCAAAAAAAACATGTTCTATTCCTTCCTCAAATATAAAAGATGGCTTTGATTCAAACCATCAAAAACTCTGGAATCATAAACTAAGATAACAAAGAAACAAATAACACTGTTAGAACTCTATTATCAATAAACAAGATTGTGCTAGTACTCGTCTTCCAAATTTGAGTAGACAACATCTTGGACAGAAGAAGCAAGCAGTGTGACAAAATTAGAAAGAATAAATTGAAAAATAATTATATACAAGGGTAGTGGAAGAAGAATCTATTAAAGATAAGATGGTAAAAGTTAGATTCATGAATAAAGAATGGTAAAAAATATACAAATAAGATTGATAGGTAATAATCATATCAAAGTATATGAAAGAAAAATGGATAAACCATAGATAATATGGATAAAAGTGTTCAAAATATTTATGCAAATAAGGTATAATACATCATGTCAAGCTCGATAAGAATGAATGCAGAATAAGAATTCACAAAGTGGATCCCAAATAGTGGTATAAGGCTAATGATGATGTTGATGATATTATTGATAGCTAATCATGAATATATCATTTGGCTTCTAAAAGCAATAAGCCGCGAAAAATACATCACTAACTAGAGTCTTATGAAGTTAAACAAAGCAGCTAGGATGTCAAGTAAAAGTTTACCACAACAAATTGTACAATTTACACTGTTAGCTTCATTTTTTTAGCTTTGGTGCTAGATTTCTAAATATACATGATTTTGGTGGTAATATGTAATTAACATTATAATTTATGAACCTATTATTATCTTATTTATATTCAAAGTACATAAAAAACATACTTTTGAGGAATGACACATTAGTGCCCTGGTAATCATCCAACAAAATAACTTAGCCCTTTGTGCTTGAGTCATGATAGAAAAGCTATCGCCTTGGAACACCTTAGTGACACCTTAGCTTAGGTGATAGACGCCTCAAATAAGTTTAATATCAAATAATTCAGTAAAATTCTAAAACTACTACTTTTTTTTTTTTTTTGCCTTTTTCTTCAAAACCACTAGTTTAGGATATGATATATGGTTGTTAATGAGATTATTTAATTAAATTTCATTGTATTATACAATTAATTTTGATTTTACTATTTAAATATGGCAGTTTCTTCTTTTTCTTTCATTTGGGCACAACATTCATCTTCCTAAACAATTTGCTCTTAAAATCTGATAGAAGTGGACCGACAAATTCAAAAAAAAGATGCACTATTCAAAGTTAATTTTGTATCTAAAGGAAGAGATGCACCTGCTGAAAAAGTGCCCAACCATATAAAGTATCATGCATCATTTGATTGATACCTAACATGGACCAAGTCATCCTCAGGACACCGAGGATTTCTTCAGCTTCCTACCAAAAAAATTCAAGGCTGAAGTCTCAGAATGGGATAGTGAATCAATTTCAAATGGTGTTAAAATTTTAAAATGCAAAACATAAGAAGATTTCTGAAAACCTCTACAATCTGGCCATCTTCTAGTATATCAAAAACACTGCAGAGTAACTTCTCATAAAGTTTCACAGTAAAGTAATAACTGCCTGTCCAATAATAGGCAACATCTGAAACACCAAATTTTTCAGGCATACTGGACATCCTAGAAATGAATTTTCCTATCCAATCCAGAGTATCAGTGCGCACCTCATGAGACAAATTTGCCCATTCCTGTAATCATGATAACCAGAGATTAGATTATTATGAACAAATTAAAAAAAAAAACATAATGAAAGCAAAATGTTGTGATAACAAACTGTAAGATGTAAGAAATTATTTGCCAACAATAAAGTTTCACTTCCAATTAACCCAGGCAACAGTTATGGTTATCATTTACTAGGACTTATCATTGATCAAGATAATGATAAAATTTTGCCTCTAGGTTCCTTATATTTGAGAGAAGATAGGAGAGCATTTGCTGTTCACTGGCAACAGAGTTAGTTGGATCTACAAGCAGTTCTTCGAGCATATCCACCTGAAATAAGGATATTGACTAAGAGATAGGATTCCCATGGCATGCAGTTTGAGAGAAAAAAAAAAAGAGCGTGTAAGAATTACCTGTCTCTCCTCTGCCATTGTGTATAAAACCTCTCAGTGGGAAAATCTGATCTGGAAAGGCTACCTAAGAGCTCCAAAGATATCTGCGGAACATCAGCACGATTGGGCATAGACCGCAAACAAAAGTTCAATAAACCTTTCTTAGTCCACGCATCCATTGCTTCCGAAATCTAAAACAAACAAAAAAATAGATAGAGGAATATAGATAGTGAAAACAAGTATTTGACAGCTATAAAGCAATGCGGACAAATTCTAATTTGCAGCGATAAGTGATAAGTGATTTACCTTTCAATATCTAAGAAGTGAATTGTTCAAACTGACTAGGAAGGCCAAACATCTCCAAGCATTTCACAAGTCATGCATCAACTTTTTCAACAAAAATACGTGCGCGCATAAAAAAAAAAACTCAGGCTCAATGGCGAACAAACTAAAAAATGAACAAATTTTAGTGAACTATCCAACTACAAATTAATGTGATACTTGCCTTAGGAAAAAAAAAAGTATTAATAGCTTGTATTAAAGGTTAAAATTTTGTAAATATAATACTAACTAGTGATTTTCTATCTTTGAATAATCTCCTAGGTTTATTGCTCCCCAAAAAAAAGATCAATTAAAGGTCTTCAACATATACTGATGAGAGATAGGGTTCCATTTTGATCTTTTTCGAGTCAAACGATGGTTTTGAATATAAGATAAGTTTTAGATAATATTGTTACTCTAAAAATTTCTAGTAATTATTCATCACCTAGTTGAGTACCTTCATCATTGAAGCTTTGAATATCTTGCTTTGATCTCGATATGTTTGATATTTAGCTATTTAAAATTGTTGCTAGTTCCTCGTTTTGATGAAGTTGTATAGCTGTTGCATTTGGGAATAATGAATTGCTCTCAAAACAAAATCTATTGATCATCTCCAAATTGATTTGATGATATAAGAAAAAATTTACTTCATGGGCTAGGCCTCAAGTTCGAGTCTAAGTTGGTTCAATTGCAATAAGGAAAAGAATAGAAGAAGTTTTTGAATTCTTCATGCATGCTTCACAAAGCTCATAGGTATATAGATAAATTTGTAGTGCTACATTCTTGCAATATGACAACTTAAACAACACTTAGAAGGTCCAAATAAAATCAATATAGTGGTTTACTCTTGTAATTCCATTATTTATTTCTCTCTTGCAAATTTATCATATTCTCAAGTTCTTTGTCAGGTCAACCTTGAATTTAATATATTTTTTGCCTTCAACAGTAAGACAATGGTCAAATCAAATGTAAAATTAGAGGCATAGAGAAAACTAAAAGATACATAGAAATACGGTTCACCTATATAATAAAACAATTAGTAGTTATATAGAATTTTAGCTTCAAATTAAACATAACTTTGAGCAACCAATGGTAATAGAAGGTCCAACAATGCCCATGTTTGATAGAAAACTTCAAAAATTGTATAAGCTACTGTAAAAATGATTTGCAAAGGATACGCTTCAACACCTCAAGCAACACTCAGTGAGAACAAATGAATAAATAAGAATTCATAAAACCAACCACAAATAATAAGTAGAAGACAGATGACGATGTTAATGATAATAATAAAAGCTACAACTAGCCCGGCTCGCTAAACTCATGATGAAATTGCAACAAAAAGATTGATAAAGATGGCCACTAATGACTAGTAGGACATAAATACAGATGGGCGAAAAACAGAAACACATTATAGTCATTTCCATATTGGTGTTAGAAAAGGCTCACTAATCATCCATAGTACAACCACTTTCTTGAAAAAAAAAATCGGAGGTAATAATTATTTAAGTAGGACAATGGGCATCAAAAATTGAAGGGTTATTTTTTAGATTCCTTTTGGAAATTCCAATCAAAAAAAAGTGAAAGAGTGTCCTGTGAAACTGAAACAATTTGATATAACAAATAAAAAAAGTTGTAAAATAAGCATTGCAGTCCACATACTGATGCGTTTTGGAAGTAAAAACAGTAAGGTAACAAGTAAAAAATAGTAGGAACTCAAAGATAGGAACCAGTTTTTTATTAATACTTCAAAAATAATGAAAGATACAATTGATCTAATAATAGAGAGGTAGATCAGATCTTCGAAAAACCCTAGACGCCACTAGGATACTCACAAAGAAAAAGCTGCAACTGAAATAAATTATATAATGCCAAAATAACAATATAGTTAGCACTAAATAGGCTCTCATAATTCCCTCTCAAATCAACCCCCTTTACTTGATTAATTCCCTCTCATATGAATTCAAAATTGGAACTCTTTCCCTAAATAATTTTCCCTTGATTCCTCCTCCTTACATAACGAATCATATCTTTCCTAGGGCCTACAAAACGGACCAAAATCCCCTCCTTGTCGACTAACTTCCATTCTCCCTGATTCGTCCAGTCTGAGCCGGATGTAACTCTTTCACGCTGAAATGTTACACGTGTATCAATACTCCCCTCCCAAAGATACACCTTGTCCTCGTAGGGCTCCCATGTAGATTTGTGCTCCGATAAATTCTTCAACTTGATTAGTGCCTATTATGCTCTTGTTTCCCCTTGACGCACCCCTTATACGTCCAAGGGCTCCAAAATGACATCCATCTCTTCTGTCAAAGCGATGGTAATGGAGACGGGATGTGATCTCCTATCGCACACCTCAGTTTTGAAACATAAAATAAAATACAGGATGGATGGCTGAGGCCAGTGGCAACCGTAGGCAATATGCTACTTCTCCAATGAGCTCTACTGCCTCATAAAGCCCAAAGTAGCGGGGAGAGCTTCTTATTCCTTCATCGAGCCAAGGTCCTCTGTCTGTAAGGCTGAATATTCATATAAACATTGTCCCCCACCTCAAACTGCACGTCTCTCTTGTGTCCATATGTCTGCTTCTTCATGATTTGTTAGACTCTCAACAAGTGTTCTTTGAGCTCAGATAATACCTTGTCCCTCTCATCTAAGTACTGATCTATATTGGATACTAGTGCAGTGTTATGTCCATAATTAATTTTATGTGGATCCCTTCCATAGAGAATCTAGAATGGTGTGGTCTGTGTTGTTGAATGGTATGAGGTATTGTATCAATATTCGGCCCACGCATTCCACTTTGCCTAACTTTTCAACATATTTGATAAAAAGCAATTCAAATAGGTCTCTACACTTTTGTTGACCACCTCTGTCTGGCCATTTTTCTAGGGATGGTATGTTCTGCTTCTCTTCATGACCGACTCCTGTAAACAAAACAACTCCCAATAGTGGCTAAGAAAACACATTGTCTCCATCTGTATGAATGGATTTTGAAAATCCATGCAAACGCATCACATCTCGTATGAAAGCAATAGTCATAGAGATCGCAATGTAAGGGTATGTTTCAAAGGGATGAAGTGTGGATACTTGCTCAGACAATTCACTACGACCAGTATCATCAAAAATCTCTTTGAATGTGGCAACCTCTCGATAAAGTCCATCATCACCTCCTCCCACACACCCTCTCCAGCAAAGCTAGAGGTTGTAGCAACCCTCCTAATGTCTTTGCTAAGTACTTGTGTCTATGGCACACATCATATCTCGCTATCCAGTCCTCTACATCTCGGCGCATCCCCACCCAGTATAACTCAACATAAAGTCGATTTTAGGTTTTCTGAGCTCCTGAATGTCCTCCAACTGAGCTACCATGAAACTCCTGCAACAGCTTGAGGATATACCCCAATTGCCTCAATAAAAAAAGGCGGACATGATGTAGTAGTTGGGACCCCCCGCAGCCATGTAATTGGGATGATTTTTTGGGTACTACAATAACTCGGCTCTAATCTTCCTCAGATCCCTATGTTGTCCTCTCTCCTGTCTCAACACTTCCCAATCTAGGACCATAAATACTAACAGAGCTGATAATTGTGGATCGTCTATCTTCCGTAATAGTGCATCCACGGTCATATTCTCGAGTCTTGGGCGATACTAAATCTCTAAGTCATCATAATAACTTGGACAACCACCTCTGGTGCTCTTCAGTCACCATCCTCTGCTCCAGTAGAAACTTCGGGCTCCTCTAACTTGTCCTAACAATAAAATGTCATTCCAACAAATAGGGTCATCACTTTTGGATGGCTAAGAAAATCGACATAAACTCCCGCTCATATATGGATTTGAGCCTCGCCCTGGTAGTAAGCACCTGACTGAAATAAACAATGAGTCGATGATCCTGCATGAGTAATACCCCCAATCTGTATCCTAATGCATCCATCTCCACCACAAATGGCCTGCTGAAGTCAGGAAGTGCTAAAAGTGGCACATTGGCCATGGCTTTCTTCAGCTACTCGAAAGTCTGTCACTGCCTCCCCCCACTTGAATTTGTCCTTCTTCAGCTTCTTAATCAATGGACATGCCATACCTCGCACAAACTTTCGGTAGTATCCGGTAAGGCCTAACAACCCTCTCAATTCCCTCAGGTTCTTTGGTAAATGCCAATCCAGCATAGCCTCAATCTTAGACTGGTATTTTGCTACCCGTGCTTTGCTTACTACATGTCCCAGGTACTCCACCTGTGACTATGCAAAAGAACATTTCTTCAAGTTTGCATACAGTTGGTGCTCCCTCAAAGTCTCTAGTATAGTCCTGGTGATCCACATGCACTGCCTATGTGCAACTGCAGATCAAAATGTCATCAAAAAATACCAAAACAAACTTTATAAGGTAGGGTTAGAAAATCTGGTACATGAGGGGTTGAAAAGTGGTTGGGGAGTTGGTTAGGCCGAAAGGCATCGCCAAAAACTTGTAGTGACCATCACGAGTCCTAAAAGCTATCTTATGTATATCCTCCGACTTCATTCTGATCTGGTATAACACTAATTGCAAGCCAATCTTCGGGAAAATGATCGCTCCAGATAGCTCATCCAACAGCTCATTAATTACGGGAAGCACAATTTCCTTATTTAGGGCCCTGTAATACATGCAACACCTCTAATTGTCGCCCTTCTTTCTCACCAATAACACAGGTTCGAGAAAATGATCGCTCCAGATAGCTCATCCAGCAGCTCATCAATTACGGGAAGCAGAACTTCCTTATTTAGGGCCCTGTAATACATGCAAACCTCTAGTTGTTGCCCTTTTTTTTCAGCAATAACACGGGGATTGAAAAAGAGCTCACACTGGCCTAATGATTCCTGCCTCAAGCATCTCTCTGATGAGCTTCTCTATCTCGCCACTTTGAATATGTAAGTACCGGTATGGTCTGAAACTGATAGGAGACGCTCCCTCCTTCAAGGTAATGGTGTGCATGTGCTTCCACAATTAGAAATGAGATGAAGTTATGAGAAGCCCCACTAGGGGTGTAAGTGAACCGAGTAGGCTGGAGCTCGACTCGTTTATGGGCTCACGAGCTGAGATTATCGAGCTCATAAGTCAAGTTTGAACTTGATAAGGCTCAACTCATGAGCTCGCGAGCCAGCTCAAATAATTATTAATATTTTTTAAATAAATTTATTTTATTTATTAAATTTAAATATTTTAAAATAATAATAATAAATATTTAAATACTTTAAAATCCCGCTGATGCGGCTCGAGCTCGTTTACAGTGGGACGAGCTCGAGTTCGAGCTCGCCTCTTAAGCTCGAGTTCGAGCCAACTAAATATTTGGCAAGCCGAGCTCAATAAGACCACTGCTACACTCGTTTACACCCCTAAGCCCCACTATCCACCAAGACCACCACTAGTTGCTCCCTGATCTTTCCCCTGCCCTTCATGGTGTGACTTGAGTAAATCCCACTACTGAATTTAGGGACACTTCTGTCACATTCAGATGTAGGTGCTCTTCTCCTTATGCTTCTTTCTCCACCAGATCCTCATTGTTAGTCTCTGCCTCCTCCAATAAGGACCTGAAGTGCGAGGTCCTTAAACCAATGGCCCGGTGCATACTTCTCATCACAACAAAAGTATAGGCATTTCTCTCTCTTGTCCTGCACATCTACTTCTGCGAGGTGCTTGACGTTGGCCCCCTGGCGAACCACCCCACTCTTCTCCCTCAATGCCTCCCATTGAAATAGCACCATCTGGATCCTCGATACCAGCGAAGTCGAAGTACTTCTGTAAGAGCATCCCATAACCCCACTCTTACTGCTCTATATTCGTCTTCGATCCTCTGTTATCTGAGCTAACTCCATCATCTCCTTTAACCCCCTCGGCCTCAGCAATCGAACGTATGTTGCGAGCTTGAGACCCTTCATGAAATTTTCCTCCAACACCGCCTTAGAAATTCCCTCAACATGCCCGACAGCAGCTCGAATATCTCTATGTACTCCATGAAGGACTCCTCCTGAGTCAAGGCAGGAAATTGCTCGTGTATGTCTCCTTCCCAAATGGCTCAAAAATGTTCCAACAAGCAATCATTAAACTCCTCCCACGAATGGATCGAAAATCTCGCCTCCCTCCACTAGAACCAAACGAGGGTTTTTCCCTCCAGACATAACCCTACAACTATAAGCTTCTCCTACTCTCTTAACCCATTCATCGCAAAATAGCTCTCCACCCGGTATACCCACCAAAGGCATCCTTTCCTTTGAACACCAACATCTTCAACTTCCTCACATTCGCTTCTCCACCACAACTTCCTCTCCCGCCAATGGTTCCCCTGTGTATCGAGGCTAGGATTCTCACCTTTCTTCCATCTGCCTCCCATGACCCAATCTCTATGGCTCAGTTGATCACCCTCCTCCTGTTAGTCATTTCCATTGCCCAAATGCCTCCCATAGTGGCCAGTCACTCCACCACCACACAATAAAACTCCTTTCTTGTTGTCCCCCCATCTGGAATCCCTAATTTGCCCCATATCAAAGCCCTAGGTGATGATTCTTGATGAAACAAGCATTCCTCATCAAAACTCTTCCCGTCCGATCTATTTTCCCTTAGTTTCTGCCAAGGGAATCCCGGACGATTTTAGGTTGGGGTTGGCAATCGGAACCACCGGTGAAGTTTTTGGATTGCATCTCCATTAGCTTCCTTATCATGTCCTCCACCCTCCAAATTGGTTTTCCATAAATAAAAATTTTTCTATCATGGTTGCTCCACACCAGATTTGAATTGCTCCATCTCGCCTTCCAATGCATCCTCCTTCCTTGATGTTATTATCTCCAAAAATCCTTGCTCTAATACTAATTTGATGTGGTTTGGAAGTAAAAATAGCAAGATACCAAGAAAATTATAGGAACTCGAAGATAGGGACTATTTTTTTATTTATACTTAATAATGGTAGATACAATTGATCTACTATTCGAGAGATAGATCGGCTCTCCCAAAATCGTAGACGCCGCTAGGAAACTCACAAAGAAAAAGCTACAGACGAAACAAATTACATAATGCCAAAATAACAATATAGTTAATCCTAAATAGGCTCTCCTAATTCCCTCCAAAATCAATCTCGTTTCCTTCATTAATTCCCTCTCATATTTGAATTCAAAATTGGAACTCTTTCCTTAAGTAATTCCTCCTTAATTTCTCCTCACATAATGCATCATATCTTTCCTGGACCCCAGAAAAGGGATTGAAATCTCCTCTCTATCGGCTGACTCCTGCTCTCCCTGATCCATCCGGTCTGAGCCGGACATAACTCTTCCGCGAGAAAGTGTTATGCACGTAACACATACATAAGCTGAACTCAACAAATATAGAACAAAAAAGTCACAAAAAAAGCTTTCAAAATGGAAAAAGCTTCTAATATATGAAATTGAAGTATAAATTTAATCCATAACACTCTTTGAATCGATTTCAATCAAGTTACCCCAAATTTTAACTAACCTTATAAACTAAATCAAACTAAAATTAACGTGGCTTCAGACATGACTTGAAAAATAAGCCAGCTCAAATTAATGTGAAAGAGCTGAGGAGAAAACAGTGAGAAACATAGCTAAAATGAATTGAATATGTTAAATTAAATTTACATGAACTAAAATTGGCACAAATGGAAAACGGGAATGAATGGTGAGAACGTTTCAAGAATCCGACCCTAATTCGTTAGAATAATGCAGCAACAGCATATGACAATGAAGATAAAAATATCGCATGCATGATTGCTTTAAAAAACTAGAAAATAATAGAGGCTGTGAAGAGGATCAATATCCAATAAATATGGAAATATACTGTAAATCAAATTTTGCATTTTACATGTCATAAGGAACTTATTGCTTGCCTCCAATTGACCACGTATTGTATCCATCAAGTCAGAACGGGTATCATCCAACTGAAAATGTGAACCATCCCTCCTAGATCTCAGCCCCTTCAAAAATTTGGACTTTCTTTCTTTCTTTTTTTTCCTCAAAGCAAGGTTTATGTCCTCTTATATACCAAAAAAAAAAAAAAAAAAAGATTGATGAGAAAATGATAAAATAGGAGAGCAAAATGACTGATTGATAAAATAAGAGCAATACCCAGAGTGTACGACAGAAGCAAGAAGCACCTCATAGGCAGTTTCTCGCATATCATCATCAGAAAGTCCTTTGAAAATCCTAAAACCACTGGTCAGCCCATTATACCAAAAATCTTAATATTGGTGCTCCTCCAACCCATGCAAGTAAAATCTACCTTAACCCAAGATCGACCAATAATCTTGGTCGAGTAGCAGCTATATGCAGGTTTTAGGGTCGCAAGTCAAAGTAATATTAATCATAAAATAATGTAACATCTTTTTTTACTTGGTCATTATTTCATACCAAGAGTATGGAGAAACAACAATCAAAATAAGGGAAAATATAATGTTTTAAGGCATATCCAATAACAATGCTTAGATTAAAAAACAACTCTTGTACTTTGTGATTACCTGTACGAAAAGAAGGTAAGCCTAAGGAAAATTTCACATCTTTCGTTAGTTCAGAAGGTATAGTAGTTGGAGCTAAATTGCTTGTTTTTGACTCAGGTATGGGCACCTTAACTCCTATGCCAACCGAACTTGTTGAACATGAGAAAAGATCATTGGTTGTCTTTGCCCCCACCAAAGGAGCAACTCGTTGAGGCGGAGATCCTAATAAATCTGGTCTGGAAAGAAGAAAGAATGAGTTTCCAGATGGTGCGCTTATCTGTAAACAAAAAAGGCAATGAGCTAAAGCGTCAGCAAAATAATACGAAACAATTTAGGTATAGAATACAATGAAAAGGCATGCAGAGAAATTGGTAGTGTTGTGGCAATTTTGTAGGAGTGAATTAACCAAAGTAGGGATAAATCTTGAAAACTATGACAGCATGAGTTTATAATAAACCCATGGAAAAAAATACATTACAAGTAAGAGGTGTATTTGAAGGCAAATACCAGAAGGGTTTACTAAGATTGCACCAAATACAACAAGGGATGGCTAAATCAACTATTGTAAAAGAACATTTTTTAGGTAAATACATAAGGGTATGGTAAATGTGTTGAAACTATCAGAGAAATCATCACAGCGCAAATAACAATGAAAGAAAACTATTTTGGTACATTACTATTTAATAATATTGTCCAATATGCAAAGTAAAATTAGATGCATCAATTCAGAGTATGAACCATAACATCGTTGTATTGATAATGGATCAATTGCTACAATTTGCAAGCATATCAACGCATGATTTTTTTTTAATTTGAATATGGGTGCACACACATCAAAAGGGAAAGAAAAGGTTAAAGGAAGCACTTCAAATGCAATCGTTATGGTTAGGCAATAATCCATTGTAAAAAGATTCAAAAAAATTAAACAGAAATGCAAAGCTGTAATGTTTAGAAATCACTGAAATCTTTGTGGGTTTCTATAACTTCCTGTTTACAAAAAAATCAACAGGAAATCAATGATATGATGGAAGCAAATCTCCATATAGTAAATATATGAATATGGCACACTTCATAACCACAATATGTGTTTCAGCAATAATAATAATCGATTATGCAAGTATGTTTCTTGACCACCATGAACCCCGCTCTTAAGTTTTAAGATAAACTTCTGACCTACATATCAGTGAACTTTTCCATTATGTTGAGTTAGCTTTGTTTGGGCTTGCGCTTGAAATCCTTGACTGCTAGTAGTGATTCATTTGTTTAAAAAAATTTGAAGGTAGTATAAAAGTTAATTTTTGGCATACATTTTGATCAATTGTGATTATAAAGCATAAATAGAATCATGTAGAGTATGAGAAAAATCCAGCCTCTTTTATTTAAGGATGGGTTTCTCAATGATTCAAGTACTTCAATTATAATAAACATCTCAACATCATCATGGTCATCATTACCCTTACTCATACTATCTGCAATAAACTTAATGACCGCTATTTTTTATGCAATTTTTATTTTGCTCAACTTCTATTTATGCAAGTTTTACTTGAATTTTTTTTTAATCCTTCCACATTAAGTTTACATATCATTGTATTGGTGCATCTTCAATCCTTCATTGTACATGCCCAAATCAACTTAGTCTATTTTCCACAACCTTACCTTCAATATTAACATTTATGACACTCAACTTAGCTATCAGTGATTTCTTTAGCACTCAATACTCAGTTCCACATAGCATAGCAAGACGAATTTCAATTTTGTAAAACTAACCTTTAATCCATAGTATTCTATAATTTTATAATTCTCTTTAGAATAATTATTACAACTACTCTCCAAAGTAAAACCTTGGTTTTTATAACATATCCATAATCATTTAGTGGAAACACCTCACTAGCCCATTCAAATTAAGTTTTTGCTCGCCTTCATCAAGTTCATATGCAGACATAGAGATTCCTTTTGCAGTTTAAGCAAACATGAGTTGCATAAACAGCAGTTATCCTAGTCCAGTATTTTCTAAAAATAAAAATCTCTTTTCTACTTCTTCTGATCATCTAACAAATGAATTATGTTCCTAATGTGATCATGACTAGTTCACCTACATGCCTAAAATATTAGTTTATTAATAACCACATACCTTAAAACACTATAATAGTTACTCTTGGCTGCCAAAATAACATATAGAACAGGATAAGCTATGCAATTCAGTGTTAAACAAAAATACATCATAAAAAAATTGCGCCACCAGTCCAAATGTTTAGCTAACAAAATTCAAGGAAAAATTAAGAAATAAGCATTTTAAGGTAACTTACCATAATTGGCAAATTCAGCCCGCTATTATGTCTCGATGTAGCATCCTTCGGAACAAAAGCTCCGCCTAATCGGGTCAAAAGCACCATCAAAACCCTCATAAAAACACGGGAAAATAACAATCATTGAACAAAATATCCATGGCATACCGGATTTGACGCAATCAAGCACATAGTCCGCACTAACAGTGTCCAAGTCCACGCCCGATAAATCCGGCGGATCGCCCAAGGGACCTTTGATTAACCCTGCCGACAAGATGAATTCAAGAAGCTTCCGGCGATCATTGCGGAATCGCTCAAGCATAAAATAGGGTTCCATCTAAAACTTGCTTGCTCTCCCTTCGAACCTATCTTTTACTGGTGGTTGAAGAGAAAATATATCGGTAAAGAGCGCAGATAATACAAGAAACCCTAGATAGGTGGGAAGCTCAGAGCAGACCAAGCGAGGGGGAGCGTGGTCAGCTGTGCGGGATAAGTGGCAAAGGAAAATTATTGGGTAAGGTGACTGGAGGCGAAAATAAGTTCAAACATTCAATAAAAATTTATCTTGTCACTTGCGCTTTTTACTGTTTTTTGACTTGCGCTTTAGTTGAGCTTTAGTTGCGCTTTACCTGTGCTTTTTGACTTGCGCTTTAGTTGCGCTTTACTTGCGCTTTACCTGCGCTTTAGTTGCGCTTTACTTACGCTAAATTTAAAATAATATTTTATTAATATCTGAACCTATCTCTGTGTTCGGTCAACTGACCCAATAATTTGCCGCGAAAAAGAGCCAATAGGCAATACATGCTTCCGAGCAAAATAAATAAATAATATTTATAATAATTACCTTACGAGCGGGTGACGATGGAAATGATAATCACACCGACCTAATACGACACGGTAAGAATCCGAAACGAAACTTTTGATGTGAGATGTCTGTTACATACCCAAACTTCTAACATTAATTAGACTGAATATATATTATAAATGCTATAAAATTTGTTTGATTTTTTTTTTCCAAATTAAATCTCAATCTTTTATTTTTTTTACCAAATGTATATTTAGACCATTCATTCCATTATTATCTTCAAAATAACTCTTTGAATACATAGCTGCCTCTCTATAACTGTCTCTCCATAACTAGCCTTATTCACACTTTCTTTAGGCTCCTCATGTCTCTTGAGGTTATTTTTGTTGTGTAATAAATATAGCAGAAACAACGCTAATCACATAAACAAAACAACACAAAAGAATGCAATGATTTACGTGATTCGACGAAAATGTCTGTGCCCACAGGTAGGGATGAAGATTTCACTATATTATAGAAAATGGGGATTACAATAAGCTCTCTAGCTCTCTCTTCCTCTCTTGCCTACAATACAACAGCCCTCAAGACCGATTCAATAAGATATCTCAATTATGTTATTTAATTCTTACAATTTATGTAATAATCAAATCCCCTGATTAATGCATCAATCAAATCAACTAATTTAGAAAATAATCAGCTCCTTAATCAATGTAATAATTGGTCATTAAAGTTTTCCAAAATAAAACGTATTTTAGATTTAGAAATATTTTCAAATCAACAATCTCCACCCCATCTTTCACTTCTGAAAGTTAAAGATGATAAATCATACTCTATTATCAGAATGGCTGCACCTAGATGGTTGCCAACGTACCCCCTTTCAGGAGATTAAGTCAAGCATAGGTCACCAACCTCCAACAAACATTTTTCTGAAGAAACTTCATATATTCATCCAAAACCTTCTTCCAAAGATCACCATTAAGAATGTCAAATGTTTCCTTATAGCGACTAGGAACTTCATCCTCTATGGCTGCAAATGCAATCTAGTCCCTCAATGGCTGGAATTTTCATAAGAAACTTTGCAGTTAAGCGTGTTCATCCTGGAATAATTCTGGGATGGGTGATCTACTAGGAAGTTACACCAACATAATAAAATCATTAGGCTCTTAGACCAAAGAGGATAATATCTTGATAGTTAAGATTTTGAGCTATTACAAATAATATTAGAGCAATACATCATCTGGAAGATGAGAATTAAGTGTCATATAGATAAAGTGCTGCGCAATGGGAGCCACATCTTGAACCTTATATATGACAAAGTGCTACATGACAGGAGTCACCACTTGAACTTGTAGAGGCCACCTCTATAATCCTATATATATATATATATGGTTGATAATTCTGGGATAAAGATGCTGATGAGGACGTCAATTACTTAAGTTGGGGAGATTATGAAACCCCTTAAGTAAAAGAAAACTAAACTCTTAAATATCGATGTAAGTTGGGGAGATTATGAATCCCTTAAGTAAAAGAAAACTAAACTCTTAAATATCGAGGCATCTTTTTGGTGTGTAATGGCTGAAATTTTTGTAAGAAACTCTGTAGTTAAGCATATTCATCCCAAAGCAATTATGAGATGGGTGACCTACTGGGAAGTTACATCAACGTGATAAAATCGTGAGGGTCTCAAGCCAAAGTGGGCAATATCTCGATAGTTAAGAGTTTGGGCTATTACATCTTGGGCTCATTAGATTCATCTCATGAAGCTGTTCTATTTGGCTATAAAGTATGTTATAATTAAAGGTTGTTTGATCAATCAATTAATATTCAAACATTTTGAAACATAATTCAAATGTTTGATTTGAGCTTATTTGAAGTTGGATCAGATCATTTGTAAAGTTGATGAATTTGTCTCCTTGAGATGTCTAATTCAACTTCTAAGTTTGCTAAAATATAGGTTTGGATAATCAAATATTTAATTCTAGAAGTTCCAAATTCAAATATTACCTCTTGAGCTTCGTGTTGATCTTATGAATTTTCTTGAATCCTATCTAATATTAAATGATAAATTATATACATCTCAAATTTTAAACAAATGAGTCTCCTCGACATCCACATGTAGTGGTTTGTTTTTTAGGCTTGAACATGTAGCAATATGGATATAATACAACATCTTTATATATAATATACTCCATCCATTTTTGATATTTTTAAAATCATTTTGAATTGAACATTTTAAAAACAATTATCATTATCATTTGTGGGAACTTATGATTTTTTGTTTAGTTAAGACACTTCACCAAATATACTATTTGAACTCTATATTTTTCATTTGTGACATAACTACGTATTAAAGGTTAAGGTCTCATGTCAATTAGAAGAATATCAATATCAATCTCAACCCGTTCATTTCCCTTCAAATATCGATTCATTTAATAAACCATAAGTATAGGGAAAAATAGTAAGGGTTGCTCCTCAATTATGTGAGATCATGTAGCATAGTATTTTATGAATGAGAACAAATTTTTGTCATCCAAACTATTATGATAAGAATTACAATGGACAATTGAATTTCTTCTAATGGTGTTAAATTAGAACATTTTCACTATGCATAAAACAAAGAGTTTTATATAATGAAAGTAGTAGTACTAAGACGATGTATAGCAACACAATTTTATAACAAAATTAATAAGTTACTATCCCTAAACCAGAATGCAAATCAAGATAGAATTGGATGCAAAGTGATGCATGATTTTCATATTTAGCTTTTGCATTCAATCTCCTTTTATCCTTACAATGAATAAAATGTTTCGACACAATGTTTAACTAAGGCTTCGTTTGGGACAATTTTCTTACTGCTTCATAAAGCTTTTTTTAGTATAAAAATCTCTTGAAATTAGAAAAAATTAGTGATCTAAAGCTATCCTAAATGAAGCATAGGACAAACAAGACTGACAAGAAAAGTGAATTGCATCACTAAAATAAACATTTAAAAAACACTTTAAAACCTCCATATAAATGAAGTTCTCAAATCATGTCATAGCATCATAAGTAGAATTATACATATGACAATTATAAAAAAATTAGACTATCCACTAAAACGAGAACCCAAATATTGGATTCCCACATAGTGAATTGTGAGCCTGACATAAAAAGGATTTTTAGCAAACAGTCGATCAAACTACATGTCACGCTTCATAATATAATTTGAAATAATTATTTATGTTATCAACAATAACAACAACTATAGCTATCTAATTTTTTTATCAATATTATAAATATCAGCAAAAATGAATCTATTGATCAAAACATCAATATAAATTTGTATTCATACTTCAAAAATTATATAGTGCTTAGGAGTCATATAAATACAACATCCCTCTTTCCACTCCCAAGTATAAAAAGAATATTTAAAGACAAAAGTAACAAATAATAGTAAAACATGAAGAATCTTGTAACTAAGTAGTCTCGGACTCCCGATCATCTTTCATGACCTGAAATCTTTTAAACCACATATAATGCGTTAAAAAATTCAACATATTACTAAATCCTACAACTAAACTTAAAGCGCGGTAAAAAAGTAGTATGCATGTCATCAATTAGTTCATAGCAGTAATAATCAATTTGATCATAAATCTATGCAAAAATAGTAAAATGCATACATGAGAAGTAAAATATGCAATATAGTATAACAATACGGTACAAAATACTATAAAAATAATATAGTACAAAAATAATGAAATTGTTAAATAAGTAAATCAGTATGGACATCGAATCAATAAAGCCATAAATAAGCCTTCTTAGATATTACAGATTAGCAGTGCTATCAAATCAACAAAAAATCATATAAATTAGTAAATCTAAAACATCTATAAAGATCGACAAAATCCATAACAATGCAATATTATTAGAAAATTATATAAAAGTATACACATGATAATTAACTATTTTATATTAGTATCAAATTAGTATCTTATATCGCATACTTAGTATATGGATCACATGCTCAGTAATAGTAATCAGTACCATAATAACAGTAAATCAGTACAACAATAATAATAGTAGAAGAGTAAAACAATATAATGGTAGTAGTGCATTAACTTGCATTCCAATAATCATATTAAATAAGTAAGGAGATCTGGCTTTAGTGGTATTTTTTAGTAATTAGTGAGTAATTGCCTAATTGGTAATTATTGGCTTAGTAAATAAAGTCATCACCATTTGCCCATCGGCATAATAATTAACTCCTCATCATAACTCTCAATCAATGAATCATGCGAACTAGTAGAGGATAACACCAAACAATAATATTTAAAGCACAATCCCGTTGACTCATCATCTTGTAAATGTCAGTCAATCTCCAACCAACATCAATAAATAATCAGCATTTATTTATCTTTACACACATTATTACAAAAGTAATAGCAACCAATTATTATCCAATCACATACTCACATTAATTTATAATGCTTGTATTAACAATATGCTCGTATTTAAATACTAAAATTACTATTCAGTGCAACTTGCACAAAATAAAATAACTTTAATTTTACCCCATAAAATTATAAAATAAACCAATCAAAATGTTCAGAATAATCAATGTACAACATATAAAAAATTATGAAGCAGAAGTTCACTAAATCCAATTTAGAAGAAATCAAACCATCGAAATCAAAATATTTGAAAATAGGAATAGGATCTAAGCCACCTACCACAATCAAAATAGTTATCGTAAAAGCAGTGAAACGAATCTACAACTAAAACCTAGATTTTCTCATTTTTTCTCCTATTTTTCCCCTATTTTTCCATCTCCTTCTCTTTCTTCCTTCCATGACAAGCCACGACATGAGGCGTGAGGGAGGTGAGTGAGTGGAGTAAAAATGTATACAAAAATATTTTTTTGTGTATAGCACTATAACGTTGCATGTTGAATCCAAAGTAAATATAGAATAGAGTCTTCAATGCCGCAACGACAACTTCTAGGGCTACTACCCTCTCAGTCACATCACAGCAGAGTTATCAAGATCAACGTGGCAATGCTCAAGTTTAAATTCATATTCATATTCTCAATTTTACCAAATTAAAAATTTTCAAGTTGTTATAATCTACCTACATTAGAAAATATCATCATTGACATATTTCTTAAGGATTATAGCACAAAATTGGTATGAAACAAATTTGTTTCCAAATAAATCCGTACAACAAAATTCAAATTAAAACCAAGTCGTAGGATCATGCAGTTATACAATTTATTTAATCACATGCCATTCACTTATGCAATGAAATACAATGTTAAACAATAACAACAACAACATCATCACGCCTTTATCCCACTACATGGGGTCGGCTACATGAATCATTTTTCTTTATTGCGTCTTATTAAAAGTCAAATTATCATTTAAATCTAATAAAGAAATATCAATTCTAATATTTTCTAACCATGTCTTTTTAGATCTGCCTCTACCTTTATTAACATAAGTCAAATCTAATACCTCTACTTTCCTAATTTGGTCATCGGAAGGCCGCCATTTTATGTGACAAATACAATGTTAAACAGTCATTCAATTTTTTTTTTTTTACCAATAAACCTCTAAGATTATTGTTTTTCTTCATGATACTACCAGTTATATACTCATGGTATTACTAGAATGGGTGTTATTTGATGTACGACTAACTCCCTCTGACCACCACTAACAGTTCTATCATCAACCTTATTCATAGACCTTTCATGCCTCATAATCAAATCTCCCTCTTTGTGGATAATATGATACCTTATGTCATAGCTATTCCCATCGAAAATATCATCCTACCAATAAAGTGGCATTGGTCTGAATGCGTGCTTCCATAATGAATACATTCGCTGTAGCTACCGGTAGATGATATCGATCCATATTCGTTCAAATCACCATATACACTTTTCTTATTATAAACACTCTCTCTATCCTTGCTTGATTTATCTGTCGCCCTCTTGGTCACATTATATTTGAAGCCCACATCATACTTGGATACCGATACTGCCAAATTAATTTATATTAATCTAGCTTATTCTACTATCTCAAACATAGTTTATAATCACTTTCCTCAATTGCTTAAGCGATTAGACCTATTTCACAAAAGTGACTTATGTCCCAAAAATTGTGTTGGACATGGAGCAAGCTATTATAGATGAGGTCCCAAGGGATGCAATAAGACAATTATTTTTAAATTTTTTGAAAAATTAAATTATGTAGTTATTATAGTATTCTAATTTATGTCTACTTGCAATAATAATTATGGGGTGCATGCAATATAACACTTGATACATCCGTTTAATAAAATATTTATGAGACTACTCAATATCATATATATATAAGGGTTTAAAGAAAATGAACTATGGAAAAGATGATGCCCGTGATGACCTGCCAATTGAGGTGTGGAAATGCTAAAGAGATGAAATAATTTATTGGTTAAAATTTTTTTCAATATTATTTTAAAGAATAAAAAAATGTCAGATGAGTGAAGAAAGTGTGTATTGATTTTTATTTTTAAGAATAAAGGAGATGCATATGAGTGATTGAATTATTGAGAAATTAAGTTAATGTGCCATAAATTAAAAGCATGAAAAATACGAGAGAGTGTTATTGAGCATAGGTTATGACATGATACTAATGTTTCTCAAAATCAATTTGGATTTATGTGGAGAGATCTACCATAGATGTAACACCTGCTCAGTCCATGCGCAGTTGCGCATGTTTCAACCCAATCTGGTAAAACCCATGTGAAATTTATTTATTCATGTCTTTTATAGGTGTCTTCGAGTGTTATGTATGTAGTAGTGTATTTAAATATATTCCGAAGTGGGTCCAAGAAGTCTATGTACATGTATATGACAAATCTAAATTTTCCTCTAGGAGTGCTATAACACTGGGCTAGCAACGTCCTAACTTTTATATAACTTCAATCAAGAATATCAACCTAACTTGAATATGTGTTATCAAAATAATTAGTAATATAAACACTTGAGGCCATAGGAATTGAAGGATTTTAAATATATTTTTAAGATTTTGATAAAACATTCATTAGTCGATCCAACTTTTGCTTAAGAATAGTTATCATTATTTGGAATGTTTATGAAATTTTATTAAGTTAGTATTTACTCATTTTAGTAATATATATATATATATATATATATATATATATATATATATATATATATATATATATATATATATATATATATATATGTTACTAAATTAACTTATTAATGAAAAAAATAACAATCAATTCTCTTTTTTGGTAACTAATATCATGCTTCATGTAAACATAGAGGCCATGTTCATCTTTGGCCACTAAAGTGTATTTTCCGCATTTTTTTTCCATAATTTTTTGGACGCTAATAATCTACTTTCGTGTAGTGGTGTAACCTATTGTGTTATGTTGACTCACACCTACTCTGCATTCTATTTTAGGTTGGAAAAAATAAAAAGAGTTTACTGAGTAGCTCAGCATTCAGAATCTTATATGTCTAAGTTAAAATATTATGATCACATAAACTTAAATTTCTCAAATCACACGCACACTCTCTCAGCCATCTCACACTCTATATTCCCCCCATCTTGATTGAGGGTTCTAAACTATTGCAGCCTCAGCCGGGGCAAATTATTGGGTCAGGTGACCGAACGCAGAGATAGGTCCGGATATTAATAAAATATTATTTTAAAAATAGCGCAATTAAAGCGCAGGTAAAGCGCAACTAAAGCGCAAGTCAAAAAAGTGCAACTAAAGTGCAGGAAAAGCGCAACTAAAGCGCAAGTCAAAAAGCGCAACTAAAACGCAAGGTGACTTGACAAATTTTTATTGAATGTCCGAACTTATGTTTTGCCTCCGATCACCTGACCCAATAATTTGCCCTCAGCCGGGGCCCCTTTTCACCTCCAACATCGTCGGCGGATCTCACTACAAGCATCCCAATGGCTTCTTCATCTGCCCCACAACACTCTTCTCCTCCGCCCTCTTCCTCTTCTTCGAGTACCTACTACGAGATTCCATGGGTCGAGAAGTACCGCCCCACTAAAGTTGCCGACGTGGTCGGCAACACAGATGCAGTCTCCCGTCTCCAAGTCATCGCGCGCGACGGAAATATGCCTAACATCATTCTATCGGTAGCTCCAAAACCCAAATACATACAACCGCTGTAGAGGAACCGAAGGGAAAACAAAATAAAATAGAACTCATAGTTAGGCCTCTGCCATTCGTTTACACGCAGTAGTTTGTAGATCTCATTTGAATTGTAATTGAATCTCTAGGGCCCTCCTGGAACTGGGAAGACGACAAGCATCCTAGCCCTTGCCCATGAGCTGTTAGGGCCTCACTGCAGGGAGGCTGTTCTCGAATTGAACGCGTCAGACGATAGGTGTGGTGCATTATTGGATTTAGAAGCGTTTGTGCCTCTTTAAGTGGTTATTCAGAACTTTGGTATGTTTTGATCGTTTTTGGCAGGGCAGGGGGATTGATGTCGTGAGAAATAGGATCAAGATGTTTGCTCAAAAAAAGGTGACTCTGCCACCCGGAAGGCACAAGCTTATAATTCTTGATGAGGCTGACAGGTAGAGGATATACACGCTTTCAGTTTTTTTGTCATCCTCTTCTCTATTTCTACATGATTGATTGCAATTGATTTATACATTGATGTTTTGTTGTATCCAGCATGACATCTGGTGCTCAGCAAGCTCTGAGGAGAACGATGGAGATATACTCGAATACTACTAGGTTTGCTCTTGCATGCAATACTTCATCTAAGATCATCGAGCCCATCCAGAGTAGATGTGCACTTGTTCGTTTCTCGAGGTTATCTGATCAAGAGATCCTTAGCCGTCTTCTCATAGTCCTTGAAGCTGAGAAGGTAATGGAAAGATTTTGTATTGGGACATGAATTCATATTCATATTAATTCTTAAAATATCCCCAGAAGATATATTGGATCTTCCTTAATTTTATCCATAGTTCTTCAAAGTACAATCATAAAGTTCATTAGTAGATCCTGGATCCAATCCAAGCATTTCGATATGCTCAAACTACATAATTTATGGAAGAAGAGAATAACTTATAAGTGGAGAAGGAACTTGATTCATTTATGTCAGCCCATTATTCTCTCTAATTGAGAGCATTTATAGATTACAAAGTTAGCATATGTTAGCTAAATTATACTAATAAACCATCCTTATCAATGCTAAATACAAGAATGGTTTAGATCCTAACCAACATCTAACTAATTAAGTAGCATTGTTCTTTATGCATTTTGCGTCACTTCTGTCATGATTTTTGTTGCACTTGAGCATATACGTTTGTTGGAAACTCAATAGTGCCTTTCTTGAGATGGAGAGAGATGAAAATTCTTAGACAGAAGAATGTTAGTTCTTTATGGAATATGATTGTGTCTATCAGTCGGATTGTACTATTGACTTAGATCTCAATTATATTAGTTGAGTTCGACGAGGAGCTCACAGGGGGGGCAACGAAAATTCTTTTTTTCGTGCAATCATGCAATGCTTAGATGCTTCAAAGCAGATAACACAACGCCAATGTACTGTAAACACAACGCCATTTCTCTACGGATTTGCTGAGTAAGGTTTTCCTTTGCGTTGTGTGAGTTGTAATCGAATGATGGTTGTTTTCTAGCATATTAAAGAGTGTGAGTTGTGAAAGAGTGTGTGTGGATGATCTGCACAATTTTCTCCCATTTTTCATAGTTGATTTCTGGTATAGTGTGACTTCATAGTTTTTCTCGTCTTTGGGGTTTCCATGTAAATTTTGATGTCCTTCCTTTGCATTTTTTTCCTTGTTTGTTTTTGTTGATTTACTCCCAACTAAGAAATAGGTGGCTAATGAAGTAGGTAGTCTCGATGTTTGAAATTGAGATTGCAAGGAGGGTGATTGGGTTTTTTCTCGATCATGAGAATTAAGAGAGATGGGCATATGCAGAAGGAGGTTGGCGAGGGAGTGATGATAGGATGAATGAGGTTGGCAATGCTCCTTGAGGGGGCTATATGAAGGTGTCGACAGTGGTGTACTAGGCAGACAACATTTTGATACGCCTTGGTATAAAAAAAACAATGAACAAGAGAAATTCAGCACAAAATAGATTTTCTTTATTGCTAGGAAATCAAATAACAAAAGCAATACAATGGTCCTCTTTCGAGGGGAGAACTTTCTCTCCCAAACCCTAGGCGCGTTAGGATCCCTCACACAAAGAAAACTATAGCACTCAAAATAAAATCTGCATAAGAATAAAATATTTTTCCTCCATTCCAGAATATTTCTCCTCCATCCTGTCCCTGATTTGTTCCATTTTGCATTCGAATGCATCCATCTTTTTGGGTGCTATTTACCTCTCTATAATACCAATTTGTTATGCCTTGGAAACGAAATGAACAAGAAATCAAAGTAAAAACTGCAACGAATTTAGAAATGGTGGCTGATTTTTTGAATTAATACTTCAAAACAAAAGTAATATATAATGATCTACAAGTAGATAGGTAGATTAACTCTTCCAAACTACCTAGACACTGCTAGAAGGCCCTCAAAGAAAAGAAACTACAACATAAACTAAATCTCTCATAATCCCCATAAATTCTAGAATAATCCTTAAATAAGCTTATGTAGTTGCCCTCAAAACAACTCTCTCGCCTTACTTAATTCCCTCCCCTATTTTGAATTCAAATATCTTCATTAATTCATTCCTTAATTTGTAATAGCCGGTTTAGGCTTGGCCGGTTCAACCGAACCGGCTAGCCTTATATTATTAGCCACGACCCAACAGAGGGTCGCTACAGGCTCTTTTGCGCGAAACAGAGAGGGGCGGGCGACGGAGCGTTCTTGCGAGGGATCAAAGTGAGTTTCATTTTTCCAATTTTAGCACATGATTGTTTTCAATGATAGGAAATAATATTTCCTTTTCATTCTTATCGTTATCAGAGTATTATTTTGGGAGAGATTTGAAGAACGAGAGAAACGAACGAGGAAAGAAAATGAAAAAGGTTTGTTGGATTTTCTTACGGATTTTTGTATAAATTTTCTTCTTTTCTTCGTTTAAATTGAACAATATGCTTCTTGAAGGTAAAGGAAGAGATTTGAAGCAAAGAGAGAGAATTTTGGAAAAGGAAGAAGGATTTTTGGGAGATTTGGAAAATCCCATTGTAAGAAATTTATGCCATGGTATTCTTGAATTTTATTTGATAAAGCAAATTCATGAAAACTTTATTGCTAGATGTTAGAGATTTGGAAAGAGGTTCGAGGTAACACCCTTCGTCGAAGGCCTGAAAAGTTCAAAATGGGTAATTATAATTATGAAATTCAAATTTTACTATTATTATTCAGCTTACAAAGTTTTAATTTAAAGACTACAATGTACGAAATGTTGAAAGATTAAATACCTAAATAATTGTAAGTATTATTCCAATAAGAAATAAATGAATTGAATAACATATGAATGAAAAGAAAATACATGTATGTATTAAAGAAATATTGAAAAGAAATGAAATATGAAATTGAATAGAAATGTTATGGTAAATGTAAAAGAAAGGAAAAGGATATATACGAATATTTCAAGAGTTCACCTCCTTATGGTACTGGTTGGGGACGTCGTACTCGTGCACGTAAAAAGAAAAAGGAAAAATGGAAAAGGTTGTACTTTTGAGTACATTGAGACGGTGCTCCTATATGAATTAAATGGGAAAAAGAAATAATCAAGATAGTTTTAAATGTTTTAAAGCAAAATGATTGAATATGTATAAGTTATCGAAATAAATGGAAAAAATTGAATGAATGGTTGAATATATGTTGAAAATTATAAGAGTATTGTAAATAAGAACATTTATTTTAATTGTTCAAATATTTACCCACTGAGTTTACTTAGTAAACTCAACCCACGAGTTTAAATGTTTCAGATAAGTTCTTAAAGAAGAAATGGCTGAAAGAGAAGAACATGTTTACAGAAGACGACGTGCAGATATCAACAGGTAATTTATATTTTGTGTTTAGTAGCTCTTTAGCAAATGAAGTAGTATAATGGAAAAGAAATTTTATTGTCCGACTTTTCGTACCCGCCTCGTTAGATCGAGTATCCGGGCCGGGTCGTGACATAATTCTTCTCTTAACATATGAAATTATAGGTTTAATGGGCCCCACAAGGGGGGCCAAATTCCCTATTGTTCTCGCCCCATTCGCTTTGTTGGCTGGTCTGCCTTTTGCTGGACCGACATGTTGAGCCGGGTGCCACTCCCTCCCGTATTAGCTACATCCTTCTTCGCTACTTTCTCCATTGTCGATTCCCACCCCGTTGTCATCTTTGATGCCATCCTCAAACATCTATGGAATTATGGCCTCCATACCCTCCTAAATCTTCCTTGTTGCCCACCATCATTTTGTCCCCCTTCCCTCCTTTGAACATGCCCTTAAGTTGATGCCATCATCCGCGTTGGCACTCCCTTTGCTTTCTTCTCTCAACCATCTTGTCACCAGCCTCCACCTAACTTGTCACTCATTTTTCTTCTAATTGAGCACTTTGCCATCTTAAAAAAACTCAATCTTATTATTCAACTTTTTCTCTTCCCCCACATCATTGCACGTAGTATTGCCTTCTTGAGAGTGTTCCTCTGTTGTCCATCACAAGCTCTCGATCTTCTTCCCCCCCCATCAAACTCTCTTTCTCCTCCGCAACATCATCTATCTCCATTGCTAGAGTTGAGATGCTTGTTTTGAGTTTTGTCTTTTATTTTATTTTTTAATATTTTATCCCACGCCTTCCTACATTGCCTTTGCTGATGCCCCCCTTCCTCTTGAAGTTTACGATTGTAAGTTTCCAACATCTCTCAGGTTTTGCAAATTTTGATTCTAACATAAGCTCATATGTTTAGGCCTAGTGTTAAGGAGCTTATTGACATTTCATAAATGATTGGTGTAAAATGAGGCTTTAACTTTTTTTCTTGTTGGAATAAAGTAAAATTGATGTAAAATATTTTTTAAAGGAATCTAGATCGTGCAAAAGCCTTATCTTTTTTTTTTTTTTTTTGAATTATAAATTTGCTCTAATTAAGAAAAATTCAATTACACTACCTTACCCTATTACCCAAACTCTCACATGACCTATTGCTCCACTATAATTTCTTGTCTTAGAATCCTTCTGAACTTGTTGGCCTTCCAAGATGATGAAAACAAAACTTATACTTGGAGCTTACTATACAATTTGTTGACCCATCATTATTTAGAGCATGGATTAAAAAAGTGATCGAGGTGCACAAAGAGCGTGCTAAGGCTTAAGCCTCACTAGTTCCAATGAGGCTTACACCTTTTTTATACTAGGCTCATGCCTTGAGGCATGCATTTGGGGGTGGTGCCTCAATCAAAATAACCTATTTCAAGGTTTTTTTTTTTATATATATATAATGCAACATGTTTAACCTCATGTACACCCACATGATTACCAGCACTTCGAGTCGGATCAGAATAGGGTGGCTGAGAGTGAGAACATCTTTGATCCTCTTTGTCCTGAATAGTCGTTGTTGTCTCACCCTTCATCGTCGTGCCATTGCATCCTTGAGAGAATGAGTGAGGTCGGGCTGGTACAAGATAAGAGCGGATAGGGAGATTGAGATCAAGAGCTACGATTGTCTTTGTTCCTTCATTGTCGGCCATTTCCCGGTTGGTTGCGATAGCTTCGTTGCTTCCAAAAGTTGCCTTATAGGAAAATTAATGAAATTAATAGATGTTGAAACAAAGAATTTGAGAGGGAAAAGCTTAAAATTATTCATTACAATCTTCCCTATTTATAGATCTATACAAGATATCCTAATGAGGAAATAATGAATTGCAGATTTAATACATAAATAATACATAAAAATCTTTCCTAAATTTGTTTCTTAATTATGGCGTGATCCATGAGAGTATCCCACGGATTGATCTTTGTGTCCGTCGGATCCTTTGTACTGTGGATGGCTGGATTTCAACACTCCCCCTCAAGTTGGGAAATATGGATCTGTTATCCCCAGCTTGTCAATCATTCTGAGAAAGGCAGAACTGTCCAATCCTTTAGTAAGGATATCTGCAAGTTGATCCTTTGATGATACATGGTCGACACTTAGTAGACCACTGTCAAGTTTTTTCCTTAATAAAATGTCTGTCCACTTCTATGTGCTTGGTCCTATCATGCTGAACTGGATTGTGGGCTATGCTGATTGCTGATTTGTTATCACAATGTAGCTTCATGGGCTCATCCCACTTAACCTTTTAAGTCTTCTAGGATTATTTTAATCCATAGTAGCTCACATATTCCCAAGGCCATAGCTCGGTATTCTGCTTCTGCACTAGATCTTGCCACCACATTCTATTTCTTGCTTCTCCATGTCACTAAGTTACCTCCAAGAAATGTGCAATACTGATGAAATCAAGAATTATGTACTTTTTATTTTATTTGAACAATCGTGTATTTTGTTTTGTTTTCTTTTTTAGCTATCCAATGATGGGAAAGCATCCAATGATCATGGTAGGTAATGCATATGGCTTGGTAGACCTTTGGTTTGCTGGCTCGATTGGTCCCTGGCTGCTGGTGGTTCTCAGGTTGGCTGTTTTGGAGCATTCGGTTTTGAGCTGATTCTCTAAGTTGCTTGAGCTGAAGTTTAGTAGCTCATTAATATCCAAAAAGGTACATCATTATGAAGTTTACTTTTGGAGTGGCCTTGTCCCTTCCCCTTCCCCTTTTCTTCTTGTCTCTTGGGATTCCGTGGCTTGTATTTAATGGGGGCTGAATTCTATGCTGAGAATTCAATGGAAAGCTATTAATTTTCCTTTGGGAATTCAGCCAGTCTTTGTGCTGTTTTTTCCCAATGCTTTGCTGCTTTGGGATTCTGGCGGGTTGATTGCTTTGGTGCCGTGAGTTGCAAATGTTTCCTAAATCTATTCCTTCAGAATTAATATGGGATGATTTCCGAAATGAGATGTTACTGTACTGCTTTGAATCTTCCGCCTGTTTGCTGGTGCCTTGGTTCCGTGAGCTGCTGGGTTGATTTTCCAATATGAGCTTTTGGAAATCCTATGAAACTAATGCTTGGGATGAAGTGTGCATTCATAAAGGAGGCTTTTGGCATTCCTTTTCTTTGCCTATAAAAATGAAATAAGGTTGTGTGGAAAAGGCAGTTGATATTTGTGAGCATATTTGCTAGTAACCTGCGGGTTTATTCGGAAATCCTGCGGGCTCTTTCCAACCTTCTTTTCTCATCCCCTCCGGAAATCCTGCGGGCTCTTTCCACCCTTTCTTCTCTGGCTTCTAACCTCTTTCGTCTCTCCGCAAGTGCCACTCCATCTGTATCATTCTTCTCAAAGTAAAGCAACTTTAGGGTGTCGTATCAGAGTCGATTTGAAGCATCTATTGAAGAATTGGGCCAATCTTGCAGTGGTGGACCATCGGTTTGCTAGTTCTATGCACTTTACTTATTTAACCTACAAATTCGATGCATGTGAGGAACCCGCTCTGACGGTTGTCTGAGGATAGCGCCTTTTTAAGTTTCTTTATTTCCTTAAAATCTCCTAGCATCTTTTGTCGTGTTTGTCAAGTTTTGGGTCATTTGAGTTTATTTAACAAAGTTTGTTTTAAGTTCTACTCATTTTGTCAGTGTTCTTCTTGTGAGTCTTTTGTGTTCAAGAAATATAGGGTCCCCTATATTCTTTGTCTACATCAATTTGGTATTAGAGCAAGTTCGTCTTTGTTTTGGTTTTTAGGAGTCTTTCTCTTTAGTGTCAAAAAAGATAAAATAAAAAAATGGCTAATGAACAAGGGGGTTGGCAACAAATGATGCAACAATTGAATGACTTGCAATATCAAATTAATACAATAACTGAAGCCGTTGCTAATCTAAATGTCAATCAAGCTAACGTTAATCCTAGTATAATATCTTCTGGGAGTGAAGAGGAAGAACCTAGAAATCGAAATAGGCGACAAAGAAATTGGGATCACTGAATTAAAATCGACGTTCATAATTTTGAAGGAAAATTGCAACCTGAACAATTCCTAGAATGGGTAGAAAAAATGGATCAGTTTTTTAAATGGAAAGAAATTCCGGATAATCGAAAAGTTAAATTTGCAAGTTTAAAGCTAACAGGACATGCATTAACTTGGTGGAAAAACTTACAAAACAACAGATTAAGAAGAGGCAAAGAAAAAGTCCAAAATTGGGAAAGAATGAAGGAGAAAATGAAAATAAAATTCTTGCCAACTAATCATGCTCGAACAATATTTAAAGATCAACTCAATTTACGTCATGTCATTAAAACTGACGAGGCTTATCGTATGGCTTTAAAACTGGAAAAGCAACATCAAAGGAAAAAGGGTGACAATAAAATCGTGGAAACGTATAAACGTCATTTAACTAGCGGGATTAAATCTCAATGTCAAACTTCTGGGAGAACATCAGGTCTGAAATTTAAAGCTTTTGAAAGTCAAAATCAAGGAAAAGAAAAAGGGGTAGCAAGAAATAAACCATCTAAACAATCTAAGCAAATTGGACCTTGTTACAAATGTGGGTTATATGGTCACTTGTCAACTACTTGCAGAAAGAATAATCCTCCACGAACTAATTTCATAGAAGATGAAAATGAGATAGAAGAAGAGGAGGAGAATGAAACAGAATCTGAAAATGAAGCTGAAAATTTTGATTCAGAAGGAGATGAAAGTGAATAGTCTTTGGTAATTCGACAAGTTCTAACAACAACAATTGACAAAGGGGATAGATGGCTAAGAGGAAACATATTCAAAATAACTTGCACCATCGAAGGAAAAATTTGCACCCTTATGATTGATAGTGGAAGTTCAGGAAATTTTGTTTCTCAAAAATTGATCGACAAACTTAAACTCATATCAAAACCTCTTGCAAAATCCTATAAGATCTCTTGGTTCAAAGAAGGAGGTGAAGTTCCAATCACTAAACAATGTACTGTCAAATTATCAATTGGGGGATCATTTAAAGATCAAATTGTTTGTGATATTGTACCTCTTGAAGTTTGCCATATTTTGCTTGGACGACCTTGGCAGTACGACAACAAAACTATTCACAATGGAGAGAAGAACACATATACTTTGATGAAAAATAATAAGGAGTTTACTCTTCATCCACAAAAGAATGTGCCGGATTCACCCGTCGAGAAAAACACAGTTGCCAAAATTACTTCTCCTGAATTGCTTTAAAATGATAATGATTTGAAACATTTTGAGGTTGCTTATTTAGTTTTGGGAAAAGAATCTGATACTGTTTTACTGGATGAGTTTTCTAATATAACTTCTGATGATTTTCCAATTGGATTGCCTCATATGCGACAAAAACATATTGACTTGATTCCTGAAGCTTTTTTGCCTAATCTTCCTCATTATAGGATGAGTCCAACTGAACATGATGAATCTTTTAAACAAGTATCTGAACTGCTGGAAAAAGGTTTAATCCAAGAAAGTCTGAGTCCTTGTGCTGTGCCTGCTTTGCTAATTCCAAAAAATGATAGAATATGGAGGATGTGTGTGGATAGTAGGACAATAAACAAAATCACCATTCCTAAACTGGATGACATGCTTGATATGCTGAGTGATGCATTTTGGTCTTTCAAATGCTTCGAGTACTTTTATGAAAACTATGAATCATATTTTGACACCTCTCATTGGAAAGTTTGTTATTTTAAAGAGATTGTTCGCCTTCACGGTATCCCTCGAACTTTTACTTCTGATCGTGACACTAGGTTTTTAAGTCACTTTTGGAGAACTCTATGGGCTAAGTTAGGAACTTCTCTTCAGTATAGTAGTGCTTATCTTCCTCAAACCGATAAACAAACTGAAGTTATCAATCAAAGATTTATAAAGAATTTCAGTTCTCTGATTACTCTTATTACTGACTGTTTGAAAAAGGGAATTTTTAGGTGGACACTTGAGATTATTAAAACAAAAATGAGTCAAGCTCCCATTCTTAAATTGCCAAGTTTTGAGATCATTTTTGAGGTTGATTGCGATGCTTCACATATTGGTATTGGTGCTGTTTTAAGTCAAGAAGGAAAGCCTATTGCATATTTTAGTGAAAAGCTGAATGATGTTCTATCTCGATATTCTACTTATGACTTGGAATTTTATGCCTTTGTTCAAGCTTTGAAATTTTGGAGATGCTATCTGATTAAAAGAGAATTTATTTTGAATACTGATCACGAGGCTTTACGATTTTTGGGATATCAAAAAAATTTGAACAAAAGACACGCCAAATGGGTCTCTTTCTTACAAGAGTACACTTTTCATATCAAACATAAAACTGGAGTTTTGAATAAAGTTGCTGATGCTTTAAGCCGAAGATCTCATTTGTTAATAACTGTTTTTCCGACCATTACTTCTTTTAATTTTTTGAAAGACACTTATGCAAATGATTCTGATTTTGAAAATATTTGGAATGCTTGTTATGCTTCTGGAACTGATCCTTCTGCTCGATTTATACATCAAGGTTTTTTGTTCAAGGAAACTAGACTGTGCATATCAAAACGTTTTATGAGAAAATTGCATAATGGAGGTTTGGTAGGACATTTTGGGCAAGGAAAAACAATTGCTTTAGTTGAAGAAGGTGGCCATTTTTCCTCTCTGAAACCCCATTTTGTTGTGGGGTGTGAACACACGAGGACTCATGGATGATCCCTTCACTCTGGAAGTAGGAGGAAAGGGTTTGGTTGAAATAATCTTTGGCATTATCGGAGCGAAATCTCCGTATTTTTACCCCAAATTGATTTTGGATCATGGAATGAAAGATTGGAACAATGATGCTAACATCTGATTTCTGTTTAAGGAGATAGATCCAAGAGACTCTAGTGCAATCATCAATGAATGACACAAACCAGCGTGCCCCAGAGATATTGAGAATTTTAGAGGGTCCCCAAATATCACTATGAATAAGGAAGAAAGGCGTAGCACATCTCTTACTTTTGTTTGGGAATGAGGTTCTTTTATGCTTAGCCAACTCACAGGTTTCACAATGAAAAATTTTATTGTCTAATTGATGAAAAAGATGTGGATACATATGTTTTAAGACATCAAAAGATGGGTGTCCTAGTCTATATGATGAAGCCAAATAGTGAATTTCCTATCGACTAGGGATAGCAAAGAGCAACTCCTTTTAGATTGATTTGGTTCTTCTAGGTAGTACAATCCTGCTTTCTCCTTAGCAAGTCCAATATTCTTCCCCGATATATGGTCCTGAAATAAGCAATAAGAAGGGTTCTTGACAATTATGGCCATTGGTAAGTTTTTGTATTGATATCAGGTTTGTGGATAATCGTGGTATGTGGAGCACATTTTTTAGGGTGAGTGATGGGGATAATATGATGTCTCCTTGGCCAGCTACCATGGTAAGAGAACCATCAGCAGTGATGATTTTTTTATTGTTTGGGCAAGGAGTATAATTTATGAGGTGGTTTGGTGAGTGAGTCATATGATATGTGGCTCTTGAATCAATGATCCATAATTCCTTTAAATGATTTCTGGAAGCGCTTAAACTAATAGAAATTGGAGTCTTACCTGAGAGTGCAAGTGAAGAAGAAGCATTTGGTTTTTCAAGAGATACTAGGAGTCGTTTCAATTTATCAATATCTTATTTGTTGAATTCTCCAAGGCTGGCCTGAGTTTCTAGCTTACTCGTAGTGTTGTTGGCATGTGATGTGCTCCTTGTCTCACCTTTTTGATTCCACTCCTTGTTGGGGGGTTTTCCATGTATCTTCCAGCATGTTTCTTTTGTATCTTTACTTTTTGCAATAACTGCACCAAAGTGAGTCTTTATATTTGAATTTCGAAGAATCTTTACCTTTCTCCTTCCATGATGATTCTTTGTTCATTACCATTGCTGAGCTTTCAACGACCTTTGGTTCTAACATCACTCCTCGTCAACTTTCTTCTGCTCGGATGAGAGAAATAGTTTCGTTGAGTGATGGTGTCTCCTCTTTGCCGAGGATCTGAACTCTAACTTGGTCAAATTCTGCATTGAGTCATGCAAGAAAGTCATAAACTCTATCTTTTTCAATAAAGTTCTTCAGGATCACAGCATCCTCCGGACATTTGGTTTCAATGCACCTATAATGATCAAGTTCCTGCCATAGATTTTGTAGAATGGTAGCATACTCCGTCACCGTCTTATTCCCCTGCTTCGTGCTTCCAACTTTGATTTTAACTTCAAAGATTTGAGCCGCATCACGAGCTTTGGAGAAGGTTTGTCTGGCAGCATCCCATATGTTCTTTGCAGTCGAAAGGAACATGAATGTATCACTAATTGCTGGAGTCATGGAATTCCACATCCATGACATAATCATGGAGTCTGCTTCATCCCATGCCCCAAATTTGGGATCTCCTACTTTTGGTCCTCCTCCAAGGAGTTGATGTATTTTACCTTTCCCTTTCAAGTAGGTCTTCACAAATTGAGACCACTTCAGGTAGTTTTTCCCATTTAGACGATAGGAAAGTTGAATGCTTTGAAGGTCACCTCGCCCTTGGTGCACCATCGACTCTTCAGTTTGTTCAATACTGTCAGAGGAATTAATTTCTGACATTACGATAGTAATCAAGACTATCTGTATGTCTTTGGTTAGCAATGAAGGCTTCCCAAAATTTTTCCTTGATCGACAATAAAGGTCGAAATAAGAGTTTTTTTTTCTCCGATTATTTAATCGGGCCAAGCCGAGTCTTTTTAAAGACTCGGTTTGTTTTTGGGTAACTAGGGCACGCACGAGCGGGAGGTCCTTCGTCCACTTTCCCTTTTGGTTGGGTCGGTAGGTCCTCGCCGTCCACTCCTTCCGTCGGCTCGGGAGAAGGTCGCTCGAGCGGGAGGCAGCTTCGCTCCTTCGTCGACTTTCCCTTTTGGTCGGATTGGTAGGTGCTTGCCGTCCACTCCTTCCGTCGGCTCGAGAGAAGGTCGCTCGGCTCGGGAGAAGGTCGTTGAAGACGACGCGCGGGCGGACGCTCCTCCGGATACGTTCGGACGTTCGGCACGTCCGGACGTTCTGCTTTCTTCCTTCGACGACTTCGACCTTCCTCTCGAATCGGAAGTTCCGATCGAACCAATGCTTCAGCTCTGTCTTGTTTCGTCGCGGCGTACACGGGTTGGCAACGATCAAGTCCGAGCTTCTCCTTCTCTCTTCCTCCTCCGACGATCTAGGATCGTTCTCCGACGGCAATTAAGGCCGTTGGCTCTGATACCATGTTGAAACAGAGAATTTGAGAGGGAAAAGCTTAAAATTATTCATTACAATCTTCCCTATTTATAGATCTATATAAGATATCATAATGAAGAAATAATGAATTGCATATTTAATACATAAATAATACATAAAATTCTTTCCTAAATTCGTTCCTTAATTATGGCGTAATCCACAGATTGATCTTTGTATTCGTCGGATCCTTTGTACTGTGGATGGCTGGATTTCAACAATAGATATTATGATTTATAGGAAGTTAAATATTATGTGCATTCAGGAAACTAAATGGGTTGGAGAGAATGCTAAGGAGATTGATAATTTAGGATTTAAACTTTGGTATTCGGGTAAGAGTCGTATTAGAAATGGTGTAAATGTGATTATAGATAAAGAGTTTGAAGGATAATATTATAAAAATTAATAGAATTGGAGATAAAATTATAGCTTTAAAGATTATTGTTGATGCTAAGATTGTTAATACTATAAGTGCTTATGTTCTTCAAGTAGGTTTGAATATAAGCTCAAAATTAAATTTTTGGAATGATTTAAAAGAATTAATACAAAAGATACCTCTTAAAGAAAGAGTTTTTATTGGAGGAAATTTAAACGGACATGTTGGTAGAGAGGTAGATGATTTTAAAAACATTCATGGTGGCCATGAGTTTTGAACGACAAATGAAGGTAGCAAGATCATATTATATTTTTGTTTAGCTTATGATTTTTTAATTGCTAATACCTTATTTAAGAAAAGAAATGAGCATCTCATCACTTATATAAAAATGGATAAAGTACAACTCAGATAGACTATTTACTTATAAGTAAATTAGATCGTTTAGATTGCAAAAATTGTAAAGTTATTCCAAATGAAAATTTATGTACCCAACATCGATTATTAGTTTTGGACTTTAAGATAAATAAGCAGAAAATAAAAAATAAAGTAAAACGATATTCTAGGATTAGATGAGGACATTTAAAAAATATTTTTAAGAGTAAAATTTTAGATCTTAAGATTTTGTCTGTGTATGAGGATGCTAATATTATGTGGGAAAAAGTGCTAATGATATTAATCATATTGTAAAAGATGTGCTTAGAGTTTTAAAAAGAAAAACTTAGAATAGTAAAAATAGTTGGTAGTGGAATCCAAATGTACAAGATAAGATTAAAAAAAAAAATGTTATAAAAATTAATTTAATTGTAAAAATTCTGATAATTGGGAAAGATATAAAGAGACACGTAAGGAATTTAAGAAAGTAATTTGCGATGCAAAGACCTTTGTTTTTAGCGATTTATATAATAGATTAGATACTAAATAAGGAGAAAGATATATGTATAAGTTAGCCAAACAAAGAGATAGGAGTAGTAAGGATTTAGTTCAAGTGAAGTGTATTAAGGATGAAGATCAAAGAGTATTTTTCTTAGAAGATGATATTCAACAAAGATGAATGAGATATTTTGCTAAACCTTTTAAAGAAGAATGTGAAAAAAATGATTGACTGTAGTGACCTTAGTACCCTAAATGAAAATAAAGATTTATGTTTTTATTGGCGTATTAGTAAACCGAAGTTAGAGAGACTTTAAAGAAAATGAAGGGTGGAAAAGCTATTTGACCTGATGATATTCAAATAGAGGTGTGGAAATGCTTAGGAGATGAAGGAAATTCTTGGCTTACTAAGCTTTTTAATACTGTTTTGAAGACTAAAAAGATGCCAGATGAGTGGAGGGGTGTGTTAATTCCTATTTTTAAGAATAAAGGTGATGCACATGATTGTGCAAATTATAGAGGAATTAAGTTGATGTGTCATACTTTAAAACCATGGGAGCGAGTTATGGAGCGTAGGTTGCGGTGTGATATTAATGTTTCTCAAAATCAATTTGGATTCATGCCGGGTGGGTCAACTATGGAAGCCATACATTTATTAAAAGGTTTGATGGAGAAATATGAAGAAAATAAGGAGGATATACATATGATATTTATTGATTTAGAAAAATCATATGATAAAGTTCTTAGAGAAGTGCTATGGAGAGTTCTTGAAAAGAAAGGAGTTAATAATGCTTATATTCAAATCATTAAAGATATGTATGAATGAGCTCTTACTTGTGTTCAAACACAAGGTGGTTTGACCAAGTATTTCCCTATTTCGGTTGGGTTGCATCAAGGATCAGCCTTAAGCCCATATCTTTTTGCTTTAGTCATGGATGTTCTCACTAGACATTTGGAAGAAGATGTACCTTGGTGTATGCTTTTTGCTGATGATATTCTTCTTGTTGATAATTTTTTAGTATTTTATTTGTTTACTTATTTTTGTATTGAGGCCTATGCCTCGTTCTGTTTCAAGGCACACGCATCATCTCGCTAAGGCAAAATGCCTTGATTTTTTATTTCGCCTTTTTAAACATTGATTGAGAACAAGTTTTTGCCTTTGCCTATTTGAAACTCGAAGAATTTGAAATTTGAGAGGATGAAAGTGAGATGAATGTCCTGCCATGGTTGATGCGTCACCAAGGCCATCCTTTTATATGAAAGTTGGTTCCTTTTCAGCAAACGAGAAGTCAACAACAGAGAAGAGTTTCCATGAAGCCTCTCCACTGCTGCTGTGGCCACAACAACCTTCTTTTAGTTTTGGGTTTTGTGCATTATATTTATATTTTTGTTAAATATTAGTTAGGGCCGTTAGGCTACTAGTTTCAATGTAAAAGTAGTTAGGGGATAGTCTCATTGGTGCATTTGTGTGATGTATTAGACACTAAACTTTACCCCCACCACCAACAATAACAATGACAACAACAAGCCTTTATTCCACTACGTGGGATTGGCTACATGAATTCTTTTTCTTCATTGTCTTGTTAAGAACCAAGTTCTCATTTAAATATAATAAAAAAGTCATTTCTGATACTTTCTAACCAAATATTTCTAGGTCTACCTATACTTTTCTTAATATAGACCAAATCTAATACATCTACTCTCCTAATCAGGTCATTAGAAGGCCGACACTTAATGTGACAAAACCATCTAAGATGACTCTCTCTAAACTTACCTTCCACTGAAGCTACTCCAACTTTTTCACGTATATACTCATTTCGTTTTCTGTCTCTAACAGTAAAGCCACTCATCCACCTTAGCATCCTCATTTTTACATCACTTAACTTAATTTTGTGCTTCTCTTTTAATGGCTAACATTCTACGCCATAAAATATTGCAGGACTCTAAACTTTACCCACTATTAAAAAAAAAAAAAGAAGTCCATTGCGTTTATTTTTTTTAAGCAACTAAACTTATCTAATTATTTAGAATAGATTGGATCTATTTATTCTGCATTTGCGAGTCACATGAGCTTAGAATACCTGCAATTAAATTATCCCTTAGAATAAAAAGATGTTTCATTTAAACTTCAACAAGCCTAAAGGTATTGGTATGTAAATCTCAGTAAAAAAACATGTGGCAATAAGATAAAGCAGTAGTTGAACGCAGCAATACTCATTTAACCCAGTAAAATGTCATATGATTGATTGGACAATCAATATAACAATTATTACTGCATCCATAAGTCTTTTAATTACTTTTAACTTACGAAATCAAAATATACATGTGCAGTAACTACTTAAACCACTGCATCCTAGACCACTTACATTGTTTGAAGTTTGAATCTTACTTATCTCGTGATTCACTGGTATTTAAAAACTTAATATTCATACTAGGCAAATGCAATATCCCTCATAAAATTTATGAGAAACTCCTGCGTTATTCCTCTCAAATCTCACAATTCACAAAGTTATTATCATACATTACTGATTAAATATTTCTAAAATCAAGGAATCAAACAAAAATTCCCTAAAATTAGAAAACAAATTTATATACATATACTTAGTTAATCACAAGGTATATAGTTATTTTACTGTGAAGGAATTGTTTGAGGGAAATCCCCAATAGGAGAAGTTTATGATTTTAAACTCTTAATCTGACCTAAACTATAATATCTTCGATATTGGGCTCACATTTACTCTTAACAAGCCATTCTCGTAGTGGATGTATTAGTCAGATGATTACTATCAATTAGTATTTGTATGGGAGAGGTTTTTCAAGTACCAATGCTATTTAACTGAATTTGGTTGATTCATTCTACTGTTAAGAGCTAGAACAAATATTCTATTGAGCCAGATGGACCTCTAAAGTTGACCGATCTTTGGAATCATATTGAATTGGGTTGAAGTGCTAAAGACCTGTTGGTTCGGAATTCATTTCCAATCACATTTTTTCTCTTTACTTCGTTTGCTTTCCATCTCTTCTTCAATTCCATGGTGGCCTCTTGAAGCTAATTGCTTCTTGTATCCATCCCCTTTGCTATCACACGCTTAGATCTTTCCCCATCATTTGGCACAATCACTCAGTGTTTGTTTGCACACCTTTGTTGCATCTCCTCGAGCAACTTCGTTGTGCCCTTATGCTGTTGTAGAGCTGCTAATGAGCTGGCCTACTCTTAAATCACTTTTTGAATATTTTTGCTATTGTGTCAGGATCCTCGCTGTTTCTAGGCGGCTTCAGACTTTTTTGCTTGTAATGAACTCTTAGCTTTACACCTCTGCACTATCAATCTCGGGCAACCATGTAGCTTTCTGCATTTCTAATAATTAGTGTCCATGTTCTTCCTCTCTACACACTAATTACAGCCTCCACATATCTCTCTACATTTATGTTGACTGGCGTCCACATGCTACATGACCGTCAACAATGTTAGCATTCTTTATATCGCTCAGCATTGTCATCCTTGCTCCTTTTCTTTACACCCCTGGTGCTGGAGATGCAAGTTGGTGAGTTGGACCATGTAGTAATTTTGCTAAAGTAAGTTTCGGTGGTTTTTGTTTTTTCAAACAAAATTTCCTCTTCTAAATAAAATTTGTATTTTATATTTTTATTGATTATGAGATTGACAACCTTAACCTTCCAGCCTTCCAGGTTCAATCAGTTGACCCTTTACCTAGTTTGAGAAACAATGTGATCTCTTTTCTTTGACTGGAACGGGTGCTATTGAAACCTTTCTGATGTAAGAACTAATATTTTTTAGAAGGGAGCTAAGTTTTTTTTATTTTTATTTATTTTTTTATTTTTTTTTATCATGTGTAGGTTATGCTTCTAATGGTAATATTGAATATGCAAAGATGCTGAAAATTATGAGCAACTTTTCTTTCTGTTTTCTTCAGAATGTTGTAGTGCATACCAATATTATTGTCATTTCCCTCAACTTTTGTTGTGTAATTTATTTCTCAAAATATACTGGAATATGCATATATTAAGGTACCAAATAGATCTCTGCAAACCAAGATAACATATGGGATCTAGAGTGAGGTAGACCAGTTAGATTGGCAAAGGGCTACAAGGCCCTTTTATGGTTGTTTCAATGCATTGAGGGCATGGTGCATCTTGTGGTTCACAGTCTATAGTCTTGGTTTTCCCTTTTGCTGTTTTGCAGCCAGTTTCATGGTTAAACCAGCTGCACTTTTCACTTAAAATTCTGAGGTTTTACTATTGTAACAAAAATTGCATTGCTCTGCATCTCATTTTGTGATTCTGCTACATACTGTAGAGATATCAAAGTCAAACTATATGTTTCATTTATCTTTCCAACTATGTTAAAGTACAAGATCCATACTTGTAACTTGTGACTTTTGATAGGTCCCTTATGTGCCTGAAGGTCTTGAGGCAATTATTTTCACTGCTGATGGTGATATGAGGCAGGCTTTGAATAATTTGCAGGCCACTTTCAGCGGGTTTCGATTTGTCAATCAGGAGAATGTTTTTAAGGTAAAGTCATTGATGTGGTGCATCACTTGTGCGAGGGAGTAACTTACCTACTTACTATTTTATTTTCTGTGTTATTCCATCACCTATACCTACAACCACCACTACAATAATTGCTCTTTTTGTTATAATAGTACGGTGCTCACTTTTTCTTTATTGTGTTATGTTCCTTTCTCCTACAAGTGATTTGACAGGTTGATGCACTCACTTCAGAGTTTTATCATTTTACCGCAGACTTACAATGAGAGCTATTGCCCTCAAAATGGGTTCAGGTGTCAACCACACCAATTGAATGACAATGTAGGCAACCACAACTACTCTTCAATGCAATGGCTTTGCGGACCGCGGCTGAAGGCGAGCACCCACAATACCTGAGATTTTAGATTTGAAAGACGATATTGGTAATTTGAGTCATGAAGTTCTTTCGGATTCTATTGGGGGAAACATACTTATTAATTCTATGTGAAGGAGAAGGACACGGGGAACGACCATCACCATTGTGAGTTTTGCGTAAAACTCGACATTCATTTTTTGATGGATGACTACATAGAATATTACTTGGATTGGGAACGGGCGGTAGAGATTTTTTTTTATTACATGGAAATTGAACCTGAAAAATAAGTGAAATATGTTGGTTGCTGGCTTAGAGAGGTGCTAGTGTTTGGTGGTTACAGCTGTTGAAGACACGCTGTTATGAGAGTAGAGGTCATGTTTGCAATTGGTTTAGGATGAAACAACTCTTTCAAGGTCATTTCTTGCCTACAAACTTTGAGCAAATATTGTATCTCCAATATCAATATTATACTTATTAAAAAAAAAACAATATTGTACTCAAGGTAATAGATTTGTGAGTGATTACGTAGAGGAATTCTACTGCCTCAGCGCAAGGAACAACCTCAATGAGAATATTAATCAGCTAGTTGCAAGGTATATTGTTGGCCTCAAGGATGTTATTCAAGATAAATTGGAGCTTAATTCAGGTGGTCTCTATCTCAAGGTGTTAATTTTGCTCTTAAAGCCTGAATTCACTAGCATGTGGCTATCATTCCTATGCTACACGCCGAGAAGCTGTTGAACAATGATAGGAAATACTTGAGTTCGCAAGCAAACCTAACAAAAAATCGATAAAACAACAAGAAAAACATAGAAAACGTTGTGGAAGAACAATCACACGATAGTAATGTCTTATAGAAAGAAAAGGGAAACAAACATAAAGCAAGATACAAGAGATCCTCAATTCGAGAGTAGGATTGTCTCTCCCAAATCTCTAGACAAGAGAGTCTAGAGCCCAAACACCAAGAACCTTAATTTTCAATCAATCAAAACATAAACCTCTCTAATCCCCCTCATCCCCTTTAATACAAAAGATTTCCTAATATATTTTCCCTCCCAAGCCCTAGCCGCCCCCTCTTAAATTTCAAAACCAATGGACAAGTAGGGCTCACCCTATGGGCGGGCCAAGCCAAGGGAGGCAGATGGATTCCGCCTCCTGTAAACGTGCTGAACCGGCCCTTGGGCTAGCTGGGCCGGTTCAACCTGAACCGGCACATCAAACAATACCTTGAAGCTGCATGGAAGCTCACAAATTCTGGTAGGCAAACAACAACACCTGGAGGAGGAGCTCGTCAAAATAATCCTGCTATTGGCACGAGAGTTGCAAAATTGTCGGAGAAATTAAAGGCCTCCTATGTAAGAAAACCCCTATGCAAGACCAAGTATCATTAAATGCCTTCATTATTCTAAGCAGGGACATAAATCTAACAAGTGTTCAAATAGGCAACAATTACATTTAATAGATGAAGAAGTTGATGATGAACAAGTTGTTGTTGATACTAAGAAAGAACCAGAAATTGAAGGCGTAACTAGAGATGATGGAGAACCACTTATTTACGTGTTGGAAAATTGCTGCTAGCACCTCGTCAACAAATAAATTCTCAGCGTAATTCTATTTTTTGAACAAAGTGCAATATTAATGGGGCAAGGTTTGCGATATGCTCATTGATAACGGTTGTATAGAAAATGTGATTTTGCATTCAATGGTTCAAGCATTACCACTTAAAAGTTAAAACCACAGCAAACCCCCATTTTTATAAGATTAGCTGGATTAAGAAAGATATTTATATTTTGGTTTTCGAGATGTATCGTGTGAAGTTCTCGATTGGCAAGCATTATGTATGAGAAGTCTCGTGTTTTGTATTACACATGGATGTTTGTCACATTATTTTGGGAGGCCTCAGACAATTTAATGTAAGAGTTACATATGACGGCCGAGCCAATGTATATTTATTCGATTGAAAGGGTAAAGGGTTACAGTTGCTACCACAATCTACTGAATCCAACCATTCCACAACTAAGAACAAAGCTGTAATGCACTTTGTTTCTGGTTCCTCACTTCTCAGCTTTTGGAAGGAAACCTCTTATGTTGCTAGCATGAGTACTTGGAGAAAACTATCTTTTCGATAAAATTCCTCTCCTTGTTGAAGTGCAAACTTTAATTCAACAATTTTGGATATTGGCCCAAATTCGTTGCCTCCTTTGCGTGTGATACAACACCAGACATATTTTGTTCTAGGTGCTGTTCTTCCTAATCTACCTTGCTATCAAATGAGTCCAACAAAAGAAAATGATATTTTGTAGCAGCTTGTCGATGACTTATTGGCCAAATAGTTAATACAAGCTAGCTTAAGTCCTTGTGTCGTCCCTGCCTTGCTTGTTCTAAAGAAAGATTGTAGTTGGCGAATGTATGTTGACTACCAGTCTATCAATAAAATAATCATCAAATTCTAATTTCCAGTGCGTCGAATCAACAAGTTATTGGATAAATTGGTAGGTTATGTTTTTTTTTTTTTTTTCTGAAATAAGATCTGCGCAGCGGGTATCACCAAATCTGCATTCGATCGGGGATGAGTAGAAAACTACTTTCAAAACTCGACAGGGCCTTTATTAGTGGATAGTTATATCGTTTGGGTTATGGAACGTTCCTTCAACTTTTATAAGGTTAATGAATGAAATAAGTAAGCCCCTTTTGAAAAAATTTTGCGTTAGGGGTGTCAAAATGAGTTTTTGGGTCGGGTTCAGGTCCAACCTGAATTGACTTGCCTTCAACTAATTCAACTCGAACCTGACCCGATTAGGCAAACGGGTTAGGAATTTAGACTCGGACCTGATTTGCCGGGTTATTGGGTTGATCCGACCTGCTAACTCGGGTTGTGAGCAGGACAATAGGCGTGCGCGGTTGCGAGGTGCGCGACGCGAGCAGGGAAGGGTAAGGCTTAAGCATGAGTTGCACGCTGTGAGCGCGAGTGCTGGGTTCAAGCGTGGGTGTGGGGACCCGAGGTGCAAGCATGAGTTGCGGGCAACGTGAGTGCAACTACCTATGCGGGTTCGGGTGAATACAGATGCGTAGGCAGTATAGCGGAGCGCCGGAGCCTATGCGGGTACAGGAACACGAGTGGGCAGTCAGAACTCGGGTAAAATTCAGGTCAAATTTGGGTTATCAGGTTGACCTAGACTCTACTTGATTTTTTAAACGAGTCATAAATTTGAACCCTAACCCGATCCATTTGTTAAATGGGTCGACCCAGATTTTCCGGGTTGGGTTATCTAGTCGAGTCAATTGACACCCCTATTTTGTGTTGCTTATTTTGATGATATCTTAGTGTTTAGTTCCACCTTGGCAGAACACTTATAACATTTGACATTGATTTTTGAAACTTTGTGACGAAACAAATTGTACTTAATTTTGCCGAAGTGCGAGTTTGCAACTTCAAAAGTCTATTTTCTTGGATTGATTATTTCCTGCCGATGGAATTTGAGTAGATCAGCATAAGGTCTCGACAAGTGTAGATTGGCTAGCATCATTGTTGTTTTTTGATATTCGTAGCTTTCATGGATAGGCAAATTTCTATCAATGATTCACCTATAATTTCAGTATTTAATTGGCACCCATAATCGTAAAATTGAAACATTTTCAAAGGACCTCAGTGTAGCATCTAAGTTTCAAATCCATTAAAGCAACATCGGCTTCAGTCCCCTGCTACTCTTCTAGATTTTTAAAAACCTTTCAAGGTAGAAATCAATGCATAAGCTGTAGGTTTCGGGGCTGTTTTGATTCAAGAAAATATGCTGATTGTGCTCTTCAGTGAGAAGTTGTGCCCTGCTCGGAAGAAGTGGACTACATATGAACACAAGTTATATGCCATTGTTCGTGCTTTAAAACAATGGGAGTACTACTTATTGAATCAAGATTTTTTTTGTTTTGTGTTGGGATCACAAAGTTCTGTAGTACATTAACAGTCAGAAAAAATTAAACTTGATGCATGCTTGGTGGGTGCTAATTTTGCAGTGATTCACCTTAAAACACAAATCAGGATAAACAAATCGGGTTGCTGATACCTTAAGCTGTAGATAAACTCTATTAACTCAATTGCAAATTGAAATCACTGGTTTAGAGTATTTAAAAAGAGTTGTATGACTTTGATGAAGATTTCAGTAAAATATGGTGCGGATGTAGCACATATAATCGTGTCTATGATTATTTCATTCGACATGATTTTTTCTTCGAAAGCAATCTGCTTTGCATTCTAGATTCTTCCTGGCAGCAACAACCGGTCAAAAAGATACATAGTGGAGGGCTTATAGCTCATGTTGGCCACGAAAAGGCCATTGTACAACTTCATTTTTGTTTCTTATGGCTTGCGTCGTGATGTTGCTCGCTTTGTTGAAAGGTATTAGAGTTGTCAAACATTTAAGGGAGGCAGCAAAAACATTGAGTATGCATGCCATTACTCATTCTAGAAACCATTTGGGAAGATTTAAGTCTTGATTTTATTTTGAGTTTACGATGTACCAAGCGAAGAAGTGATTTGGTGATGGTCGTTGTGGACAGGTTTTCAAAAATGCCACATTTTGTGGCTTGTAAAAAAATGTTTGATGCACCCAACATCATCACCTTTTCTTTAACGAAATAGTTTGTTTTCACGACCTCTCGATAAATTTCATTTCTGATCACGATGTTAAATTTATCAGCCATTTTTGGAGACTTGTGGAAGCGGTTGTGCACCAACATCAATTTAAACTCTCAGACTAGCTTTAGATTCTCACCACCATACCAAAATTGTCAATCCAAGTGATTTAGTAATGGTTCTTATGAGGCATGCTTTGCATCCGGTACCTACTTTAAATTATCTCCCCGAAAAGTGGGTCCTGTTCCCATCTTACAGAAAATCAATAATAACACCTATGTTGTTGACTTGCCTCCTGAGTACATTACCTTGTCCACATTTATCATTGCTGATATATATGCTTTCTTTCCTCCCAATAATGCTCAGACGGATACAACTGCAATAGATTGACTCTTTCTTCAGCATGGGAGATTTGATGCGGTGCATCACTTGTGCGATAGAGTAACTTACCTATTGTACTTTTTGTTTTATTCCATCACCTATAACTACAGCCATCAGTATTATAGTTGCTCTTTTTGTTATAATAGTACTGTGCTCACTTTTTTTGTTAGAGCTTTAGATTTTGTTTGGGACGGTTTTCTTATTGCTTCTTAAAGCAGTTTTTTAGTACAATTTTTTTTTTTTAATTTTTAACTAGAAAGTTGCTTTAAGAAGCAATAAAAAAGCCGTCCCAAATGAAGCTTTAGGCTTCAACTTGATACCCTTATATGTACCGGAAAAAACTATGAAAAGAAGATGGACAATATATTATTACTTTGAAACCAGAACTTGTGTCTTTATTGTGCTCTGTTCCTTTATCCTGCAAGTTCCTTCTTCTTCTATCGACTACCAGTCATCCATGCATCTAATATTCTCCCTTTAATCTTCTCTTGTAATCTTTTGCTAGATGTCAACCTTTTTTCTATTAATTTTCAGGTCTGTGATCAGCCTCACCCCTTGCACGTGAAGAACATGGTCCGAAATGTGATCGAGGGAAGGTTTGATGATGCATGCTCTGGACTTAAGCAGCTTTTTGATTTGGGTTACTCTCCCACAGACATAATCACCACTCTCTTCCGTATAATTAAAAACTATGACATGGCTGAATATCTTAAACTAGAGTTCTTGAAGGTATGCTAACTTGCCTAGCCATTCTTTCTATTATTCAAATCTTTTAACTTTATCCCACATCTCTGATTGGTTGCAGGAAACAGGATTTGCTCACATGAGAATCTGTGATGGAGTTGGGTCACTCCTTCAGCTGTCAGGTCTCTTGGCCAAGCTTGCTCTGGTTAGGGAAACTGCTAAGGCTCCATAAAGTTTCCATGTACTCCATCATTCATGCCTTATCTCATATTTTTAGTCTCCCTAAAGCTTCTGTTCTTTTGATTTGAAAGAAATGTAAATCAACTACTTAAATGAGATTTAGGCTTCGTTTGGGGCTGCTTTCTTATTGCTTCTTAAAATAGTTTTTTAGTACAAATATTTTAATTTTTTTACTAGAAATCTGTTTTAAGAAGCAGTAAGAAAGCTGTCCCAAACGAAGCTTGGAAACATCTTTGTCATGGTAAACAGAACACCTAGATTTTGGTATCACATGCTTTGTTTTAACAATCAAAATGAGATTCAATATTTCAGAATCTTCATATGGGCCTTTGAAATTTTTTTTTTTAAATTTTTTTCTTCCTCCTATCGGTCTTACAGTGGAACAATGGGCGTCGTTTGGATTTGAAAAACCAAAATCCTAACTCATTCTATTTCACATTCTTTGTTGTTTCATTTGTACACTTTCTCAGGCCTCATATCTACAAGAGCCTTCGTTCAGCAAAAGCTTTCATTTATACTTCCAAATGGAGAAAAAAAGAAGAAATTTGGTAAGGCTCCTTCAGTTTGCCTCCCGTTTAAAAAAAAAAAAAAAAAAACTTTGTGAAAATCTTTAACAGTCAATTTAAATAAACAGAATTAACAGTTTTTTATTTTTATTTTATAGACAAGAATAGTAAGGCTGCACTAAAGTCTGAAATTGATGCTGGGCTTTATAAAATTTTGGCTTGCAACCTTGTCATTGATCTCTAGATTTTGCATGATTTGGTATTGATAGATAGTTTTGGATCTTTGTAACTTCGTTGCTAAGATTGTAAACCTAACTATATCTGATGCTCAATTGTCCAGACTGGCGAATTTATTCTTGTGAATTTACGCTTCTACATGCTTTCATGTAGGCCTCATTTGAAAGAAAAGGTCATATTTGTTGATACTAGCAAGGCCTTTTATCACTCTGATTTATTGGGCATCCCGTATTAAGGCTTCGTTTGATTCTTCCTTTGATTCTTCCTCTCATGATTTGGTATTGATAGGTAGTTTTAGAAATTTTGATTAAGGGAATGAAGTTTTCTAATGGAGAAGAAAATATCAAAAAGTTTCTCAAAACAATTGAAAAGTGAAATTCCCTAAAAAGTATTTCTATAGAAGCATCCCCTTAATGTATTTGCAACATGATAAATTTTAGAGGATTTTATTTGTCATTTCTATTCAATAAAGACAATGAGATCATTATAGATTGATTTCCAAGAACAAGATCAATACTTGATGTATCATCAAAAAATTATTTTGATCGGGCACGAATCTTGAGGCAAAATCAAGTTGGAAACTTCCAAAATTAAAATTGGGATCATCCGAACTCCGATTTTAGTAAACTTATAGTCGAACTGAATGTCTCGATAATACGAATCCAACGACATCAAATCCAACCCAATCCGTGCCCAAATGGGTCCAAATCAAGGGTTAGGAGCTTTGTTGGAAGGTTTGAACCACAATTTGGATTACCAAACGGTTTCCAAACATAACATGCTTATAGTCGAATTGAGCGGCTTGACAAGATGAATCCAACGAGTCCAAGATCACCAAATTCCGACATCACTAAGACATTCAAATGTCCATCAAACGATTCTTGATCAAGGGATTCAACATAGGTCGTCCATCCAATCACTCCTCATTTATCTTTGATCTCTCACCTATTTACGGACCATGCCACTTCATAAATTTTTAAATAGACCCCTCCTTTCTCTTGATAAGGGACCCAAGCCAAAGAATTTAAGAGAGAGACCAGAGATCGCTCTTTCCTTCTTGCTCCTCCTCGACCACCGTCGGACCATCGCCTGAGTTCCGTCGGACCACCGCCTGACGTCGTTGCTCCGCCAGACCCCCACCTGAGGCCCGGACTTCCGTCGGACCACCACCTGAGGCCTGGACTTTTGCCGGACCACCACCTGAGGCCCAGACTTGTGTCGAACCACCACCTGAGGCCCAAACTTCAGCGGACCACCACCTGAGGCCCAGACTTACGCTGGACCACCACTTGAGGCCCGAGCTTGTGACGGACTACCACTTGAAGCCCGGAGTTCTGTCGGACCACTACTTGAGGCCCAGACTTATGCCGGACCACCACATGAGGCTCGGACTTCCGCCGAACCACCACCTGAGGCCCGAACTTCTGCCGGACCATCACATGAGGCCTGAACTTCTGCCGGACCATCACATGAGGCCTGAACTTCTGCCGGACCACCACATGAGGCCCGAAGTTCAGCCGGACCACCACCTGAGGCCCGGACTTGTGCTGAACTACCACATGACGCCTAGACTTTTACCGGACCACCACCCGAGGCCCAGACTTCTGTCGGGCCACAACCTGATGCCCAGAGTTCTTCCAGAGTACCGCCCTACTATAACAGTATTTCTGACCCAGATCTCCGGTCAACTACAGTCTTTCGGACCACTGTCTCATGGCGACTATGGTCCTTCTGACCTCCGTCGCCTACTACGGTTCTTCCGACCAACATCGCTAGACAACGGTCTTTCTGACCTCGGTCTCCTGCATACTCCGGTCCTTCCGATCTACATTGCCGGATAATGGTCTTTATGACCCCGATCTCCTGCCTACTATGGTCTTTCCAACATCTTTCCTATCAACTATGATCATGCCGTCCAAACAAATGTCTATGTTGATTATTGAAACTTCCACCATGTAATACGCTCTATATGATGTGCATTTGTGACATCAAGTCAATGCCTTCTCTCTAAGAAGGGCCTCATTTGTAATCGACTATAAATGCTAGTGGATTCATTCAAACTGGGTCAATTCCCGTGGTTTTTTTTTCCCTTTTTAGGGTTTTCGACGTAAAAACTTTAATGTCTCTTATGAACGCTATACCATCTCTCTTATCTGCTGGATCTTCGTACAACGCTAAGACGTCAAACTTTATATTTCTCTACTATCGCGAATACTCCAGAACACAATAATACTAATCAATTTTTTGATTCAATTCTCATTTATAACCTAAAAAAGTCCCATATTCTAGATTTTTGTGCAGGCCAAAAAAAAAATTCAGAAGACATCCAATGAGGAGATATTCCTTTTTCAGGATATTTCTAATTGAATCCTTTTATCAATAAATATTATTTGCTAACATTTTCTTACAAGTAATACTTATCAATTACTACTACAACAACAACAACAACATCAAACCTTTGTCCCACTACGTGAGGTCGGCTACATGAATCATTTTTCATCATTATTTCCGGTTAAAAATCAATTACTATTACTCTAAAATATTTTTATTTATTTTTGGTGATGGCATTAAAATTTTTAGTCACTTACCTTTGTCAGTTAGCTAAAAATCGCTCGACATCAAATTTTTTTGAGGTATGTGGTCACACATTGAGTTCTTATATATTTTAGATGGCTCGAATTCCTTTGAGGTGGCCGTTGAGAAACCATTCACAACTGATTATAGTTTTATGACCTTTTTGAGTTTCTTTTTGAAATGTCACAATGTCGAATTCCTTCAGATATGAAGTAATTGGTCATCTCCTTTAAATTGTTTGTCTTATTTACTTAGAGCCAATAACATATTTTCACCATTTATTTAAATAAACCTTTTTGTTGGTCTTATGTAAGAACACTTATTGTTTATCTTTCACATTTTTTGTCACTATGACAAATTACTTTATTAGCTCTTTGCAGTTTTTAGAAACAGCTGATTTCTTATATCTTTTTTTGGAGCCCTTATCTTTATAAGCATATGTAAACCTCAATGACTTTCCTCTATTGTCTCCTACTTAGTTGTAGGATGCGACTAAGATGCTCATCCTCTTCTTCTGTTTGTCTTCTTAATGTTATTTGCTTACAAGGACTTCAACCTAGAATTACATACCTTGTAAACATTCCCTTTCATCTTAGGCTCCTTTCCTCGCTCGGGCTCGAGAATCCAAATTTTCTTATTTGTTGTTTGAAATTGTTGATGCTTTCTCCTTCTTGATGTTCACTCTTACTTTGTGGACCTCTCATGCTAGACTTCAAGTCATTGAAGGTTGGAGAACTTTGTCATTGCTCTCCCTTTTGCGGAGACTTGTTTTTATACGAGTGCCAATTTTACGATTGGTTGATAAGGTCATCATTCCTTTTCGTGTATGAGAGTTGACATGCTTGTAAGCTCTATATGCCTAATCGTTGGGCGACAGTTCTCAGTGAGCCACTATATTGATTGATAGTTCATGTGGGGTGATGGCGAATAATGAAATTCGTAATTGATCACTAGTTGTTGATAGGCGGTGATAGGCGTCCACATCAAACAATAGCTATTGATAAGCGATCTTTTTGATTGACGACCAACAACGAACAATGAATAAAAATTATCTGAAAAAAAAAAAAATTTCTTCTCGTAATAACTTCTCAAAATTTTGACTAAATTGCTTAAACTTTGACCTAAATAACTAATCATCATGATTGATGAGAATTTTGAAAATGCTTGTTTATTAAATCATTTATTTGATGCAAGTAGACCGATGTTGAATGGAGTAATTAATGTGATTAATGTGGCTTAATTAGGCAAGTCTTACACTAGCTTCAGCTAAAACATATTATTATTATAATTAATTAATGCTCCAAAAGATAGGAAGTGAAGGGAATAGAAACTGATGAAGCGTTAATTTCAAAAGTTAGAACGTTGAATTGATCGAAGTCAAGAAGAAGAAGAGCGTTTAATGAGGAGACTTCGCAGGAATCAATGATACGGATTAGTCATTAATTATTAATTAAGTGCATTAATTAGTTCCAATTAAGTAAGAAGCTAGGCTGAGTGATTGGATTCATGACATAATTATGTATCTATGATTCTTTTGATTAGGCGTAATTAGTTTAATGATTTTTTAGTTTTTAAATGATTTGTGGAAATCGAGTGCGTCAGCGATGGCCGAGCCTTGATTTCAGGCATGCGGGAAGATAGAGAGAAATTAAATTAATAATGAAGTGATTTTTTTTTTGAAAAAAATGATTATTATATATTTTTTAGCATGATTATTTATATATATTATAGTCATTTAAAAAAAAATCAATAATTTATAGACTAATTATAATATAAAAAAAAAATTCTGATTCTTTTATTTTTTTTTTTAAATTAAGTTTTGTATCATGAATTTGATATGAAGAGGAGATGTCTGAGATCATTCATAACAACTTTCAAAATTTTTATCAAATGTAATATTTAGATCTTATCTATTTACGAAATTAACAATTTTCTACTTTAGTTATTTAAAATTTTACAAAAATAACAATGTTATTAAATTTTCTTCTTAATATTTTATTAAATTCCTAATAAATTATTTAGTTTAGAATTTTAATTTAGATATTAGTATGTATATTAGTACATTAATTTTCATGATATAGAAATAAATATTAGATATGAGAAATAAATTGTATTTTTCTTGTGATCAAGGAAGGTGAAAATATTTAACATGAATAGAGTCAAATTATTGGTGGTGAGAAGTTGCTTTATCCATGAATGATATCCAACATATAATTATAGAAGTAAAATAGGCTAGCTAGGAAGGCTGATTTGATTGCATTAGATATACACTTAATAAGAGTCACAAGATTTTTTATTCCAAAAGCCAAGAAAGTTAAAAATTACATTGGCATTGCTAAATTGAAATAATTTCCTCTAAATATTGATCGCAAAATGCCATTATTTAGTCAATATGTCGAAGTTGATTATACAACAAAGTTAGCACTCAGGTTTTGCTAATATTCTTATTATTGGGCTAAACAATAAGGTCCATGAGACATGTACGTGAAGTTAACTATATTAGTTTTCTTTTTCAGGGAGACGGTCATACGAGCTTGATGCACCAATTGATGCATAATAGGAAAGTCATGAAGGCTATTATAGATAGAACTTACAAAGATTTTATGCATGGCTGAATTATTTGCTTAAAGAATGCTGTAAATAATCGGAAGGAGTACAGGAGAGAGAGAGAGAGAGAGAGAGAGAGAGAGAGAGAGAGAGAGAGAGAGAGAGAGAGAGAGAGAGAGAGAGAGAGAGAGAGAGAGAGAGCTTTACAAGTGAGTGAAGAGAGGTGGAGGAAGAATTTAACAATAAGCTAAGGAAAAAGTAATTACTTAGGCTTCTTATAGTAGAGTAAAAATGCATGCATTTAAGATTCTATAATTTGGTTCTTTTTAAGGCTTTGTTTGAGACGGCTTTTTTATTGCTTCTTAAAGCAGCTTTTTAAACTTCTTTAATAAGCTGGAATAAATCTGTCCCAAATGAAGCATAAGTTTTAGATGTTAAAGCCAATACTTAAATAAGCAAGCAAATATTTGCTCTTTGTGAAGATAGTGCTTAATTATTCATAGGCCTCAATGAGTTGCAAAATTGTCATCATCTAACCAATTACATGCATAGAACAATCAATTATATGATCTCACATCTTTATAATTTTGGATGGATAGCCCTATTTTTTATTCCAATCCAAATTTATATTTATTTTTTGCCTTGATAATTAACAATCAAAACCCTTCTAAAACTATATGAGAGATTTAGGTTCTCTTTGGTAAACTTTCTTACTTAGCCTTTCAGATTGCAACCACAGTTCTATTTTGCTATTATTTTTTCCCTTCTCTCAAAAAATTTCCGTCAGAGGAAGTCCCGCTTTTCACAATAGCTTTCAAAAAATCACTTTCCTTTCATAATTTTACAATCACTTAAGAAAAATTATAGACTCTAACTCTACTTTGAACCTTTCTATATAATTAAGCATTTAAGCTATAACATAACTACATTTTTACAACTTTGCATTTATGGGCATCGGGCATCAAGCCGTAGGCATGATATTTCTTAATAATATCTACATGTCTATCTATATGCCTATCTTAATATTAATTACGTATTCAATTTTCTCATTCTAATCATCTTTTTTTATAATCCACAAAGATTTTATAATAAGAAAAATAAAATAAAATAAAACGTGTATTTATAGATATTTAAGAACGAAGAACATGGATTCGGATAACTGTGAAGGATCCGAGTTAATATTCTGACTCTTTTTTTGCCTATGTAGTTAAGTCAATTAATATCATGTTGGAAGATCAGCAGCCAAAGCTTCAAAAAATAAGAGCTATTTGGACGTTAAAGGAATTGATGATCAAGACATGCAAAACAATTATATATTATATATTTATTTTTAAATTATAAATTATCCAATATTCATGTGCTGTAATTCGTGCACTGAGATCTTCTGCATGTTGTTGTGATTTTAATATTTTATATTGCAATTATTTTCCTTGTGGAGAACAATCTGTCGGCAGAGTAATGCATGGCTTCTGTTTTACCTAAAGCTGATATATTTCCAAGGTTTCATTTGATCTGATTTCTTATTATTTTGTAAAGCTATTTTTTTAGTACATTAAATTATTAAAAGCACGAAAAAAATAGTGGTTTAAAGCTGTCCCAAATGAAGCATGAAGCATGGGACGACTTTATTACGGCTTCTTAAAGCAGCTTTCTAGCTAGCACAAATTTAATTTTTGTAGTAAAAAATTGCTTTAAAAAATAGTAGAAAAGTGTCCCAAACGAAACCTAAATGTCAACATAACATATAAGAATTATTATTTATTATGCAAGCAAGTAATTAATATCATATTAATTCATTTCAATATGCATGCAATGTAAGTATAAGAAGAAAAGGATTATTCTTAAAATTAATTATCTAACCTCTTGTACTCATTAAATTTGGACCTATGGCTTTGGTGTTCTTCCAAATCTACTTTTTTGATGATGATGATAACAAGGTATTATCGTGAACTTTATCGTAGAAGTTAGTAGTAAGTAAGCTCAACTGACTGCTTATGATTCTTAGAATATTGAACTTGTCGATCTGTGATATTTTTGATGTCATAACATAGCGTAATGTGATATCTATAGTGTAGTTGATCACCTTATATTTATTGCTTATAGGAGGATAATTTAATATATATATATATATATATATATATATATATATATATATATATATATATATATATATATATATATATATATATATATATATATATGCAATGTTTGTTGGATGCTACCTAAGCAATAATAGATGGTTTGATAACTGAATATCATGATTTAGCTACTTAGGATCTTATATACACATTCAAACTATTAATTATCATACAAAATAAATTTCAATAATTGCTATTTACAAAATGAAAATAAGAGATGATCACATAAAATATGTAGAAATATCATAATATTTCATAATATTAATAAAATATTATGAAATACCTAATGCAAGTAGTCCAAATTAATATTATCATATCTTGATTTCAGTAAAATTCATTTAAATGAAATACGAGGAAATACACAAAAGACAAAATTATTAAAATTTGAGATAAGATAATAGTAGCCTACTTAATGTAAAAATAATATTTTCATTTGGCTTAACTTTTAAATCAAACTTTAAGATATCAAGATTGGTTCTTTCTCTAGAGTTTCTTTCCATTTCTTGCAGTATATGTTGGCTTAGATTAGAATGGAGTGAAAATGAATGCTTTTAGAAATTTATAATGAGTGACATAATAACTTATTTTGGGAAAGCATACATAAAATAATTAAGAACATAAAATCTCTGAAAAAAAGACTAATTCAAGTTATAAAAGATAAAAATATAATTTATGTAAAAAGAAACTAAAAATGCTAAAATAATTAATATTCATTTGTATTATGATAAGTCACAACACATTAGCCATTAGGATATCATAAGAGAAGTGCCTTAATTTATCTTAAATTGAAAATTATCTCATTTGATACACTTTATTCAGTATTAAGTTTTAGCTAATATGGGAGTATGAAAAAGTGAGTAATGTAGTACCAAACCCGAATTTAAATCATAAAGGATTCATTATTGCATTGAAATTTAGTCAATAAATATGCAATTAATTTTCACCAATATAAAAATAAATAAATTACACTATAGATCCATTCAGTAGTGCGAATTAAATAAAAGATAAAAGCACAGAATTGTCACAATTATTAACGAACGTGTCAAAGTTTAAAAATGATTATAAAATTTACATGTATCCCCATTAATTTGCAAATAACACCCCCAATACTACAAGCTTACATAAGAAACCCCATAGTAGACCCCACCATCAAACTTTCGACCCGACCCATTAATCTGTCCCCATAAATAATAAATTTGGGCGCATCAAACAATGCGAACAGCTCGAATCCTTAATAGCCAAGCGCAAGCTAGTTTTTTCCACACGTGTGCAAACAAAGCCACACGTATGCACCACTCAAGTACTATGCTATATACATTGTGCCACGAGCAAGTTTAATTAATGGTAATTAAAGTAGTATTAGAATTAGTTTATATTTAAAATTGTAATCTCAAGAATTGATTTCATGATCATATGAAATTATTTTTAATAAATTTATAATTAAAGCTACTTTTGAGATAAATTTTTACTGCTTTCTAAATAATCCTTCTAGTACCGAAAATTCTAATTTGAGAAATTTTAGTACTAAAATGTTGTTTTAGAAAACAGTAAAAAAATTGTTTCAAATGAAGCCTAAGGCTATGCAACTTAACATGATAAAATTATTTACTATAATATTGTCAAGATTCAACCCCATTGGAGCTTAAGGTTTCATTTGGAACAACTTTTTTTTTAGCTTTCCAAATCAACTTTCTACTAAAATAATTTTAAGTTTAAAAAATTTTGTACTAAAAAAAACTGCTTTAAGAAGCAATAAGAAAACTATCCCAAATGAAGTATAAAATCACTCATGAGAAGCAAACTTCATAGTTATCGAGGCCTAAATTCAACAAATGTCTTTCAAGTTTAAAGGAAAGCTCGTCGGTCCACTATCATTTACATGCCAGTCAGTCTCCTGCTAATACCAATAAGGAGTATTTACCTTTTTTTCACACAAATTATTATTCATTATTATTTAGTGACCAACTATCACAATAATAGTAGAATCTAATTAAAATATCAAAATCACTATTCTTATTAAATTGTACAAAATGAAATAATTATGCTTTTAATCAATGAAATTATAAAAGAAAACAGTCAAAGTTTATTTTTTAGTCTTTTAAATATTAATAAGGCAAATCATTCTCAAAATTCTTATCAAATCATATTTGAGTTATCATATGTTCTAATTGTTATTCAAGTGGGTATTATATTTTCTTTATGAGTTCCTTTGTCAGTGATGAAGTATTCTTTTAAGAGGTTATGGGAGAAAATGTTTTTGCATAAGAAATCAAACTCATTGGAAGGGGAGATACCAAGTGGTTTGGAGGTTGCACCTTCAACTGAGATAGTGTGCGTAAACTTAGAGGGCATGGACAAAGCCTATCGAGGAGGCTCCTCCTGCCATCATAATCATCATTCAAACATATGAAGTAGTTGATTATATGACATTAGAAATGTTGAGGATTCAACCTAGGGAGAATTTATTAAGGAAAAAGGGAAGATCCCTATTGAACTAGAAGACTCCCATGAGGTTCACAAGGAGGAAGGATCTAACTCTAAAGAGTTATTAGAGTACAACAATAAGCAAAATAAGTAAGAAGAATACCCTTTTCATGTTGCCAAGGATGGCCAATCGTCATCCTTGAGAGCTAGTGAGGTTCTTCTAAATACTTATAAGGACTTTCCTTTCTCTCTCCCAACAAGTGAGATCTCCCAACACGTGAGATGATTGCCACCAGCAGACACAAGTAGGATGAACAAGTTGACATTCCTCTACTAAGGATGGACAAGCCCTACAAAATTAAAAAAAAGCGAGAAGAAGCTTCAAGATACAATTACTTTAAAGGCCTCCTAACTCTTACCAAGGGAAATAATTGAAGTGTTAATGCCTATCTCCACAGGGCAACTATTGAAGAAGAGGTTTAGCCACTTATCTTGAGAGTTGGAAGAAAAGCAAAAGGATATAAAGTTCCTACAAAAATCTTAGTGAGGTGGTGGTGAAGCTTTTGCCACTATTAAAAGATGGTGGTTACAATGGATGAGGATATCTTTCAGCTAAACAGAGGATTACAATATGTTAGATGGTGAATATTCTTTATGAGAATGTCCTTGAATTGGCTTGACAACATGCTAGGTAATATGGAGGGTCATATATAGTTAATACTCTTCTTTTATCATGAAAAGGTCAATAAAATAAGAGTAGAGCAGCTTAAAAATGTATATTATTTGTTGTATGTCTTGGATATTTGAATCCCCCAACAACAACAGGCTCGTTAATGATGATGTTGATGATGTCAAATATTGTGAATGATATTTATTTTTGGATTAGTTGTCCCATATCAATCCAATCCCCTATCCCATCGGAGTCCCCCCATCTTTAAGTGTTCGAGGCAAGTCCTCTTTTTAAGCTTATATATGAAATGTCACTAACTATTTTTTGTGAGCCTTATTATGAGTAGGACAAGAGAGCATTGATGGTGACACCTCTACTAAACAATGTTTATAACTAAGATTGTAATTGAGGGCGCACATAGAGGTGCATGAGTTCCTTTAGTGTGCAGATTACTCATCTTCGTGTTTATCATTTTTTTTGTATTTATCTTTAAGTACTCTATGGTTAGAGGAAAATGTTTTATATATTAACATTTTGTTATTATTGAGGATCTCTTGATTGGTTTGCATTTTTTTTTATTTATGTTGTATTTAAATATCGTTGTTATGCTTGCTAGGATGATGGTGTAACTAGTAGGTCTTGCGCACTTGCGAGAATAGTACATGCAATATAATTAATTTGGGCCATAAGATTTTTAATTATAATAATTAATAAACTAATTGCTTATTAAAAAATGAATGGAATAATTAGTAAAGTTATATATAGTAAATTCCTATCTTCATTTTTCATATGCCTTAATGTGAGAAATTTGAATTTGCAGTATTGATGGTGGGATCAGATCAAAGGTCACATCAATCTTGTTATCCCACAGAATGCTTGTAATATGGTGAAATTATTCTGTATAGACGCCAAACGCCTTTCGGAGACCAACCAAAATGTGCCACGTCACCCCCTGCTTGGTGCTCGGCTCGGTACTGCTCGGTACCACAGCTCGATACGGCTGATGTGGCTCATTCTCGTTGGCATCCGGACGGTGAACTGCTTTCGGCGTCTACACAGAATAATCTCTTTGGAATAGGAGGATGCATTAATTTTAGCATAATGTTTATCTTTTAAAATTCTTTTTTCTTTCTTAAATCCATATTCTATCTTGTGCAACATATCCTCCAAGCTATTCTTATTTATTATTTCTTGCTTCCTAACTTCTTTGTGAAGATTATTGTCACGGGATCCATGAAAGAGAATAGTGTGTCATCATTTTTTGCCAACTTCATTTTCACAAAGTTCACATTCTTGAAATTATATTGTATTAAGTAAAAAAAGGTACAAAAGAGGGTCATCTAAAATGCACCCAACTCTCCAAAACAAATCGGAGAGGGTGAAGCAAAAAGCCCCGAAAGACGACAACAAAAAATAAGAAACTAGAAAAAATACCACACAGTGATGAGGGGAGCCACCAGCAACCGGATGCAGGAATCTCCACGAGAGGAGGAGGGAAGGCCTGTTAGGGGGGGATACCGTAGAGGATGAAGTACCTGGCGAGAAGGCAGAAAGGCATCCCAGTGCCCCAAACACCACCGGATGCAGGAATCTCCACGCGAGGCAGCGGGTAGCGGGGCACGCGGGGCAGCGGGTAGCGGACAACAGAGTTTAGGGTTTAGGGTTAAGGGGATGACATCCCCACTAGCAAAATCTTCAACCCCCTTCTTCCTCTTCTGGGGAAGGACCGTGACTGGGGCTAGTTGTAGGAGCTTATTATGGGTAACAATCCCCTTTGAACTGGGTTTCTTCTGCTTTGAGAGGTCCAAAATACTACTAATAGGGGGCTACATCAGTTTGGTCCAAATATATTTGAATGTGATCGTAGGGAGCGAGGGAGACGGAATAAATGCTCGAGACTTAGAGGCTAGCTACTTTTATTGGCCGATGTTTGAGTGTCACTACATTCCAGTCTCCAAGCTCCCTAGAATGCTCAGGGGGTTGTGTAGGAGATCCAGAGGTAGATTGGTGCATAGAGACAGACTGTTGCTTGGTCAGAAGGCTGGGCTGGATCATCCGGAGGGGGGTGAGCTGGTGGGACAGAATGGACCGCCTGAGCAATGGCGAACAATGCCGACAGAGAGGAGTGTCCAGGGGATGAAGAAGGGGGGTTGACATAATCGGAAGGTCACCTTTCCTTAGTGTGCCCAACTAATCCACAGCAAAATAGAAATTGGAGAGGACTTCATATTAAATTTTTTGGAAGAACCGTCCTCGAACCGCTTTGATCCAGATACCACGGAGTAGGAGTTTGGAAACATCAAGTAACGCAAATCCTTACACAAAGAGGATTGTCCCCACGTATTCGTGTGGGAGTCCAGCAAAAGTGGTTAGCTAATGAAGTTAGCCATGCGAGTCAAATTAGTGACAACCTAATAGAGAAGGGGGAGCTGGGGGAGACAGACCTATATGGTGACAAAGATGTCTACCTCATTTTTTGTTATTTTAATTTGGGATTAAGTGTTCCTCAGAGAGACATTGTACTATATATGATAATTGCCTTGAATTTAATCTTGACACATATTTCTTTAAATTCCTTTATAGTTATCCAAGGATCAACATGGTTGTTGGATATGTATGTGATATAGATAGAAGATTCTTTCACATATTCAGAGTAAGATGCCTTGAGGGTATTTACTACTTTGTGACATGTCTTGCCTCATGCTAGATTATAGCTAAGTTTACTTATTCCAATGAAAGTTAAAAGGACAAGTATCCATTCACAAAGGTTTTGAAGGGATGAAAGTTTTCTACTACCTTAGAGATTATGTATGTATATACAACCCTTGAGATGAGCTCTAGGGGATTAGAGAAGATGATATGCAACTAGGGCATTTATGCCAAAGTAAATTTATCTCTAAAGGATATCGACAACCTTGAGCTCATCATAGTTTGTCTCAACAAGTATGACCTAATATAGACGATTCTAATTAACACGATGACATACATGTAAATCATGAGAAAAATCATGGGCTAAGATAATACTATCGAATCCATGGATGCTTTGGTAATCTTCCTACCTTCAATGCTCTCGAAAAAATAATTGTTAATGTATAGGTGGTGGCATGCGAAAAAGAAGAGGAGTTTATGATTGGTTAACTTAAATCCATCAAATTCCTGAAGTTAGTAAATATTAGATTTATAGTATAATAAAGAAAGAATAAATAAAAATGATTTAGGATCTAAGTTGATCTAAGTTCTCAAATTTTACCTTTGACAAGATTTAAGATGAATCTAGCTTAAATCCTGATACCAAACAGATCTCAGAATAAATCTTTTTTTTTTTTTAATTTAAGATAATTTTAAGTCTTCTAGATTAGATTCCAACCGTCAATATGAATTGGTAAACCTTTTTTTTTTTTCGGGAAAATGAATTAATTGGTAAACTGAGATCAGCCTCCTGAACCGTCAATTTCCATGATATCCGTAGATCTGAACTATGTGGGCGGCGGCCACCGGTTACCTTGATTTCCAAGTAGAAATTAACAACATTTCCGGCGACGGCGGTGGCTGGCGGTCGGGTTCTAGAACTGGCTGAGGGGCAGCTTAAGACAATTTTCTGCTGAAAAGGCGTCACTTTGACTAAAACAAAAATAATTCTAATTTGAAGTCAGCCTTCCCCACCTTTTCTTTGTTTTTTTTTTTATTTTGTTTTTTGGGAGTATAGTTTTTCTCATCTTCGACTGTATCAATCTCGCTGCACGACGCCTGTCGAGGAGAGAGGGAAAAGCACAAGCGAACAAGGAAAAGCCAGTTCGCTTTCCCACTTCGATCGGTGCCACGTCCTTTTCCCCTTTCTTATTACTAAGGGTAAGAAAATAGTTACTACCGAATTTATTTGTAAAATCACGAAAAATATTATGAAGGTTAAAATTTGTTCTTCAGTTCTTATATTAAAAGAAAAAAATTATCATTTCGAGAATGAAGTAAAAGTGAAAAAAGAGAAAAAAGAAAGACAATGACGCAGTAGAAGCCGAGGTCGGGTTAAAAAGTTGGGATTTTTAGATTTTCGATTTTATCGCTTAGCGAGAAAGAAGGAAGTGAAGGGTCAACCGGTCCCGTTCACCCTTAGCTGTTTGTTTACATTATTCCTCGCTATGAGGGAATGGTTCGCATATATTTTTAAAGGACTTGGCGAGTCCACACATGAGCTGTTTTTTCTTCTACTTTCTTCTATTTGGGAGTCCCTACACTGCTTCTACTTCCATTTTCGTTTCTTCTTCATGACAGTTCTCCTGTAATGGAAGCTGGAGGGGACATCTACAAGTGTTTCTTCAATACTCGCAAGTGCTCTGTTTTCTCTTTATCGTAGGTGGGGGTGGGGTGAGCTTATTAGGGTTCTAAGGGTGTAACAAGCAAAGAGGGAGACGGAGAGAGACAGAGGCGCTAGCGTTTTTGCTTGCCTTCTTTCTCTTTCTTTCTGCCCCGTAAAGAGTGTGGTAGAGGGATTTGGAGGCATTGGTTCATAACCAAAATTTATCCTTTCGCCTCCTCTTGCCTCTCCAGTTTCCCCTCCCTTGTCGCTTTTAGATCTTTCCTTCTTTCTTCAGCGTACCTTTGCTTTAATTTCTTTTCCTTCCTGGGAATTTTCTTACATGCGGTAAGAATTAGCTGGTGCTTAGCAGGACAGCCGGAGAGCCCTTTAGATCTGCGAGGGTTAGGTTGAGGAGAAGAGAAAGTTGCGATTTTGTGAAGGGAAGAAGGTTCAGAAATGAGTTTTGGTGGCTTATTCGACAGCGATTTGCCGTACGGCAGCGCCGCCATGCCGGCCGGAGTTCTTTCTCAAACGCGATTCCTTTCCAACTCTGCTATCCCCAAGCCCATGTTCGGTTCCGCTGGTCTCTCTCTCGGCCTGGTGAGCAGCCTCTTCAGCCACTTAAACGTTAGATATCCAGGCTGTTTTCATTTTGCAAACTAAAAAAAATTCATTTTTTTGGTATTTTGGTTTTGTTAAGCAATCGAATCGGGATGGAAAAGGAGAGTTCAGCCGGCTTTCTGCGGCGGTATCCGCCGGCGACGGCCGTGGCGGAGGTGAGCTGGATGTGCTTAGCCGGAATAAGGATGAGGAGAACGAGAGCAGATCAGGCAGCGACAACTTAGAAGGAGGCTCAGGCGATGATCTTGATCTAGAAAACCCTCGCAAGAAGAAGCGTTATCATCGTCACACACCTCAGCAAATTCAAGAACTTGAAAGGTATACAAGATGAGTTTTTTTTACTTCTAATTTTTTTCTTCTACGCGATAATTTCGCTTATAGTACGCAGTTTGCCTCTCTTTTTGCAGCCTGTTCAAGGAGTGCCCTCACCCCGATGAGAAACAAAGATTAGAGCTCAGCAAACGGCTTCGGCTCGAGACTCGCCAAGTCAAATTCTGGTTCCAAAACCGGCGAACTCAAATGAAGGTAATAAATACAAAGTTAAAATTTACTCCCTTTTTTTTTTTTAAGGTTTCCCCCCTTCGTTTGCTTTTTTCTGATTTTCTATTAATCAACCAAAGACTCAAATGGAGCGCCATGAGAACACTATCTTACGGCAAGAGAATGACAAGCTCCGAGCGGAAAACATATCCATCAGAGACGCAATGAGGAACGCCATCTGCAATAACTGCGGCGGCGCTGCAGTGCTCGGCGACGTCTCGCTCGAAGAACAGCACCTGAGAATCGAAAACGCGAGGCTAAAAGATGAGCTCGATCGCGTCTGCTCCCTCGCCGGCAAGTTTCTCGGCCGTCCTATTTCCACTTCAATGCCAAGTTCATCTCTTGAGCTTGCCGTCGGTTGCAACGGAGGTTTCAGTAGCTACGGGTCGCTTGTTCCAACGTTTTCTGCTGTTTCTGATTTCGTCAGCGGCGGCGGTTCGAACTCATTGGGCACTGTTATCACTCCTCCTTCGCGTTCAGTTGCTGTTGTGGATAGATCGTTGGAGAGATCTATGTTTCTGGAGTTGGCTTTGTCGGCCATGGATGAGCTCGTGAAGATGACTGAAATGGGTGAGCCGCTTTGGGTTGTTGGTGGGCAGGATAATGGGAAAGAAATGTTGAATATTGAGCAGTATGAGCAGTTATTTCCTCGCTGTGTTGGTGTGAAAAGTTCTGATTTTGTGTCGGAGGCAACGAGGGAGACGGCTATGGTTATCATCAACAGTCTTGCTCTTGTTGAGACTCTCATGGATGCGGTAAGGATCTTTCTTTTCTCTATTTTTTTTTTATCTTTATTGAATCGTAGGAGATCATTATCATTTTTTTATATTTAGCAAATGATTTAAGAAATGTTTTTACAAGTTTAAGGATTCAAGAGCCGCAGCCCCTCATGATATATTTATAGAAATTAGGGCTAAATCTCTTAGACATAAATGGAATTTTCATTATCAACTTTATATAAAAAGACATTGGATTGGGCATTTTTTTATAGTATCACGGATTGTATTGACATGTTAGAAAATATGCTGATTATTTAGATATATGAGGAGCATTATTGCTTATTTTTCTTAATTTAGGATAATTATTAATTAATACTTTGTAAGATACTATTTTTAAATTGAAAAAATAATTTTTTTAATGATTGCATTAATTGATGTGCTATGAATCAACCAAATAATATGCAAAAATGTCTTGTAAATAGTAATGTTTCATTCAAATGCCTAGTTCTTTTTTAGTGTTCAATATTCATTAGCAGTTGTCTCTTATGCACAAAGCTCACCTTAGTCCGTTTGTTGGGAGCTTAGGCTACCAATTACAAGGTCTTAGGTTTGAGTCTTGTGTATTTAATATGTGTGAGTTGTGCAAACACCAAACTCAACCCTATATCCGGAGACATAACCAGAATGAGCCACGTCAGTAATACCGAGTGCGGTACCGAGCAGTACCAAGCCACGATACTGATGTGACTCATTCCTGTTGGTTTATGGACGGAGGTTGGCATTCTCGTGACTTAATTGATCTAAATGTCAAAAAAAAAAAAAAAGTCTCTTATGCTTCTTTTCATTTATCCCAATGCATTTATTATAATCAATGCACTTCCTAATCAAACTTCCAGAGAAAAAGTTTCTTTCTTTCCTTTACCTCTAATAATAAATTTCCATTATTAAACATTCTTGATTAACGAAGCTTTGAATTGATGAATTAGACTCGTTGGTCCGATATGTTCCCTGGGATGATTGCGAGAACAACCACAACTGATATAATATCCACCGGAGTTGGCGGTACCAGAAACGGATCTCTTCAGCTTGTGAGTTATATATATATCAATTAACATATATAATTACTGAAAAATCTGAATTTTTTACTAACTAATCGAAATCTATATATATAGATGCACGCAGAGCTTCAGGTTTTATCTCCGTTGGTTCCTATACGGGAAGTGAACTTCCTCAGATTCTGCAAGCAACTCGCCGATGGTGCTTGGGCTGTAGTCGATGTCTCCATTGATGGAATCCGAGATCACAATTCTGCTACTTCTGCTGCTCTTGCTGCTAAATGCCGCAGGCTTCCTTCCGGCTGTGTGGTTCAAGACATGCCCAATGGCTACTCCAAGGTATATTAATTTCCTTCTGAGAAATAAAATAATGGCCGCTAAGAAGCCAAAAGTCAAGCCTGTGACGATTTATTTTTATTTTTTGACGGCCATTAAAGCTGCACGACATGAAGATGTGTCAGCTCCTCAATGGGAAAATTAGTAACCCCGCGGGGTTCTTTCTGTCCGCAAAAAACTAATACCGAGGCCTCTCGCTCTCCACAACCTATAATTATTTATTTATTTATTTAGAAATTTATATAATATTTTTTGAGTAATTAAAAAAGTATTTTTATGTTTCTATTCCATGCTTCTATGGTACTTGATTTGATTCCTCTGGGAATATTTAAAAAAATAAAAAATATTATCTTTGTATTTTTCACGTTTTTACATGTAGAGGCGCCCATCCCGTGGCGTTCGTATAGGATAGTCAAAGCTTGGCAGGATCTGGATTTCTTCAATCTGCGAGCCATGTGGTCGCCGCGGGGAAAGGGCAGGTTTTGTCTTCTTGCGTCGGTGGGGTGTGCCCTCCGGCCGATGCTTAAGGCTTTTCCTGTTCCAGCAGCCGTGCGGCGGAGGTCGCTGGTCAAGAGTAATTGGTTTGGATCTCACCGACGCTAGCTGTGTCTCGCAGGTGACGTGGGTGGAGCACGCCGAGTATGACGAGGCGGCGGTGCACCAGCTCTACCGGCCGGTGCTCCGCTCCGGGATGGCGCTCGGGGCGCAACGGTGGGTCGCTACTCTACAGAGACAGTGCGAGTGTCTCGCTGTGCTGATGTCCTCATCCGTTCCTAACCGCGATCACAACTGTAAGTTCCAGATTTTATTTCATCGCAGTTTGCACAAATTATTAAGTAATTGTGATGGCTTAACATTTTATAAAATATAATTGCTAGATTATTGTAAATATTATATATATAATTAAAAAATTGAATAGCTACCCACCTTTGCTTAGCTTTGTTGGTGGGCGAGTGCGGTTAGCTACCCCCCAACATGTTTTATTACTCTCGAGCGGTAACGCCTCTTAAGTGGGGCGGCCCAATCAAATATGGGCCCAGAAGGTTTCTGGGTTGGATGACTCTTTTAGGTTAGCCCGGTATCCTAGGAGGTATTAGGGATGATAGCGGTTGGATATTCGTTCTTAAAAAAGAAAATAGTTATATAAAAAGTTTTGCTAATAAAAGAAATTCTAGATCAAGTAATATTTTAATAACAAGGTTAAATTTGTTAAGATGTAATAAAAAAAATGTTCATGATCAATATTAATATGCCTATATAGTTGTATAATATATAGGAATATTTTGGAAGTAAATATATAAATTGATTTAAATTAAAATAATTGACATGCAGAAACTTTCTCAAATTTAAAGGAATTACTTAAATAATGCTTAAATTAAGATATATGGTCGACAGAACCTATAATATACCATTTTCAGATTGGCTTGAGATGGAAAAGTAATCAACCCTAATTTTTTATTTTAATTATTATAGAATATGCTTATCTGAATATCATTATTTTTATCTATTCAAGCTGTCTATGTAATAGGCTAAATTAAATGCGGATAACAATCCTATGCAATCTATCCGCATAATTTTTCAGATTCTGTTAGGTCTTTTAATAAGTTTGTAACGGTGGCCTGCAGCGATAACGGCGGCGGGTAGACGGAGTATGCTGAAACTAGCGCAGCGGATGACGGACAACTTCTGTGCGGGCGTGTGCGCGTCATCGGCGCGCAAGTGGAGTCGTTTGCGGAACATGGGAAGCATTGGTGAGGACGTGAGAGTGATGACAAGGCAGAGTATGGACGATCCCGGCGAGCCACCAGGCGTCGTCCTCTCCGCCGCCACCTCCGTCTGGCTCCCGATCTCGCCGCAACGCCTCTTCGATTTCCTCCGCGACGAAACCCTTCGTTGCCAATGGGACATCCTTTCTAACGGCGGACCTATGCGGGAGATGGCTCATATTGCTAAAGGCCAGGATCAGGGTAACGCCGTTTCCTTGCTCCGCGCTAATGTAAGTTCTCTCTCTTTTTTTTTTAATAAGACATTAAGACGAGTACTGAATAATTAATCAAAAATCTTCGATGAGAACTCATTTTTATATTAATTAATCCTCATAAAGAAAAAAAAGGCATATTTCACGCCGAGGATAATTAAATTTTATTATATTATATTTTAAATTCATTAAAGAATAATTTTTTATCAGTGATAGTTTCAATGCATTAAAGTGTTTGAGATAATGGCCAGGCCGTGAACACGAACAATAACAGCATGCTAATACTGCAAGAGACTTGCACCGACGCGTCGGGGTCGATGGTGGTGTACGCGCCGGTGGACGTGCCGGCGATGCATCTTGTGATGAACGGCGGTGATTCAGCTTACGTGGCGCTGCTGCCGTCGGGATTCGCGGTGATGCCAGACGGCGCCGGTGTGGGGTCGCTTTTGACGGTGGCGTTTCAGATACTGGTGAACAGTTTGCCGACGGCGAAACTAACAGTTGAGTCGGTGGAGACCGTTAGCAACTTGATATCTTGTACTGTGCAAAAGATTAAGGTGGCTCTTCAGTGTGAGAGCTGAGGAAGAATGGAAGGGTTGAGTCAAGAACGAACCGTGCGCGCGGTGGATAAAAGAACCGTATCTTTGCTAAGTGATGAGGAGGCTGCCGGCGGCCGAAGAAGGGCGCGGTTTATTTGTAATCTTCAGCACAGAGCAATGGTGGTGGTTCGGGTATTGACTCAGCCTATTTATATATGTGAAGCTCAGCTGTTATGTTCTTACAAACTGTTTTTTTGTTTTTAATTAGTTGTTTTTTCGTGTGTGCTAACGTGTTGTTTATGATTTTCCATTGTTGTGGGTTAATCTCTTTAGTGTTATATGAATAATTAGGTTTTTTTTTTTGTGATTATGAACGAGTTTATGCTGTTTCTTGTTGGTAGAGTCAAATTGATCTAATGGTGTTGTGCGCGACTTCATCGTCTTTGTTGCTTGGATAGATTTCACAAGCTATAAACTTCATTCATAAAATAATTTAAAATTAATTGTGGGACTATTTAAATTTAGATTTTAATAAATATATACTTGTTGTATTCGTGGCGGTAAAGTAAAAAAAATTTCTTGTCTCAACGTTGTACGGATATTCAACACATAAACAAAGAATACAAGATTTTTTACGTGAAAAACTTTGAAATAGGGAAAAATCATGGGGCCACGCCTTGTTGAAATTATTTTACTAGTATTTGAGTAGATTACATGTGATTAGATTGTCCTTGAGGATGATCAAATTATAATAATCAACCATCTAGTTGAAATCTAGTGACAAATGGGGATCATATGAGGGTTCGACGCCAATCGATGGTCGGGCGGAGTTTTGGCGTCAGTTGGTGGGCGGAGGTCTAGCGTCAGGCTATTGGTGGGCGGAGGTCTAGCGTCAAGATCATTGGCAAGCTTGATTAGGATGTGAGTTGAATCCAAAACCGTGATAGAAACCTCACTTTTCAACTTCAAATTGAAAAAAAATTTGCGGATAGAATCAAGAGGGGGTCTTTTAGAAGGAAAAAATCCAACTAGAGAAAATTGAAAGGGGATAGCGATCTCTTTGATTTCCTGGTCGGAAATCCATAAAGACAGGTAATCCACGAAAAGTAGAAGCATACAAATTCGGAATAGAAGGCTTAGACCCAGCAAGAGCTTCAATAAACGAACGCGGATGGGAAACCCCTCCAAAAAATCGAGGTCCTTAAGCTTAACAGCCGCCATGCCGGCACAGCTGGCAAAAACGCGTAGAAACCAGAAAAAAAGTAACCACGCTAAATAGAAGAGGCAGAGAAGGAGAAAACTTCCCTGAAAATGGAAGATCACTGGAGAGAAAGCTCCCGCCGTGCGGGAGAAGACGCTCGGAGCCACGAAACCCTAGCAGAGCGGCTAGGGCGAAAAGATTTATTGAGCCCAAGTGCCAGCAGTCTCTTAGGCTTTGTTTAAGATAAATTTGTTACCTTTTTTTTAAAAGCATTTTTTTATACAAATATTAAAATTTTTATGCTAAAAACTACTTTAATAATTAATAAAAAAACTGTTCCAAATAAAACCTTAATTTCATTTGAAAAATTTCTATCTAAATCAATATTTTTTTGTCGTTAGATTGATAATCTTTTGGCGTCTATCATTCAGTTAATTTCATACAGAGACTTGTCAGTTCATTCATTTGGATTGATGGTATTGAATACGACATATTTCAATCATATTTGTATAAAGTTTTTAATATTTTGCATATAAGATTTTATTCATGTTTCTTAGCTTTCTCCCATATTTAATTATGAGTTTAATTTTTAATAAATGTTTGCATTTATAAATATAAATTTAACATAGCTCATTTTAATCTGTTGGTTGGGAGTTTAGACTATTAATTAACTAAGAAATCTTGAATTCATAAGTCTACCATAATTGTTTTAAATGTCCCAATAGACATGTATTAGTACTATTACATATATATCAACATTCGCCATTGTTGCGTCCTGAAATATTCGCGGCAGTAGAAAAATATATAGTTTAACATCTTAACATTGTACGAATATCCAACACACAATCAGATAAGTGAGAGGGTGTAGCATTCATAAGAGACACAAGAGTTTTTACGTGGAAACCCCTAAAAAGGGAGAAAAACCACAGGGCCTGGCCCAGTTTGAACGAATCTATTAGTATTTGCAGTCGATTACAAATGAGGCCCTTCCTTAGAAGAGGGCCTTGGCTTGATGTCATAAATATACTTCATTTATAGCACATTACATGGTGGGAGTTGCATATACATGTTTGTTTAGTCACCAGGACCATAGTCGATGGGATAGAGGTCGGAAAGACCGTAGTTGGCAGGAGACTGGGCCAGAAAGACCTTTGTCTGGTGATGGAGGTCAGAAGGACCATAGTAGGCGACGGAGGTTGGAAGGACCGTAGTCGGCAGGAGACCGGGGTCTGAAAGATCGTTGTTTAGTGATGTAGGTCAAAACGACCATAGTAGGCGACGGAGGTCGGAAAGACTGTAGTCGACAAGAGACCGGGGTCTATAAGACCATTGTCTGGCGATGTAGGTCGGAATGAAAATAGTAGGAGACGGAGGTTGTCAGGACCGTTGCTTGGTGATGGATAGGGTCCAATAGACCGTTGTAGTTGGGCAGTACTCTAGTAGAACTCTAGACACCAAGTGGTGGCCTAATAGAAGTTCACACCTTACGTGGTGGTCCGGCAAAAGTTTAGGCATTAGGTGGTGGTCCGGTGTAAGTCCGAGCCTCAAGTGGTGACCTGGTAGTTCGACGAAGGCGAGGGCCTCAGGTAGTGGTTCGGTGGAGGTCATGGCCGAAAGTGGTGGTTCGACGGAGCAACGATGTCAGGCGATGATCTGGCGGAGCTCAAACCCTTAAGTGGTGGTCCGACGGAACTCTGTCGTCACGCGGTGGTTCGGCGGAGGTGAGGGCCTCAAGTGGTGGCCTGGTGGAGCACATGGCTTCAAGTGGTGGTCCGGCGGAGCAACGACATCAGGCGGTGGTCCGGCGGAGGTGAGGGCCTCAAGTGGTGGTCCGGTGGAGCAACGACGTCAGGCGTTAGTCCGACGGAGGTGACGACCTTAAGTGGTGGTCCGGTAGAGGTGAGGGCCTCGGCGGAGCAATGGTGTCAAGTGGTAGTCCGACGGAGGTGAGGGCCTTAAGTGGTGGTCCGGCGGAGGTGAGGGCCTCAAGTGGTGGTCCGGCGGATTTATGGCGTTAGGCGGTGATCCGGCGGAGGTGAGGGCCTCAAGTGATGGTCCGGTGGAAGTGAGGGCCTCAAGTAGTGGTCCGGCGGAGCAACGGCGTCAGGAGGGGGTCCGACGGAGGTGAGGGCCTAAAGTGGTGGTCCGGCGGAAGTGAGGGCCTCAAGTGGTGGTTCGACGGAGCAACGGCGTCAGGCGGTGGTCCGGGGGAGTTGAGGGCCTCAACTGGTGGTCCGGTGGAGCAACGGCGTCAAGTTGTGGTCTGGCGGAGGTGAGGGCCTCAAGTGGTGGTCCGGTGGAGCAACGGCGTCAGGAGGTGGTCCGGCGGAGGTGAGGGCCTAAAGTGGTGGTCCGACGGTGGTCCGACGAAGGTGAGGGCCTCATGTGGTGGTCCGGCGAAGCTCCGGCGGTGGTCCGGCGAAACTCCGGCGGTGGTCGATGCTGAGCTTATTCCTTCTCTTTTCTTCTTCTTTTCTTGCTACCCTCTTTTCAAGAGGAATGAGGGGTCTATTTATAGATTTATGGAGTGGCATGACCTGTAAATAGGTGAGAGATCAAGGGTAAATGGGGAGTGGTTGGATGGATGGCTGATATTGAATCCCTTGATCATGCACCGTTTGCCAGACATTTGAAGGCCTTAATGATGTCGGAATTCAGCGATCTTGGGCTCGTTGGATTCATCTCGTCGAGCCACTCAATTCGATTATAAGCACATAATGTTTGAAAACCGTTTGATAACCCAAATTCTGGTTCGAACCTTCCAACAACGCTTCAGGTCCTTGATTTGGACTCATTTCGGCTCGGATTGAGTCGAATTTGGTGTCGTTGGGTTCGTATTTGCAAGGTGTTCAGTTTGAACCTTTCAACCGTTTGATAACTTTGCTTAAATCAGAGTTTGGATGGTCTCCGAATTAATTTTTGAAGTTTCCAACTTGATTTTTCATCGAGATTCGCGCTCGATCATCATCATTTTTTGAGGACGTATCACCCATATTTCAAATAAGTTGTCTCTCTTTGTGCTTGTTTGGTCATTTTATTTTCATGTATTTTATTTTTTTATAGAATATTATAAATAGGAGCATAATGTTTAATTTAAATTAGCAATAAGTGTGTTAAAAAAAAAAACTAACTAAACAGAATGGTGCATTCAAATGCATCAAATGATTTGTTGCATTTATTATTTAGAATGCACCATTTGGTGCATTCAACCCATTTAGGCGAATTGAATTTTAGAAGTACTATAGCAATGGGCCAAACAGTTTGTCGTACGAATGCTCCAAACTGTTTAGTGTATTCGATTGAATATGCCAAAATGTTTGAAGCATTTAAATGGAATGCACCATTCTATTTACCTAGTTTGTTTGTTTTTAAATTTTTCTTAATACTCTATTCATATTCCTAATTTAATACATCATGTTCTTTCTTAAAATATATTTGATATGAATAAAGAGAAATAAATAATAATATTCTGGGTAATTTGAAATCTTTTATTTTTTTATTTTAATATGTTTTTTTTCCATCACCATTACATTAATGCATTTAAAATGTACTATACAAATATTTCTATGTATTTAATTTATTTATTACAAAATAATTTTATTACGTATTTTAATTATTTTAAATGATCAAAATACATATTATTTTAACATAATAAATCCATCAGATAATATCTTAGATTTTATCTGGAATAGCAGTATTGTTTTTAAATATATTATTGTTGCGTCCTGGAGTATTCGCGGCGGTAGAGAAATATAGTTTAATGTCTTAGCATTGTATGAAGATCCATCACACAATTAGATAAGTGAAAGGGTGTAGCATTTATAAGAGACACCAGAGTTTTTTACTTGGAAAACCCCTGAAAAAGGGGAAAAACCACGGGGTCTGGCCCAGTTTGAATGAATCCACTAGTATTTGTAGTCGATTACAAATGAGGCCCTTCCTTGGGAGAAGGCCTTGGATTGATGTAGCAAATGTACATCATATATATTGCATTACATGGTAGGAGTTACATATACATGTTTGTTTGGTCGGAAGGACCGTAGTCGGCAGGAGACCTAGGTCAGAAAGACCGTTGTCTGTTAATGGAGGTTGGAAGGACCATAGTAGGCAACGGAGGTCGTGAAGACCGTAGTCGGTAGGAGATTGGATCTGAAAGACCGTTGTATGTTGATGGAGGTCGAAAGGACCATAGTAGACGATAGAGGTCAGAAGGACCGTAGTCGGCAGGAGACCGTGGTCAGAAAGACCGTTGTTTGTTGATGGAGGTCGGAAGGACCATAGTAGGCGATGGAGGTCGGGAAGACCGTAGTCAGCAGGAGACCGGGGACTAAATGTTGGGCCTTAAGCAGGACGTCGGGTGTTCAGCAGGACGTAGGGACTGAACGTCGGGCCTTAAGCAGGACGTCGGGTCTTCAACATGGCGTAGGGACAGAACGTCGGACCTTAAGGCAGTGGTGCAATGAAAATCCGACGAGGCTTCGGTGGTGGTCCGGCGAGGTTCCTGCGGTGGTCCGGCGATGGTCCGGCGGGACTTCTACGGTGGTCTGGCGGTGGTCTGGCTGCCGTCGAGGAGGAGCTTCCTCCTTCTCTTCTTCCTTCTCTTCTCTTTTTCTCTCTCTTGCTTGGATCCCCTCTCATGAGAAATGAGGGCTCTATTTATAGATTTTCTGGAGTGGCATGGCCCGTAAATAGTCGTGAGATCAAGGGCGAATAGGGAGTGGTCGAATGGAATGCCGATACTGAATCCTATGATCGTGCACCGTTCGTTGGATATTTGAGGGCCTTATTGATGTCGGAATTTGGTGATCTTAGGCTCGTTGGATTCGTCTCGTCGAGCCGTTCGATTCGAGTATTAGCTCGTTAAAATCAGAGACCGTTTGGTAACTCAAATTGCGGTTTGAACCTTCCAACAGCGCTTCGGGTCCATGATTCAGACCTATTTGGGCTCGGATTGGATCGAATTTGGTGTCATTGGATTTACATTTCTGAGACGCTCAGTTTGACTGTAAGCTCGCTGAAATTGGAGTTCGGGAGCTCCTGAATTTAATTTTTGAAGTTTCTGGGTTGGGTTTTGCCTTGAGATTCGTGCCCGATCAAGATAATTTCATGATCACGTATCAATTATGTTTATTATAAATAAGTTAAAAAAAGTGCAACTATTTGTTATGGTATCATATATTAGTAATTATAGTTATAAAAATAGTTTTTTAATACAATCGTTTTAAAACAATAAAAAAAATAATAATCAAATTAAATTATACAAATAAAAAAAATATCTCAAACATGAAAAATTATTATATATATATATAATACACATTCTCCTTATACGCAATTAATAATTTCTCCTCAAACAGCACCTCAGGATTGGTGCTTGACAGGACAAGGGCTTCTAAATTTTCCTTGATTAAATTAATAAACCTGAGATTAGGATATGGACGGTTGAGATGAACCAGATAGAATTGTTTGTGTTGTGGCTGTGCTTAGAGATGGGAAGAATGGTGCAGCACATTTTAAGGCTATGCGGCATCTTGCTATAAAATCTCTGAGCAAGCATTAAATGTTGGGTCACCAGAGACAGCGAAGCTCATTTAATGAGGATTCCAATTCTTTCTCATATGCACGCATCACCACCGTCCATCGGCTTGTGGTCGATCTCTGATCATTCTAAGTCACTAAGGTCATTATCTGCCTATTATTTTTTTATTTTTCTCTATATTTCAATATTAATTTTAAGCCACTGTTCATTCAAAGATGCCGTCAATTTTAATTTAATTTTATTTTATGGGTGAGGATCTCAGTCGTACGCCTTATCAGTGGGAAATTCGATTTTTTATGTGTCATAAATTTCGTAAGCGAGCAAAAATATATCCGTTATAATTTTTTTTGGAAAAATAGATGAGAGAAACCAAGTACTTTTATAAATAATAAATATGCTGTAAAGTCCCAAATATGCTTATTAATTTTTATTTATATATTTATATCATTTTGAGAACTATAGAAGTTTTATATATTAAAAAATAAATAAAAAAATTAAAAATAAAAATAAAATAAAAAAAATAAAAAAAAGAATATTTAATTTTATTGATGCAGATTTACACAGACACATAAATGCATATTTGTTCTTGACATACCTTGGGACATCTCCGTAAAGATTTCTCCAAAATGAGCATTTTGGGCGAGTTTATGAAGTCGAGCTCTCCGAACGAGTGATGAGTTAGACCCTCTGGGTGAGGACGAGCCTTCTGTTGCTACTCGAGCTCATGAGTTTATGTTTTTGATGATACAAATATTGTGGTTCACATATTTATGTCTCATAGTATTTGCATTCTATATTTGTTTGTGTATGTACTAACATTTCATGAACACCATGCACCATCCAATGAAAATTTAGAGCTCAAGATTGAATATAATAGGTTATGTTGTAAAGAATTTGTAATATTCATTGATGTATTTTTGATTTTTTGAGTCAAGTCCCTTATATGTGTTTGCTATCTTGGTGACCATGCTTACAAACTAGCCCAAAATGTTCATTCAAAAACTCATACAAATGTATTTTTTATTATAATGTAAGGTATTTGTTAGCTTGAATTATAAAATTTTATACTAAAAATATATTTTAAAAAATAATAAAAAAATATTTCGAACTAGACATTAATCCTATCTCATGCATTTATAATTATAAACTTTTTGTTTGCGTCTGTATACTAATAATTAGTAAGACAATCAAAGCTAAACTTTGTCTCTTGCTAGCATTTGCCGACACGCATTCACATATTTTTTCCCAAACAAATATCAATCATCTTTCCGCATATAGATTAATATATTGAAAGTTTAGATCCATTAATTATGTTCTTAAAATTTGTCACTAAAGACAATTATTTACTCATACCTTTACAATAAAATATAATCAAAACACTTAATCACTAATCACTAATCAAATATCTATATAATTTAATGCGTGCATTAAAGTTTAAAAGGTAGTAAAAGGTATGTCTTTTGGCCATAATTTCAATAAAAAATTATGATTAGCAATTAATATCCATCCTTATTATTTTAATGATGAGTGATTAAGCAGTACTAAAATATTTATTAATCCTTTCTTGACCATCAAAATCTTCTAGAATACGAATGATGCAATAATTGTAACCTGAATATTATATTTTGATATTTTTCTTTTGTTTGTATTACAACATATGAACGCAAGAACTATAAAGTCTGGGTGTTGAAAATATGGATCATGTGAAGCGGATGGACCCAACGAAGATTTGGATAGAATGAGCTTTCACTTTCTTTGAAATTTTCCTTTTGCGAGAAAATTTAGCCAAAGGGAAGAAAATGAATGCTTGAACGGTTTGTTTCCTTTTTCATAGAAATATTTGCAGCCAAACTGAGAAAAAGCTCTATCTACCAAAGTGTTTTTCTTATAATAATACGTAGTGTAAACTCAAGACGCCTTGACCGATTGGGATGAAGAACACGTAGAGAGAGAGAGAGAGAGAGAGAGAGAGAGAGAGAGAGAGAGAGAGATATTAATGTTCAAAGGTGTTTTTTTTGTTTGTTGTTAAGAGGAAGGTGAGAGACAAAGAGCTGCATTTTTCTTCATATAGGGGCCAGCTTGGTTCTGTGTATAGTCAGCTTGCATCTGACTTTTAGATTTGTGACAAGTAAGATGGTGATATGTATAATATTTTGGATTAATTAGCTTGATCATTAATGAGTTGTCTTACCTCCGAAGTATGTTTGCAAATGGAAAATTGCTTGAGCCTTTTTTATTCAAGTTTGGGATCAATATTGTCGGATTTAAACAATTTAATATAAAAATATATAATATATTATGATAAAAAATTATAATTTATAATGCATAGTTTTTATTTTTTTAAAGTATTGAATGATTACTTCATATTGATACCATCTACTATTTCTTTCTCTCTCTCTCTCTCTCTCTATATATATATATATATATAATTTATTTCTCAATATAATAGACTAAAACATTATTCATCCACTAATATATATCTAATTCTATTTTGTAGTCGAGTTTTTTAAAGATTAATAGAAGAAAAACTCTTTCAACACTTGTTATAATATCGAGTAAAATCAATACTTTTTTTTTTTTTGTTTTTAAAAACAAGCTTTTTTATATAAAATAAAAACCAAGGTTACAACAGCATAAAAATAAAAAGCAAGCAGAAAATAAAAAAAATGAACAACAAAGAGAGTTGGAATCTAAAACAGAGCTCAGGAATTGATCAAGGCTTCCAGCGTCCATGCAGTCCCGCTTGGGCCCTCCGGTAAGTCGAAGATAGCTTCCCAACAATCCATCCCAAAAATCCACACCTACGGTTGCCACCAGCAAAAACGACCTTGACACGAGCCCTGACCACATCATTGCTCAATTTCTCACGTAGCAACCAATCGAACAGAAAAACCGACAAAACCCAAGCAGCAAAAGCAAGACAACACACCATAACGAAAGGAAAAATCATCTTCTGCGTCGACCTTTTCCCCAAAATTTTCCGTGAGAGCCAACTTTTGCAGTACGCACAAGAGCAAAATCATGGTCTGACTCAAGAGACTCCGAATCTGAATCAATATCCGACGACCAATTACACTGGTTCCGAATATCCAAACCAGATGAATTACCAACACAGTTAGCCATAACTTGGGTATCAACCACACTAACAGGGACCACAACTAAATCATTATTATTCGAAATAACTTTCTCTCTACCCATAGACGTAACCTCCTTCTCAATTTCAACCGACCTTACTGCAACAGGCGAAAAACCATCTGAACCACCCTCTGCATTCACAACACCCCAAACTGGCGAGCCATCCAAATTTACCACATTACTCGCACCAGAAACCAACTCCGACACCACCGCCTGAGAAACAGGCACTATAACATCTAACACAACCGGAGGTACAAATGGAACAGCATCGGGGGATAAGCCAGAAAATTTACCAACGCACCCACCAGGCACTTCATTCACATCAATATTCAACTCAGCCACATTCAGATGGGGTATAATGACGGACGGATTAGTAGTAACCAAAGACTCCACTCCGCTCACCTGTAGTGACTGATCCCCAGTTACATAAACAGGAGAAGGAAATTCCTCAATCTGCGGCTCATCAACAGCCAAAGAATTAGCAATCACACCAATATTCTCATTATCAATAGGCTTTACCACATTCTCACGAGAGTGAGGACCAATCAAACTCCCCGAAATTTCACCCACAGGGAAGGGCCGTCCCCCATGCACAGAAACGGGAAGCTCACCGAGATCCAGATTCACAGCAATCGATTCCACATGAACAGGATCATCAATTTTAGCTACATGCTCTACATTTTTAGATAAAGCAGACGATTCCAACACAACATTTTTAGAACGACATTCACCCAGCGCATGGCCAAAACAACGACAAGAACCGCAAAAAGAGGGGAATTCATCCATAACGACATCTTGAACATAGCCAAGCTTTTCAGAACCTAACCAAATACGATCAGGATAAGTTTTAGTGATATCAAGCTCAACTAACACCCTAGCTACAGACGGTCTAGAACCCAAAGAAGTGGCAGAATCAATTTTTAGCGGTTTGCCAAAAATGGATGCCACTCCATGAAGAATATTTGGGGCAAAAAGGTGCGGCCGCAAGGAGGGAAAAGATACCCAAATAGGGATCACCGGAGATTCAACCCCGATGTCAACCGTAGGCGACCATTTCGTGAGCTTCATAAAGCAGTTAAATACCAGATAAGATCGATGACAGAAAATGCGACAATAATCAAGGTCATTGTCTAATTTGATCAAAATATGGGATGAATCCAGCAAAGTGACCGAAACTTCACCGTTTAACTTGAGATTGAAGAAAAATTTCTGAATAGAGTCAAGAGATAGGTCTCTTGGAAGGAAAGAAACCAACAAGAGAAAATTGGAAAGGCACAGCCAAAGCCAAGATTTCATCATCCGAAATCCACAGAGACGGCATACCGCGGAAAGAAGACACCTTCAGTTTAGGAAAACCATTAGTAGAAGAAGATCCAGACAAAGCTTGAAGGAAAGAGCGAGACGAACTCGAAACCCCTAAAAAACCACGATCGGCAAGTTTCGGAGCCATCCGGCACACGCCGAAGAGAAAAAACGGCAGCAAAATCTCAGAAACAAGAACACAAAATAGAAGAGAAAAGCAAGGAGGAACTTCCTTGGAGAAAGGAGGCCAGCCCGCCCTCCCGCCCGCCGGAGAGCGGCGAGAAAAAGCCGCAAAAGGGAAACCCTAGCAGAGCTATAAGCTTAGCTTGATATCTATATCGAGTAAAATCAATACTTGTTTCAACAGATTGAAAACAAAGGGAGGATCGATGTAACATAGTGTTCACACTCTATAACATTTTCTTTGCTAGACTTATAATAAAAAGTGATTATAAAAATCATTATATCCATTAGAGCATAATTATTTGAATAAAAACGTGTCATTCTAATTTACTTATCTTTATTGAATACATGAAATGAATTATTTGAATTAAAAAAAGTCAAATACAAAATCACTTTAGTATTAGCCTATGTAATATGATCATTCAACTTTTGTAGTTGTATGTTAATGTCTGTGTAGAATATTTTAACTAAAAATGATAGACATCTATTACATATTGAACTCTATGATTAGGATGTCTACGACCTACCAATTTATCATTCATTCACGAAATGAATTTTTTTTTTTTGTTGCTCAGAAAATAAAGATACTTTATCAATGAAAGATATAACATTTATAATATCTTTCTCTTTTCTATGTAATGTTTGTGATAATTCAACAATAATTATAAGTATATTTTTTTTATGAAATGTAGTTAAAAAAATTCAAATGATTGTAATAATTTTAAATATGCACACGCCTCATCTCTTTGTTTAGAGCTTAAGCCATTCTCCATCACAATTTTTAGAGTGATTGTTTCTTTAAAATACTAGTGATTTGCAATAGCTATTTTTTGATTTGCAAATACATCTAAAATTAAAAAGAAACAATCTCTAAGCTCCTCAATGATAAAGTTTGTTATTGTAATATATGCAGCTCTATTAATATCTTTTCGAATGCAAAAATTATAGAAGTTCGATTTTTTTTTTAATTTATTGATTTATCAGGCTCATCATATCTTCGAAAATCCAATCATTTTATTAAAAAAATATACATAACTAATAGAAGCAGTAAGCTAGGCACTATATACAATTGTAGCACCGTCATATTAAATCTAAAAAAATAAAATTAATCCATCGAAATTTGCCACAAAATCTGCCCGATAATCAGTCAGAAATATTTCATCGTAATCCATCGAAAAGTCGCCGGAAAAATCTGCTAGTAATAAACGATTTTTCGTAGCATATTAAATCTTTAAAATTTCATTGTGCTGTTTTATTATGTGCACTATTAGAATCCCCTTCATAACGATCAAATCTCTCTATTTTTTCAATTTAAAATTTAATTTTTGTTAAATGCTTCACCTTTCTTTTTTTTTTCTCGTCCTTCCACTCATAAAAGAAAACAACATAAACAATATATTTTATCATGAAAAATAATTTTCACTACAATAATAAAATTCTCATATTTTAAAATAAACTAATCATATTTTGAAATATAATATTCATCAGCAAATCAGCAAGAGCAGCCATTTTAATCGTAGCATAAAGATTAGCCATATATATTTTTAGCTTTAGGTCGAACATGATTTTCAATAACAGGGATGGATTGACGAGGCTTTAAGGGACCACATAGGTCTACATCGTGTCCACTATTCCCAACTACCAACTAATTAATCTTCCAGTGTGCAAACCCGTTCAGATTTGCTGAAATTTTAAAAAGGGGCATAAAATAAATAAAATTTAAATAGGGTGAATTTATCATTTTTTCCTGTGAATTTAATAGAATGCATCAAACATTTTGGTTCATTCAGAATGTGTTGTATTTTATTGAATGTGCAAAACGGTTTGGTACATTCTATCGAATACGTCAAAGATTTTGGTGCATTCAATTAGGGGTGTCAATATTTGACACGACACGAAAACCTGACCTGAAAAATTCGGGTTGGACACGACCCGATTTCAAAACAGGTTTGGTTCGAGTTCCCGTATTTGACCCGTTTGAAAAAACGAGTCAGGTTGGATTGACCCGGCGGTTGTCGGGTCACCCCGAAAACCTGTTTAATTTATTTATTTTACTGACAATCTACACTCTTTAAGTCATTTATTTTTAATACTAATTTATAACTAAATAAGATATGATCATCAAATACATTTAGTTTTAATACTAATTAACTATTTCTATATGTGTTGGGTCTTCATGCAAAACTATAACGTACTAGCTCGAAAGTTGCTTCAAGAAGAAACAAAAAAAGTCGTCCCAAACAAAGCCTAAGTTTGCATGGATATTATAATATTGATTATCCAACATTCTATGCTTGATTATGTAGTTGAATATATGTTCTAGAAAGTGATTAAAGTTAAAAGTTAACGTGAAGAAACTATGAAGTTATTCACTCATTCATTATGAAATTAGATTCGGCTCGTCGAGCCGCTCGATTCAACCATAATCATGTCAAATTAAGAAATCATTTAATCATTCAATTAGCCTATGACATTCCTAATTATGCATCAAGTGCCTGATTTAGTCTCATTTATACTCGGATTAGACAACTTTTGATATATTTGGGTTCATCTTATCAAGACGTTGAATTTTACTAAATATTTGCTAAAATTGGAGTTCATAGGATCCTGAACTTAATTTTGAAAATTTTCAATGAAAATTTCATCTCGAGATTCATGCTGATCATATAAATTTTTGTAGACATGCCAAAAATAAAGGCAAATATAAAAGGGACATTTACATACATACCACTTAATACTATTCTATTTACATATTTAACACCTAAAACTTTAATATTACATAAATACCACCCATAGTTCATTTTTATATCAAATATGAGTGGTAGAAATGAAATATATGAATGGTAGGAAAGAAATATAAGTGGTATATTTGATATTAAAATAATATAGGGTGGTATGCATGTAATATTAAAGTTTTAGGTGTTAGATATGTAAATATGATGTTATAAAGTGGTATGTATGTAAATTTCCCAATATAACAAAGCTATTGCTTGTTGATCTAATTGTTATATGGTGGAAGGCTGGGCCGTACGTTGGCTGGCCTATATATAACCTCAGTTTATAGGTAGCAAAAGGGCCAATATTTCTTTTGAAAAGCGGCCCACAGAAGCAGCTGGGCTATCTCCCTATCTCTATGATTCTTTTATTATTTGTTCTATCTTTTGCCTATAGATTATTAAGTGAACTTATTCAAATACATTGTTGTTAATTATGTAAGGGGGTTTATTTTATAATAAGTGAAAGTAAGTGACAATTCTTACTTGCTGGTATCTTAATTAATTTCTCATTTTAGCATGCTAAGTAGTTTATCTAGAAGTAAATTGGGTGATACAAGATTAAACTAAAAGCTATCTATTGAAATTTTTGAACCCTCAGTCGGTGTCGATTTTACTCGTAGGTCCTACATCAGTTAGCTTGCTTTGCTCCTTTGATTTTGTCACCAAGTTATTGGAGACGGTTTTTTTATTGCTTTATAGAGCAGTTTTTTAGTACAAAAATTTTTAAACTAAATATTTTTGTACTAGAAAGATGTTTTAAAAATCATTGAAAAATTTATTTCAAACAAAGCCTAATTCTTTTTTTTTTTAAATTGTACTTCATCAATAGAAATCCTCTCATGGAGATCTCATATGTACTAATGGTTTTATTTTGGTTGAATGAATGTTGTAAAAAAAAAATTATTCATCAAATATGAATATACATTCATATATTTCCTAACTTAATTTTTTATCTTTTCATTTTTTTCTTTAATTTCTAGCATCCATTCATAACTAAGGAACTAATTGTATTCATATCCATTTGGACATAACCCAAATATGGGTTTTTTTTAAAAAATTTATATTTTATAACAAAAAACAGAAATTTAATTAAATTAAAGGTAAAGATTACAATGATCAAATACAATAACAAAGCAAAAAAAAAAAAAAACAAACAGCCAAAGGATCTACGAAGTCAAATCAATAAAGGGGGGGACTCAAGAAGGAGGCCTCCCAGCACCAGCCTAATAGTCAAGCACGGACCATCCATAGGTAGAGGTAATCGAACGCCAACCAACCAATGTCGAGGTACCCAGGTTGCCAGCCAGCTTATCCACAGAGGGGAAGCAGGGGCTTCCTCATCATCGTCCATTCCACCATCAAAAACCCGTACAACAATGTAAGGAGCCAAATTTGAAACCAAACAACAATGACAGCCAAAACAAAGGCACCCAACACAAATATGGGGTTGATGATCAATGAATTCATATATTTAGCATTAATATATAGCCAAACATAGTGCATCAAAGCAGAGAGAGAGAGAGAGAGAGAGAGAGAGAGAGAGAGAGAGAGAGAGAGAGAGAGAGAGAGAGAGAGAGAGAGAGAGAGAGAGAGAGAGAGAGAGAGAGAGAGAGAGAGAGAGAGATAAATTACATATTGAACTATTGAATTACTATTTCTTTGTTACTTAGTCTTTATTATCATTATTAGATTTTGTTATTACATATTTGTTTAAACCATGCTTACTCTATGTTAAATTCATTAGATTGCTCATTGTTCATTGCTTAAATCTTATTAAATTCATCAGATTGTTGAATGCTCTTTACTTATTGTGGGCTTCGAAAGACGTCTAAGACACTTCAGTAGAGGAATGATTATAGTTTTTCAATATACTTCATAGGCCCGAGAGGATCAATTGAAGGAAGATTAAATTTGTGTCTCGGAAATTTTTCTTATAAGAAATAATGCTCCAATTAGGGTTTACTTTAATTATGGGGATCAAGATTTCCCATGCTTCTAAGGTTAATTATATCCCCGGTGTGTCAAAGTGTCATACCTGAAATTTTTTCAATTGATAAGATCAAAATTTTCTCGGAAATTATACCCAAAGATACCAAATGTTATAAAAGATAAACAAAAATTATTCCATTATGTTCCACTCATCAAACTGAGTAAACTGATATATAGAAATATATGTTAATTTGCAAGGACGTGAAAGTTATTGAATTAGTTTTGATTTGCAATTTGTTTAAAAAAGTTTTGCATTACTGTTCATTTCATCGTAGAAGTTAGTGGATTTTCTTTTTTTCCACTCAAGATGCATGTAATGACTTGATTAGGGATTAAAGGGCTGAAATTATTATGTAACTTATATATTACTAAAAATCATCTTGATGGGGTACGAATCATGATATAAATATGAATAAGAAACTTCTAAAATTAAAATTGAAATCATTCAAGCTCTGATTTCAACAAACTTATAATCGAATTAAACATCTCGAAGAGATTAATCCAACGACATCAAAATCAGTCTAATTTGAGCCCAAATGAGCACAAATCAAGGGTCCAAAACATGTTGGGAGGGATCAAAAAATTAATTGAATAGTCAAATGATCATCAAATATGGCATGCTTATAGTCAAATCGAGCGTCTCGACAAGATGAATCCAACGAGCTCAAGATCTTCTAATTTTGACATCATTTGGGCACTCAAATACTTGATAAACACTCCACAATCAATTGGATCAATATGAGCCGTCCATTGAAATGCTAACATGTCTTCAATCTTCTCTAGATTTACGGGGCATACCACTCTAAAAAATCTATAAATAGGCATTCATTATTCACATAAGAGAGGGGGAAAAAGAAGGATAAATATGGGGGGCTCTCTTGCCACCAACTGTTGTCGGACTTCTTCCCGACCGCCACCGAAGTTTCTTTCTAACTGTTGCCGGATTTCATCTTGGCCATCATTATAGTTTTTCTTGACCGTCGGTGGAGCTCTCTTTTCATTGAACACCGATGGATTCTTCCCGACCGTTGCCTAAGCTTTTCCCGACTGCCACCAGAGTTCTTTTTTTATTATCGACAGAGTTACTTTCCGACCGCCATTGGTGTTATTCCTAACCACCGTTGGATTTCTTCCTAACCACTGCTGGAGTTTCTTCCCAACTGTCGCTGGAGTTCTTCCAAATAGTCGTCATAGTTCTTCCTGATCGTCATCAGAGCTCTCTTTCCATCGACCACCATTGAAGTTCTTCCCGATCGTCGCCATAGTTCTTTCCGTACGCCATTGAAGTTCTTCCTAACCTCCATCAATGTTCTTCTAGACCAACGCCAGACTTCCACCCGTTTATCGACCATCGTTGGAATTCCCCCAATTCAATGGCTCATATTAGATCTCTTCCCAACCACTGGCAATTAATTGTCTTTCGTTCGTTCTTTGATTTTTGCCAGAGCTCTTCCTAGATACTATCGACGCCGTATCTACTCCCAAATATCATCACCCACCAACTACGATCTCTATGACTACCATTGCTGGACTATGATTCTTTCGGCCTCCATTGCCGTCCAATTACGGTCTCTTCGACCATCAGTACCAGCTATGGCCTCTACAACAACTGTTGCCCTACTATGGTTCTTTCGATCTCCTTTTCCCACTATTTACGATCTCTCTGACCAACAATGCCAAACTATGACCTCTACGACCACTGTTCTTTCGATCTCCATCACCCACCAACAATGTTAGACTATGGTCACTATAACCATTGTCACCCAACTACGGTTCTTTTGATCTCCATCGCCCGTCATTTACGTTCTCTCTGACCAAGAATGCCAGACTATGGTCTCTATGAATTTTTCATGACACAACAATAACTATTAGTTACTTTAAAATGAGGCCTGTGAGGGCTGCAGTGGTGGAGGAGAGGGCTGTGAGGGCTGCAACGGCTGGAAATCTAAGATCTATAAAAGAAAAAAGATGGGAAAGAGAGGAATGAGGCTAGGGAGAGATAAGGAAAATTGTTTGAATGAGAAGTTTAATTAAGGAAAATAATTCTATTTTTGGGCTTTATCATACCTTGATTATTAAAAGTAAGAATTCATTTACGAATTGCATTATCCTTTAGGTAAATGTGCTACCTATAGTCATCATATGACTTAACTATAAAATAAAATAAATATAAAAAACAAAATATGGTAAATGATAAAAGATTTCATACAGTGAATTGTTGAGTTGTATATTTTGATTAATTTCCATTAGACAATGACAAAATTTATAGTTTTATAATATGAACCCATTAGATAATGATATTTTTTCCTGCCGAGTTGATATATAGTTCATAGTGACGTATTTGATTTCCTAAAATTCTAAAAATTAAAATTTTCCAAAGAAAATATAATCACAAATTGCTTTGCACTTTTGAACAAAGTTAACAAAATAATGAACAAGAAGGCCTTACTATATTATCAATGTTCTTAAGAAGATAGAAGCCTAAACTTATATCCTTCTTGGATCATGAATGCCTGTCAATTTACCAAGTTGAGTGTAATAGTGCAGGGTGTGTTATTTCTAAGAAAGATGAGATGGATATGTCCTAAATTATCATGCCCCAAGATCCAAAGTAAAAGATTTTTTTTCCTTTACCTTTATTTTCTTTTCAAATTATTCTATTTTTTTAATCTTTCATTTAACAATCAGATCAATTTGATATCTAGAGTTGATTAATTGCATTACAGAAATATAAATAGTGGAAAAAAATATAATTCATATTAATATAATCAATATTCACTTGCTACATCTAGAGTCACAAAATCATATGTATAGTAGCCCAACTGACTATAAAAGAATACACATAAACTAGAGGAACCAAAAGAAAATTATTTTAATACAACTACCTAGCCTCAAGCTAAAAGCTTCTTACAGTTACCTGAAATAATGTAAAACCACATAATGATTATAAAAGCCCAGCCAATAACTAAAATTTTATCACTGAAATCAATACAATGAAAAAGAGAAATAGTATGCTATAAATCATATAATAAAATCTACGATTCAATATATTCTATATGTATCGATAACCTGTATAGATTAATGAATCATTCTTTCTTTATGATTGAATTAGTTTTATTCAACCATATCATTCAATCATTATCCTTAGTTTATTAATTATAATAGTATTATCAGTATATCATTATCCTTAGTTTATTAATTATAATAGTATTATCAGTATATGTATTCCATAATAGTAATTAATAATAGAAATCAGTGTCTCGATATTAATATCCATACGATATCAATATCCATATTCAATAATTAATATCAGTAATTAATATCTTGATATAAGATATTCAATTGAGGGTATCTTAAGTTTGCTCATGAACTTATGACTCCCAATCAGTCGTCCCTTATGACTCTCAGTCAGTGTACTCCTTATAAGTCACCTTAAATTATGTGAATCAGTCATCCTAACTCCTTATGTCTCCCAATCAATCTCTAGCTCCTTATGACTCTCATCAGTGAATAAATGAATCTCGAAGTTATTACGTGAGAATGATAATTTCTTATATTTGGTATCAATCAATTCATCCTTTCAGTCACATTAGCTCAGTACATCTTTTAAGTCATATAATTATCATATTTCAATACATATCGATCATATCAATAATATCAAATCATAGTACATCACTTTCAGCATATATTTTTTCTACTCATTTCATAAAAAATATTTATATGCACTTTTTTAACTAGTAAAATTTTAATAAAATTATATCATATTGTTCACAATGATTAACTTTGTAACATATCAAAAGTTGCACAATAAAAACTTATAATATATTTTTGGGAAGATTTAGGAGAGATAAAATTCATATAAATCAAAATCATCGAAAATAAAAGTAAGAGTATAGTTACTTATTATAAATAGAATAATTTTCATAAAATAAATGATGAATAAAAATGCCCTGAAGAGTTGTCTCCTCTATCTCTCTTTCTTCCTTCTCTTCCTCTTCCCCCCTTCAGTTTCTTCCTAGGCAAGCAAAGGGAATGAAGGAGGGTGAGGGGTGATGATATATATATATATATATATATATATATATATATATATATATATATATATATATATATATATATATATATATATATATATATATTATAAGTGGCTTAACACCATAGCACTGCATGTTGAATCAAGAATTACTGTAGAAACAGAAGCTTCACTATTGCAGCGACGATTTCTGCAGCCACTGTGCTCAAAGGGCAGTGCCTCAACGCTTATAATCACAGTGCCGCAATGCTCCAATTTAAACATTGCATTTCAAAATATATTGTTATATTTAGGGTTGTTACATAAATTGAATATAAGAATTAAGTACCTAAGTGTATAATGAATCTATGTCTAGGTTGTCTATCATGGAATGTAGCTCCTAGACTATATGTAGACTCACAAAAGGGTATGACATGCTTGACGCCAATAAAGTCTAGCGGTTGACTAGGTAAGAGTTTGAGCTACCTGCCTATATCTAGTGTGACAAGTTCAATATGCTCAATCCCTGCACTTGCTAGACTCATATGCTTGGTAGGTTCTATGTTTTGAGTGGGGCCTAACCTATGGTGAGTGATGTGTACTTGCCTCTAAATTCAATAACCCAAGTAGTGTGAAGACATCAAAGTGTCATCAATATAAGGTGATGAACTTAATGTAAAATACTAGAAACATGTATAAAAGAATGTCAACTCCTAATTTCATTTTGTTTCTGATATTTGACACCCTAGAGTTTGAGTTCCCTGCAAAATAAAGATAATTAGTGGTATACAAATTTAGAGGTATCATTTAGTTCTAGCAATGTAGAAGTTGACTCGACAGCTTAATCCAAATGAGTATCTCTTTAAAATCCTATGTATGAGGTTAAAATATAGAGACCATATCTTGAAAGTAAAGGGAAGTCCATTTAGAAACCAATGCACAAGATAACAAAGCATGCCCCTATCTTCTATATAGTTGAACTTAGGTAAAAAGACACCATTTGCAAGGGAGAGTAAGTCAAAGTTGCCTTTGAGTTTTAAAAGTTTCCAAATAGCTTGAACAAGATTATCATAGAATGGTCAACAACCAACCGCATGATTAACTAAAGCCAAACTCTAGTCCTTGACTACCTTAACTACTTGAATTTTAATTAAGGCAAACATTTTCCTCAATGGAAGAGACAAATGAGAGAGATAAGTTGGACACATTGAGATATGCGGGGTTGATAGAACCTATATAGATCATAAGAGAGGAAAGCAAATTGGAAGATGTAGTAGTGGAGCATTGTAGCTAGGAAATATTATACTATTGTGGTTTAAAATAGATGAAGAAAAGGTCCTAAATAAGTGTGTAAACAAGTCTAATTAATTTTAAGTCGGCTCGTCAATCTAATGGAAGGCTTGAACTTAAGTTCATATATTAAGCTCGAACTCTGCTCATTCCCTATTGCTAGGCTCAAGCTTGACTCGTGAGCTTAAGATAGCTAGTAAAACATTGAAAGAAAGTTGTGACAGGAACTCTTTGGAGGATGCATCAAGTATGGTGAGGAAGTCGGAAGCTTGCTGGTGAAAGCATTAATGAGTCCAATGGTATTTGAAGAAGAAGAAGACCCTCAATTGAGTGATCAAGGATCCCTTTTGCGATTTAATTTAAAATAGACGAGAAACCAAACTTTAGAGCTCAAATTTAATCAAGCCAATTTTAAAGCGAATTAGCCTGTTCTCATTAAGTTTGAAATCAAGAACTCGCTCGGCTCACTTACAGCCTTAGTCTCAAAAGAAAAGGTGACCCAATAAAAGGCTCCATGGCAAGAGAAATAAAAGACAATATATGAAGTTAGAAGAGAAGAGAAGAGAAGGGTGGAGGCAAACCTGCGAGAAAATATTGAAGCCGCCCTAACCAAATAGAAAAGGGGAAGGAAACCTAGCAGAGCACATGCGACAGCCCATCCTAAACAACTTGAATTCCCATTAAAATTAATTAACTCCTGCATAATATTCTAAATACCAAAATAATCAAATCCGTTGGCGGTGGAGATCGAACGCGGTCTGCCGGTACAACCACCACTAGATAAGTACGATTTCCTCTTTCTGGTAACAACCTTCGGCTTCCACTCAGCTACCACTTCGAAGCCTCTGGAGCTTCTTCTCCATCATCTTCCTCTCACTCTTCTCTTTCCTCTTTACACTTCTGGCACTACACTGATGTCCAATCTCGACATCGAACGCGCTGGCCGGCCGACGAACGAAAAAGTTCATGGCGCTCAAGCGGCTGCAGCGGCAGCGGATCCATCGCCATTCTATGACGAGTCAGATTCGAGTGTGGGGAGGGAATGGACGGCGTGGATCGTGCAGGTGTTCGTGGAGGCGAATGTGTTGATCTTCGTGGTGGTCATGTTTATAAACAACTGCCCTGGACATTACAATCCATACGGCTCATGCGTTGCGAAATTTCTTCATCGAATATCTTTTCAGCCGCTGTGACAGAATCCCCTCCTTGGGCCTTCGTCATCCACGTAATTATGTCTATTTAATAGTGCAATTTGTTGTTTATGTTTTTTTTTTTCATTGCGATGAATGTTGGAATCTAATAGATCTGGTGGAGAAAGGCGCCATGGTTTTGGTTTTGAGTTGGAGCAGATAATACTTCCGTCCTTATTATTTTCCTCCTTTGGGAGCTTCGGTCTGATTATTTGAATCTTCTTTCTTGTGTTATATGTGATTCCATTTGTTTTGCCTCTTTCGAAATTTTCCTCATAGATTGTTTAGCTTTTAAATTTCAGTTTGCGATGACGGAAGGCTGATTTATCTAATGTGACGCTCCTTTCAGATTGCGAAGAGTCAGCTCTGTTTAGTTACCTTAGCTTTATTGATTCCTCTTCAAATAATAATTATTTTCAGTCAAGTAAATATCCGGGGTTTTTGGTCTTTACCTTAAAAATTACCATCTAGTGGAAGTACGTTCATGTTTGTAATCTCCATGTGGATTTAGATGCAGATTGTTTCTTTCAATTGCTGATATACCTGTCAACCTGTGGATTTGCACTCGAGATTTCTTCATAGACAATTGTCTGAAATTTGTCCGCTATCTCTTATTGATCTTGTACCCATTGGAAACTGGGGGATATCTGCTTTGTGCTTCACTTGAAATCTGCGGTGTTGGCGTATCTGAGGTTTTTTGGTTATAAATGAATCTGGATTTGACTTGTGTTTGTTTGAGAGGTTTGTAGTTATTAATGAAATTTGGCTCACTTTTTTTCAATCTAAAAGGTTGTTAGCTTCGTCTAGTCTGGGGTAGAGGTGATAATTATGCATGTAACTCAAAACTTATTTGAAAATCAGTTGAACTTAATCAACTTGAAGTTGATTTTTTTTTACTCTAGGATGACCCTTTGTAAATGTGGGTGTCCTAACACATGTATACAAATGTTTGCATACATTTATTATATGTAACTCAATAAATAATATTAAATACTAATAGATGTGTATAATCTAAATTTGGAATGAAAATTTTTTATAAATGAATTAGGTTTTCCTTGAATTAACTCAAAAATCAACTTAGAATCATTATTTTTTTTTTATTTAACTCGCATTTAAGTTCAAGTCAAAATTGAAATCTTCAATTCTGAATTTAAGTCGTCCCGCTTGAATTTAACATGTTATCATTCCTTAATATGGAGTTCTATACCCAAAGATGTTACATTATTCTTTCATGTGCTTTGTTGACCATGTGATAAACTGGTAATGCTTGTCGTCTTTTAGTGGTATGGTGAAATTTTGCTTTATCATATTTATCATCATCATTAATCTTAGTCCAACTTTTTGAATCTTCTTTTATTCACTCTCATTGATTGATCAAGGGTTGTTAAATCCATTATCTACAAATCATTTTGCACGACTTCTATCATTATTTCTTTTTGGCCTACCCTTAGTACTTTTTAATTTGTCGATACTTATTTTAAACTCTTTTAGCACAATTCCTTCACTGTTTTATTTAATTTAATGGTGGATTAGATAAAAGATTACCAACCCCCGAGTGATTTATTTGTCGAGATGTATTACTTATGTTATCTACTAGTCTCCACTTAACTCATACAAATTTTTTACTTACCACCCTCCATGAAACGTCTATAATTATGTTATCTACCATCGTCAACCTAACCTTTATATAAGGAGATAATTGCATGGCGTTGAATGACATAAATCATTATTCTATTTAATTAAGCCTAATGTAGATTCAGAGGTTGGAGAAGTGGCCAATTGAGTGATTGAAGGTTGGTAGTTATCTTGATTGGTGTCAAACAAGGGAATTTCTTTATTGGGCAATTAACAATCACCATTGAAGGGTTTGAGGAGACTGTTGGAAGCTAGTGGCCTTCTTAAGAGGAAATCAATGAGTGTCATAGGGGCTAGTGATTGGCAAAGTGGTTGAACATAGCAGGTGGTAGGCTTTCATCTCTCTCTCGGATGCACATAGAAGGTGGATGAAATGTACTCAAATTTGGCGAGGAAATGATTTTGGAGCGGTAATAAGTGATAGAGATATGGAGAAAGAGTGACTAAGGGAAGAATACTAGTGAAATAAAAGTTAGAAAAATATTTGATGGTAAATACTAGTATCAAATTTTTGTTTCTTGCTTTGGTCTTTGGAATTATGGATAATTATCTTTATAAGTGGTTGTGGATATAAATGAATCTCATTGAACTATGTAAAATCTTTTATTTTCCTTTCTTAGTATTCTCCTTGTAGGTTAGTTTTCTCATTTTCATAATTTCAATTATTGTTAGTTATTATGATCCAATTTTTTCTTGAAGCCAAAAATTACATTTGTTGTTGAGTGTTCTTTAGATTCTTTTATAGCCATCTTTAGCTACATAGTTCTTTTTAAGCTTTAGCATTGATATGGGTGTCAAAACGGATCAACGGGTTGGATTTGGGTCCAACAAAAAGTTGACCCGACTCAAATCCAGTCAACTCAAACTCGACCCGTTTAATAAACAGGTCAAAAAATTAAGCCAAAATCGAACCTGCTAACAACCCAAATCTGACAGAATAACCCATGTTAATTAAAACAATATTTTGTATTTGCCCATTAATCATGGATATTAGGTTAATTGATAAAAAAAATAAGAAGATTATATTTAAAAAGTTATTTTCATGTCAAAATTAGGTTGGTGGGATGACCCAAACCCAACCCATTAATAAATGGGTTGGAATACATTATCCGAATACGGCCCGTTTATTAAACGGGTCAACCCAAACTCGATTTTTTTAGGTCAAGTTAGTGGGTCTGTTCATTTATTGAAACCCCTAAGTATTGATGTATAAATAGTTAATAATTGTATTTTTAAAAGTGAATTCATAATTTTCCTCATTCTTTAAATCCATGTTGTGAGATTTGAAGAAAGAAAGAGTTTTATATTGTTATGTCGTGTTTGTATGTTAAATTACGGTTTATGGCTTCTAGCATAAGCTAGAATATTGGTTGTTTCTCGGCTTAGCTTCTAGAGCATGCTGGGGCGTGGTTCTGTTCTCCTGCTTAAGGCTTACGCTGGGGCGTGTTTTCACATCTCTGGCTTCTGATACAAGACAGCTGCCAAGCATATTTCTTGGCTTTTAGCGGAAGTCTAATTTTTGGGTTGTTGATTTTTGTTTTTCAGCATAGAACAATCCACAAATTCATAACAATTATCTAGAGAGCGCACTTTGTTAAAGAGAAATTATTTGTAAGAGTGAAAGAGGATAAAAAACAAGAGGAACTTCTATTAGAAAATTTTTTTTCTTACATCAAAATGACAAGACTCAATGCCTTTTTATACTTGTACAAAGACAATTCTAGAAACACATTCTAGATATTTCTATAATAAAAGTTCAACTACCAACCACCAAAAGTTATTACATATTCTAGATATTTCTTCCATACAATTTCCTAGATATACAATAAACTTGGTTATTAATTTTGATTTATATTTCCAACACTCCTTAAAACCAAAATTTTTATCAACCACTCCAAGAAATATCTTTAATTTTATGAACTATTCTGCAGCTAATGGCTTTGTGAAAATATCTGCAATTTGATCTTCAGATTTCACATACTCCACTTGAACTTCTTTATCCTTGATCTGATCTCTTATATAATGAAAACGAACATCAATATGTTTGATTTTCTTGTGATAAACTGAATTTTTTGATAATATTTTTGTTGATTTATTATCAACATAGATTTTTGTAGCTTCGTCTTGAGAATATCCAATCTCTTTCAGTAATTTCCTTAGCCATATTGCATAACATACACATGATGATGTAACAACATATTCAGCTTCACAAGTAGAGAAACAACAACTGGTTATTTTTGCGAGCTCCATGAGAATGTAGTATCACCCATATAAAATAAAAATTCGCTTGTACTTTTACTATCATCTTGATCTCCAACCCATTCACTATCTAAATATCCTGAAAGTTGAAATTCGTTAAAATGAGAATATAAAAGTTCATGATTTTGTGTACCTTTAATATATCGAAGAATTCTCTTGGCTGCCTTCAAGTGTGTTTTAGTGGGATTTTCATATAGCGGCTAACAATTCCAACTGCATATAGAATGTCTGGTCTTATATTTGTTAGATATCTTAGGTTTCTGATCAAACTGTTGAACATAGTTGGATCGACTGTCTTCCCTTCTTCTTTCTTTGATAGTTTGATTCCACATTCCATTAGAGTGCTTACTTGATTGCAATTCTTCATGTTAAATTTCCTTAGAACTTTATTTGCATATGTTTCTTGTGTGATAAAAATTCCTTCTTTATTTTGCTTTACTTCAATTCCAACAAAAATTAACATGAGTTAAAAATCTGTTATTTCAAATTCTTTTACTATCGTTTGCTTAAACTCCTTGAATAAACGTGGATTATTGCCAGTAAAAATAAGATCATCCACATATAAGCAAACAATTAATATATCTCAATTATTATATTTCTTCAAATAGAGAGCATTTTTATAAGGGCATTGGATATAATCATTTTGTTTGAAGTATGAATCGATTCTTGCATTCCATGCTCTTGGAGCTTGCTTTAACCTATATATAGCCTTTTTTAATTTATAAAATTTTGATTCATGCCCTTCTTTAATATATCCCAATGATTGTTTGACATAAACTTCTTCTTCAATAACTCCATTTAAAAATGCAGATTTAACATCCATTTGATAAATAGACCAATTATTTTGTGAAATAAGAGAAATAATTAAGCGAATAGTTTCCATATGAATAACAAGAGCAAATATCTCATTGTAGTCGATGCCTAATTTTTGCTTGTATCCTTTTGCTTGTATCCTTTTGCTACAAGTCATGCCTTATACTTTTCTCTCTCATTTTGCATTTTTCTTCACTTTGTATACCTATTTTACACCAATAACTTTATGTTATTTTGGTAATGTTGTGAGCTCCCATGTTACATTCTTTACTAGAGATTTGATCTCTTCATCCATAACACTTCTCCATCTTTTATGACTTCTGCAAATTCCAATGATTCATTATTTGCAAGTAAGCAAATAAAATGAAGTTTTCCAGTTACCTCATAAAGCTCAATTAAATTTCTTGTCTTTCTTTGCCTTTGATTATCTTTTGAAGTATTTGAAGAATGTGAATCTTGTAAATTTGTAGACAAATGTTCTTCATCTTGTAGCTCCACTGGTACTTGCTCTACCTTTTGAGTGTCTTTATTTTGTCAATCCCATGCTCCTTCATCAAACTCAACATCTCTGCTAAAAATAATTTTTGAAGTTTTAGGATTAAATAGTTTATATGATTTAGATTGATACCCGATGAAGATGAGTTTGGAGCTTCTGTTATCCAGCTTAGTTCTTCTTTGTTCAGGGATATGTGCATATGCAATGCTTCTAAACACCTTCAAATGAGATATATTTGACTTTCTTCTTGTCCATGCTTCTTGTGGTGTCATATCTTGTAAGTTTGAAGTTGAGCATCGATTAAGTGTATAGACAGCACATGTCACCGTCGCGGCCCAAAATTCTTTAGGCATATTATTGCTTTTAACCATGCTTTGTACCATATGAAGAATTGTGCAATTTTTTCTCTCCACTACTCCATTTTGTTGGGGTGAAAATGGTGTTGTTAATTGATGTCGAATGTCATGCTCTTCACAATATTCTTTGAATACTTTGGACGTAAATCTCCTCCTCGATCTGATCTAATTGATTTTATTGAAAATCTCAAATCATTTCACAAGTAATTGCCCCAAGCTTAAAATATTGCTTTTCATATTTGGCATATAATAAATTTCAGAAATAAATTGATGGGTTCCATCCTTAAAAAGAATAAGGATTTTAATTTTTACTTTTAGTGAAAATTTTTTAAGAATTGCCAAAATAAATTTGACTCTCCATCGCCTCCATTTCTATGAACATGTTTTTATCCCTGCACATATGATTGCTTGCTCTAATATCTAAATACCAATTGTTTTCTTTTTCATATTCTTCTCCTTTCAATGCTAATAATAAAACTGGATCATCTTCCTTCTCTTTAACAAGGTTGACTTTCTCTTGATTATGATAACATTTAGAAGCATAATGACCAAATTTCTTGTAAATATAACAACGAACATGAGATTTTTTATACCTTTGATTTTTAGCTTTTTCTTCCACTCTTCATTTCTTGAGTTTTGATTTTTTCATTATTTCTTTGATATCCACCACGTCGTCGTCCACTTCCAAAGCCACGACCACGACCACGGCCTTGTCCATAAAAGTCTCGATCATTTGAATCATCTTCATTTTTTTTGTGTCGTCTTTGTCATCTTTTAATGAGAGCTTTGATTGGAGAACTTGTTCGATAGTATCCTGTTTTTTATTTTTTCTTTGCTCATAAGCCATTAAAGAGCCCATTAGTTCATCAACAGTCATTGTCTTTAAATCTTTAGTTTCCTCAATAGCTACGACAATATGCTCAATTTATCATTTATTGAGTATAGAATTTTTTCTATCACTTGAATATCTTTTAATGTTTCTCTATACCTTCGTAGTTGATTGACGATAGTCAAGACTCTTGTGAAATAGTCCTCCACTTTTTTTGTTTCCTTTATTTGAAGTGCCTCAAATTCGACTTGGAGAGTTTGAAGTCGAACCTTATTTATCTTGTCTATACCTTTATATGCAACTTGAAGTATCTCCCATGCTTGTTTAGAGGTAGATGCTTTGACCACTTTCTCAAAGTTTGCCTCATCCACTGCTTGATAAATGAAGAAGAGCACCTTCTTATCCTTCTTTCTACTTTCTTTCAGCAGTTCCCTTTGGGCTGTTGATAATACTGAATCATCTTGATGCTCGACATAGCCTTTCTCAACTATCTCCCAAATATCTTGCGATTTAAATACAGACTTCATTTGAAGACTCCAATTCTTGTAATTCTCCTTTGTGAGATGAAACACTTATAGATTCATACTACTTGCCATCGAACTTGGCTCTAATACCATTTGTTAGAGAGAAATTTGTTATGCCGGTTCAAGTAGAGCCTGTATTGTTATGCCGGCCCAACAGGTTATTACGCTGGCTCAAGTAGAGCCGGCCCATCACACCTACAGGAGGCAGATCAAGCCCGCCTCCTCCCCTAGCTTTCGCCAAACTGATGGGGCCCACCCCATCTAAGTGGATTTCAAAAAGGATAGAGGGGGGCAGTAGGCTTTTAGGAGGTAAATTAGATCTGGAAGGTTTGGGTAATAGGAGGGAAATTGGATTAGGAAGGTTTGGGTATTAAAGTGCATGAGAGAATTGGGGAATGTTATGTTTTGATTGATTGCAATTAGGGTTTCTTGGAGGCTTGGGCTCTAGACAATCTTGTCTAAAGATTTGGGAGAGATGATCCTCCTCTCGAATTGAGGATCCCTTGTATCTTGCTTTGTTCTTGTTTCCCGTTGATTATTATAAGAGTTTGCTATCGTTTGTTTGTTCTTCCACCACGTTTCTCTCGTTTTCTCGCTGTTTTACTAATTATTGATTAGGTTTGCTTGCGAACTCAAGTAAATCCGATAGGATTACTTGCGAACTCAAGTATTTCCTATCAAAATTATTTGTAAGAGTGGAAGAGGATAAAAAACAAGAGGAACTTCTATTAGAAAATTTTCTTTCTTACATCAAAATGACAAGACTCAATGTTTTTTTATACTTGTACGTAGACAATTCTAGAAACACATTCTAGAGATTTCCATAATAAAAGTTCAACCACCAACCACCAAAAGTTTTTATATATTCTAGATATTTCTTCCATACAATTTCCTAAATACACAATAAACTTGGTCATTAATTTTGGTTTATATTTCCAACACACTTTTCGTCAGTGTTATTTAAGGCTAAGTTTTATTTTGATATCTTAGAATATTTTGTTTAGTGCATGTAGGTTTATTATTATTTTCTAAATAAGCCTAAAATCAATCTAATTATTCCACACCTTGGGCTAGTAATAGATAATTTAGGGTTAAGACCAAGTGCTCTCCATTTTATCAAATACAACAAACCTATTTATGCCTTTTTGGTGCTCGTAATTATTAGATCGGTGCAGGACTAGAAGTTCAAATTGATAACATGCAAGTGTTGACATGGAGATACAATTGATGGCTAGGTGTTGTTGATGTCGATATGCAATTGAGGACAAGATGGTTTTGGCATCAAAATCCTATTGACAAGGAGTTGTTGCTAGCAGCGAAGATTGACGTAGTTGCTCTTGCAGATCATCAAACTCTACCTATATATAACTCTTATTTCTATCTTAGTTGCTTGTTATATGACCTTAATTACTATCTTATATGTCAAGTTAGTATTAGCCTTTCTATTTGTTGTTTTGTTCGTAGTGGTAGTGGATAATAAGACCACAACTGGTTATGATGGGTATTTACCTTTTAATTAAAAAAATTATCAGCAAAAGGTGGTTACCTTCGACATGTTTTTTGCGTCATCTTCTTTGTCTCGATCTGTACGACGACATCATTTGTTATTAGAGTCGTCGAAGATGGACTGCAGCTATGTCGCCTACATCCTAGTTCATGACTGCAATTGTAGTTGGATCCTCTAGAAAGCTCACGCCATCCTTGAATATAAGATGGATACTCTCATCAAAGGCTTTCAACATCTTTTTAAGGAGGTGCAACGTGAGTTCCAAGAATTTAGGAATTTCAAGGTCCCTAACCGGATGACTTACTAGTAGATTTGCACCAAACCAGTAAAGGGAGATACCCTACATTGAATCAGGATTTGTGGCATCCCTGTCGATCCAATCGACATGAGCAAGGCTTCATGGATTTTAAGACGAGCTATTCTGTCATCGCTGGACTACTACTCCATATCATTTAGATGGTGAAACAACTTTCCTTGAACCATCCCACAATGTTGGACCATACACGGTCGAATCGACAATGAGTTCAATGTTAAAATTGAGATTCCCTACTTTACAATTACCTACACATTGAGGACCATCTTGATTGGGAGAAGGGGGTGAAAATTTTCTCCAAATATTTGGTTATTCCTCAAGAGAAGCAAGTTAAGTATGTGGCTTGCATGTTTGAGTGTAGAATGGATGCTTGTTGGAATCAACTTACCCAATCCCCTGGTTGTGAGGGTAGGAGGAATGTCAAGACTTGGCTTAAGATGAAGCAATCGCTACTGTAGATAATTTGTTTCGTCGAACTAAGAACAATTGTTGAATCTCCAGTACCAAAGATATTCACAGGGTTCTCGTTTCGTGAGCACATATGTCAAGGAGTTTGATTAACTTAGCGCATCGAACAATCATAATGAGATCATACTATAGCTTGTAGATCACTAATTTGATGGGTTAAACAATGCTATTCAGGACCAATTGAGATGAATGGTATTTGGTTTCTCTCTCAAGCAGTTAATTTTGCTTATAAGGTTGAGAGATTGCTTAAACACCATCTAAATCCACCATAAAAAAACAAATGCTGAGTAATTTGTTTTTTAAGTTGTGATTATTTTGAAGGGTACATGTTTTATTACCCTCATGAATTTTCCTTACATATAAAGTAATATTGAACTTTGGTATTTTTTTTTCATGTTAGATGAATTCTTACAAGTTCTTTTAAGAGGGCAGCTTTTCAAGATCCTTTATGAAAAAGAGAAGCTCAACCAAATGAATGCTATGTTTTCTCATGATTACATCTTAGTTACGTTTGGATGGCTTAATGATAGTAGGTTTATCCGGTTGTGAGTGATGAAACAAAAATGAACTATGGATGGTATGTATGTAATATTAAAGTTTCAAGTGTTAAATATGTAAATAGAATATTATTATGTGGTATGTATGTAAATCTCCTAGTTTGTGTTAAAGACAGATCTTAACTTAATGCTTTTTCTATTTTAGATTGGAGAAGTTGGGTGCTCTTGTATGGGACAAGGTTGTTAATCAACATGAAGGATGGAGGCTCATCACATGCATTTGGTTGCATGCTGGTGTTATCCACTTGTTGGCCAATATGCTCAGTCTGGTTTTTATAGGGATTCGCCTTGAGCAGCAATTTGGTTTTGGTAAAAGCTTATTACTCTTCTATTTTTAGTTGAATGTAATTGTGTTTCTTGATAATAGAGCCCATGTTTATTTTATTTGTCACCTTTTGCTCCATGAACTGAAACTTAGCTGATGTTAGTCAAAATATTAAATGTTTGGGGCTGCTGCCTCTCTCTTCAACTCAATCTCACCTTTCCATCTTGAAATTATTAGAAACTAAAATTTAAACGTCATTACGCTTTTTCGTTAGTCTAAGCTGGAACATCTTGTTGTTTTTACAGTGCGGATAAGCATAATATACCTTCTATCTGGGTTTGGAGGAAGTATCCTGTCATCGCTATTTATCAGAAACAGTATTTCTGTTGGTGCTTCAGGGGCTTTATTTGGGCTTCTTTCAGAGCTTATTACAAATTGGACAATCTATAGTAACAAAGTAAAAAATACGTCTTCTGCTTTTAAAATTATATTAGCTCAGTTTAATTGAATTTCAGGGTTCACTAAGGTACTTTTCTTTGTAGGCAGCATCACTACTGACACTGTTGCTTATCATAGCGATCAACTTAGCTATTGGAATACTTCCGCATGTTGACAATTTTGCTCATATTGGAGGATTCGTAACTGGTTTTCTTCTAGGATTTGTTTTGTTGCTCCGACCTCAGTTTGGTTGGGTGGAACGCCACAATCTGCCCGCTGAAAGCCTGGTTAAATCAAAGCACAAGGCTTATCAATATGTCTTGTGTGTGATCGCACTGCTTTTGCTGATATCTGGGTGAGCTCTTTACTGTCTAGCTTAGCATTTCATCCACAAATTTCATCTTAAGAATTTTTAATTGTCTATATTCAAAATTTACAATTTTATTAGTTTACCATCATAATCTTCAAGAAGTATGATATACCACTGTAGCATATTAACTCTAAATAAAATGTTAACTTGGTTAATTGTGTTGACGCTTTTTTGTCCAGCAAGCTGCAAGTAAACTTTCTGCATAACAAGAGAATAAGAACATAACAGTAACAAGAAGAAAGGTTAGAGCAAGTAGAATATTTCTGCTCCTTTCTTTACTAGGGAACAATACAAGCTATTGATGCTAGTAGAGAAGAAACCAAATCATTACAGCTATAGGTATTGTAATAAATTAACGGCTAGGATTAGAGTTGAGATTAGAGGTGTATGGTGTAGATCAAGACAACAGAGAAAGTTGAAAACAATGGAAGTGGAGCAGCAATGGCATCTTTTATTCGATTAACATGCCCCTGCAAGCTGGTGGTATCATAGAGACCGTAAGTTTATCATGTAGTGCTAAAAACGAGGCATAGAGAGAACCATTGTAAATATATCAGCAATCTAATCTTTGGACGCAAGATGATGAACAATAACGTCCTTGTACTTGATACAATTACAAATTAAATGATAGTCCACTTTGTTATGTGTGGAATCTGATTTTGTTGATTAATCAGATTGTTCTGTTACCTCGGATCTCAAGTTTCTTGTGCTCGCTTGGGGGGTGCGGGGGGTTTACCCCCCTACTTGCACCCAAAAAATTTTTCCCCCTATTGTGCCCTGACACTACGTACCCAAGCACCTCGGTGTTGTGTTCCCGAGCATCTCAGGGTTTAACGACAGAGAGCAGAGCGTTGCATCAGCATAGATATGGCGTTGCGATCAAGACAGAGGTTAAGGCGCCACAGCGCTTCAAACTGGTGCCGCAGACTTGACATTCTTCTTTCTTGGTTTTCTGAAGGGTTGCGTCCCTTGGGAGTTACTTGGCTTTCTCATGTATTTTGAGTGTTAGACATTGAGAATGGTGCATGTGAGAAGAGAATCAAGGACAGAGTGAGTGAGAAGAGAGATCTGTACTTATTTCTCTCAATTTTCATAGTGGATTTCTTAGTCTGGTATGGCTCTGTGTTTTTTCCTAATTTGGATTTTTCCACGTTTAATCCCGGTGTCCTTTACTTCCCGTTGTTTCTACTTTCTTGCTTATTTCATCATTGTGGTGTTTACCTCTCATCCCCAACAACTGGTTTCAGAGCGAGGTTCTTCAGATTGAGTGGGAGTAATGGCGGACGAAGCAATGTACAAGATTGAAAAGTTCAATGGTTCGAACTTCTCATTCTGGAGGATGCAAATTAAAGATTTGTTGTATCAAAAGAAGTTATATTTACCATTGGAAGGAATCACCAAGAAGTCAAATTCTATGATTATGAAGGAATGAGACGTTCTTGACCGAACTGCACAAGGTTCGATGCGACTTTCACTTTTCTCATATGTTACAATCAACATTGTAAATGAGAAGTCTACAGTTAATCTCATTGCCACATTGACTAAGATGTATGAGAAGCCATTGGCCTCAAACAAAGTGTTCCTGATGAAGAAGTTATTCAATATAAAGATATTGGACAACACTCCAATGGCAGAGCACTTGAATAATATAAACATTGTGATGAGTCAATTGTGTTCAGTTGGCATCAATTTTAATGATGAGGTGAGGACATTGTTGTTGTTATCTTCATTGCTAGAAAGCTGGGATGAGCTTGTTACTATTGTGAGTAACTCTTCAGGAAGTTCAAAGCTGAACTTTAAGGGCATTATGGGGTTAGAGCTTCATAGGAGGGTGAATCTTCAAATTCTACTCTAAATGTTCAAGTAAAAGGAAGGATTTTAGAGAGAAATCCTAGAAGAGGGAGATCTAAATCCAAAAGAGGAAAGTCTACTTTTGGTAGAGGGAAAGTTGTGTGATGGAGCTTTGGGAAGAAATGTCACTTGAAGAATGACTGTATAGTTTCAAAGAAGGGCAGTGATGGAAATCAAGATCAAAATCATTATGCAAATATATATATATAGAAGAATGTCAGTCAAATTCTTTGATTTTATATTTGGATAATTTTGAATATTGGGTGATAGATTCAGGTGTTTCTTTTCATGCAAGTCCTAACAAGGAGTCATTCAAAAACTATACTCAAGGTGATTTGAGTAAAGTGTATCTCAAAGACAACAAGCCCTGCAACATTGTTGGACAAGGAGATGTTGATATTAGAATGCCATATGAGTTAATTTGGAGACTCAAGAATGTTAGACACGTTCCTTATCTAAAGAGGAGTTTAGTTTCTATGAGTCAACTTGTAAACTTAGCCCATGTGGCATCATTCATAGGAGATACGGGGAAGGTGATAAAAGGGGCTATGATTATAGCTCGTGGTAGTATTGAAGACACTCTATATGTTATCAATAGAAGAGCAAATTCTATAGGGGTAGCAGATTCAGATGTTGATGGAGGACTTTGGCATCGAAGGTTTAGTCATATAGATAAGAAAGATATGCATTCACTTCTTACTAGAGAAAAGCTTCATGGTTAAAAATCTATAGATTTCAATTTTTGTGAAGATTGTGTATATGGCAATCAACATTGGGTGAGCTTTTCAAATACTGGTTCAAAGGTCAAGTCAAAGAAGTTGGAGTTAGTGCATACTGATGTATAGGATTCTGCTCCAATTTCTTCTATAGCAGGATCTTTGTATTTTGTTATATTTATTGATGATCACAATATGAAAGTATAGGTGTACTTCTTAAAACATAAGTCAGATGTGTTTGATGTTTTAAGAAGTGGAAGGTCATGTTTGAGCTTGAGACATGTTTGAAGCTCAAGTGACTCAGATCAGATAACGATGGAAAGTATCCTGACAAGAAGTTCAAATAGTATTGTGCTTTGAATGGGATCCGGCATGAGCTCACTATTCCAAGAACACCACAGCAGAACGGTGTTACAGAGTGCATGAATAGAACTATCACTGAGCGTGCCAGGAGCCTCTGTTTAAAATTGCGCAATCAAAGGCGCGGCGCGCCTAAGCACGCCTCTGTGCAATTTGACCCAAAAATGCCTCGAGGCTTGCGCAATTCTTCTCTTGGCAGAGGCGTACGCCTCACCTGGTCTGAGGCGCGCCTCGGAGGCGCAATTGCACAATTCTGGGTGAGGCGTACGCCTCATAGAACCGGCCCCACCCACTTAAAATGAAGCCTTTTCTCCCCTTAATCCCGCATGGCTTCCCGGTTATCCCGATATTTTCCTTCCCACACCCTGTGTTTGCGAAACAGAGGGGTTCCCGCACGGTCGGCTTCCCTTCCCGACGGCGCCACCTCTCTCCGGCGAACTTGAAGTGTCCGGCCACCCTCTAGGAGTACTCCACAATCGATTTTAGGTATTTTTTTTAATTTAGGGTTAGATTTTTCAAGTGAAAGAAAATCTACGATTTTTTATTTTGTTTTATTTTTTTTGTGTTTTTGGATTTTTGCTTTAGGAAACATGGTTAGAGGCAAAGAAAAGACGAATACGTCATTGCGGCGTGACCCTTCTTGGAAATAGTGTGCAAGTTGACGTAGGAGGCGGGGAGAAGACGTATGTGTATTTAAAATGCAATTTTTGTGAGAAAGTGGTGAAGGGCGGAAAACCCGCATGAAGGAACACTTATCATGCTCTCATAAGAACGTAGCACCGTGTGCAAAAGTGCAGAACAATGTGAAGGATGAAATAATTGCTTACATGAAGAAAACTATCATGGAAAAATACTTACAACATGAGCAATTTGATGAAAGGGTCGAACATGGTGCTTACTTCGGGAGCGAGAGTGGAAATGGCTCTTTCTCCACTATACATAATAGAGGTGCACGGGGTCCTTTGGATCAGTATATGACTAATCAAGGAGAGGATAGAGGAAAAGCAGAGATGATGCCTGCGGATGGTACTAGAGAGGGTCGGCGACAGGTTTGCATGGATATTGGGAGGTTTTTTTTTTTGAGAATGCCATACCATTTAATGTTGGGACATCGCCTGCCTACTTCAATATGCTGCGGTCTGTAGGGTTGTATGGGAGAGGGTTGAAGGCATCATCCATGTACGAGTTGCGAACATGAATTTTGAAGGAGGAGCTGCAGAACACAGAGCGGAGCATTGATGAGATTAAACGGACATGGATTGAGACTGGTGTTACCATTATGTCAAATGGATGGTCTGACATGAAGAGCAGGAGCTTGATTAACATCCTTGTCAACAATCCCTACGGCACGGTGTTTTTATGATCAGTTGAAGCTTCAGATGATGTTAAAAATGCTTCATTTATTTTCAATTTACTAGATGGGGTTATTGAGGAGATTGGGGAGCAATTGATTGTGCAAGTGGTAACTGATAATGTCAGTACTTACAAAGCAGCTGGTCAGATGTGATGGAGAAGATGACACACATATATTGGACCCACTGCGAAGCACATTGTATCGATCTCATTTTGGAGGAACTTGGTGACTTACCTCAGCACAAGAGCGCTCTTTCTAGGCCGAAGAAGATCACAAAGTTCATCTACAACCACTCATGGGTCTTAGGCCTTGATGAGAAAGTTTTCAAAGAAGAAAATCATTTGCCTTGCAACCACTAGATATGTTTTTACATTTGTGCACTGCAAATTATTATCAATTCCTAATGTATGTTCTTATATTTGTGCATTGCAAATCTACAGGTTTGCTACATCTTATTTGACACTGCAGAGCCTGTTGGATGTGAGACAACCTCTGGAAGCAATGTTTACATCAACAGAATGGCTTAACTCTGCGTGGGGTAAGAAAAGCGAGGGGAAGGAAATAAGAAAGATAATTCTGAATGATAAATTTTGGGATACTGTGACCTATGCCATATTGAGCATGAAACCCTTAGTGCAAGTACTGCGCTTAGTGGATGCCGAGAAGAAACCAGTCATGAGTTTTATTTATAATACTATGGATGAGGCCAAGGAGTTGATTGCACACAACTTGGGAGGAGAGGAGGCAAGTTATAGAGAGATTTGAGATATCATTGATACTCGGTGGGAGGTACAGTTACACCGTCATCTACATGCAGCGGCATATTATCTCAATCCTCAATTTCAATATTCAGAGAAGAAATCTTCAAACTCGGAGGTGAAGCTTGGTCTGTATTATTATATGAAACGACTAATACCGGAGCAGACAGATAGGGAGCTTGCAGATTTACAACTTGTTCTATTTCGGAATAAAAATGATTTTTTTGGTCTGAATGCAGCAAAATCAACCATTGTCAAACGGTCTCCAGGTATAGTTATTTTGGTAAATGCAATACACTTTATTCAGTTCTGATTATCTTTTTTCTTCTTAAAAACAGTAGAATGGTGGATCCAATTTGGTGATTCCACCTTTGAGTTACAGAGTTTTGTTGTAAGAGTGTTGGGCCTCACTTGCTCTTCTTATGGGTGTGAGCGAAACTGGAGTACATATAGTCAAGTGCAAACTGAGAAAAAATTGGCTATCAACACTCAGAATGAACTCCCTCGTATATATTATGCACAACAAGAGGTTAAGATATAGGAGGTTGAGGAATAAGGGGTTGAGGGATGATGACACAGATTTGTCATTATCAGATAATGAGTGGTTCATAGATGATGACACATATTTGCCATTATCAGACTTACAGCTAGAGAATCTAAGTGTGGATGTCTTGAGGGGCGAAGCAGATCAAGTGGGCAAATCCACTAGTACCACACCACACACATCTATTAGCTATGCAGCTTAACAATCAAGTAAAGATATTCCACAACTTCTTATATGCTATTGCATTATATTTATATCAAGTTAGCAATTAACATGATAATGATCTTTTCTCTTATTGAACAGGGAAGAGAAAAGTGAGTCATATTGAAGATGATGATGATATGACATTCATAGATACAATTGGAGAAGAAGATTCCCTTCAAGACACATTTAGTGATGGGATATGATTGCATTTTATATGTTCTTTGTACTTTGGGAGTTTAGTTAAACTAATATTTTATGGTTTGTACTTTGGGACATGATTTTATTGCATATATTTTCTTACTTTCCACTATTTTCATATATCATTTAGATGTTTTTATTGTATTATAGAATCTAGCTATTATTTACCTGTTAAAACCCTTAAATTCTTATTTACACAATTTCGCGTCCGTGAGGCTTACGCCTCACACTGCCTCGAGGCTTGATTACGCAATTTTAAACCTTGCCAGGAGCATGAGATTTCATGCTGGTCTACCCAAGAAGTTTTGGGCAAAGGTAGTGAATATTGCAGTTTATTTGATCAATCATGATCCTTCAGTTCCACTGAATGAGGGGTTATCTGAGGAAACTTTGATACCATGTTGACGCCCCTTTGACCAGCAAGCCGCAGGTAAACTTTCTGCATAACAAGAGAATAAGAACAGAAAAGTAACTGGAAGAAGAAAGGTTAGAGCAAGAAGAATATTTCTTCTCCTTTCTTTACTAGGGAAAAGTAAAAGCTGCAGCTGCGGGTATTGTAATAAACTAATGGCTAGGATTAGAGGTGTATGGTGTAGATCAGGACAACAGAGAAAGTGGCAAACAGTGGAAGTGTAGCAACATTGGCTGCTTTTATTCGGTTAACAAATTGGTCTTAAACTAAACGAAATATTTATTACTTTCCATAACTCAATCAGATCTGATAGAATTCAGGATAACTAAAGCCAGGCTTGTAAGCACAATCGGCTTAGGTCAGTGCGTTTCAACTAAAGCTTTTGGACTGGAAACATGACTAATAAACTTTTTAACTCATCTGACCCTACCGTCTGGTAATAAGAGTTGATTGAGTCTTCGTTTGGGACAGCTTTCTTACTACTTTCTAAAGCAGCTTTCTAATAATTTTTTTTCAATTTTTTTTTTGTATTAAAAAGCAATTGAAAAGTTGTCCCAAATCATTTCATCTTTGTTACTCATTATTATTTTTTTGCAGGTTTACTGTTAGTTTGGTGATGTTGTTTCGAGGGGTGAATGGTAATGATCATTGCAAATGGTGTCACTATATAAGCTGTGTGCCCACCTCAAAATGGAGTTGCGGGAACTGAAGAACCAACAAGAACGAGGTGTGTCCCTTTGAACAGAATAAAATATTTCAATTGTCTTTTTTGCTACCTTTTTGAATTTTTTTTGTTTGTACATAATAGTTCTTACTAGTCCCATTGATTTCTTCGGATGGTATGTATTGTATTATTGGTGATGAGAAATAAAACTAAGCTGCATAGCCCTTAAAAATTAGACTCAGGTTTCGTGTGGGACGGCTTTCTTACTGCTTCTTAATAGGAAGATGGTACAGCTATGTTTTTTTACTTGTGAAAGTTGTGAGATTTGTATTTGTACATTGCAGTCCTTATTGTAATAATGTTGTAGGTGTTGAGTTAGGAGTAATCACTGAAATAATTGCTAATTGTTTCACTTTATGCTTTGCTTCCTCCAAATTGTGTTATCAAGAAAAATAGTACAAAACCCTTAAAAGATTCAAAAACTCGCTAAATACTCAAAGAGAGACATCCAAAAAAGAGAAAGAAATCTAATGAGAAAATGATCCCTATCTAAATTATAAAATTATTGCACAAATTGATAGGCAGGAAAGAAGCTAAAAACTCAAAAAAATCCAAATGGAGAGCAACGATAGCCAGAGCTAGCATACTTACAATAAGCCCAACTCAGCAACCCACTCTGCACCACCAAAGAAAATACGGCCCTATCCAGTAACCAAAACCAGCCCACTAGCCCAGAACAATGACAATAACCCCATCCATTCATATAAATTAGTGTAGTAATACATTTTATAAAATTTTAAAATGATTTGAATATGCATCAAATACTTAGAAGTAACATATGTCAGGATAAATAATTCATTATATTATAATATATGAGTATTTAAATGAAAATTTTGAAGCTTATTTATGAATAAATTTTATTAATAAAAAAAATGTAAATCTTATATATGGATCAATGACTAATGCTACATGAAATATTATATATTACGCTATATAAATAAGAAAAAAAAATAAGGCTTTATGGTTGCTTGCTATAATATACATGTTGCATGGCCTATTTTCACTTGTGTTTGTATTGATTATTTTAACTAAAAAAAAATCCTAAACAAATTGAGCCATTAGCTTATTGGTTGAAGTAGCTATCTTAATTAGAGTAAATCACGACATTATATAAAGATAGTTGATACCTTTTATGAGAAAACTCTGAAAGCGAGTTTTTGAGCTTAGATGAGTACGTCTAGTTTAATCTAAGAATGTGTTGAAGAGTTCATTATGATCTTGGAAAGTTCGCAATAGTTTTCATAAGTACATTACAAGCTAGCGAATTCTTGTTAGTCTTGGTGAGCTCATGACGGGCTTGACATATTCGTCATCTTTATTGTTTTGGCTTGACCGAGTTGCCCTAAACCAGGTTGGCTTTGTATGAACCAAGAGCCTTAGAATTTGTGGATCTTCAAAAATAACATCAAGTTGAACCTTTGTTTAAATAATTCTAACCTCCATGTAGCCTACATGACCATGTTTCCTAAATGTGAAACCTCCCTTCCTCTTCCCACTTAAAATGAGTAAGAATATTGAGATCATTATGACAAGAAATAAACTAATAATTAAAGGTGTACGCGATACGATTAGATTAGAAAATCAAATGAAATTAATAACTAAATCTAAAATTAAAATCAAACTATCATTATGATAAAACAAATAAAATTGAACATAAAATTTTGATTTTATTGAACTTAAGAATACAAAATTTCAATCTTTAGCTCAGATGTAGATTGAGTTCAATGCATGATTAAGAATTAGTTTGCGACAGTTTTCTTACTGCTTCTTAAAGCAATTTTTTAGTACTATTTTTGATGCTCGAAAATTGTTTTAAAAAACAGTAAAAAACTGTCTCAAATGAAGCCTTAATATCGGAGTTGTTCAATGATTCCAAATGGGAGTAAAAAGGGTTGTGATTTCACATTAACAAACGGGCTGGTTAGGAATAAAATTTATAATTTTATTTTAATTAATCAATTTGTGTGAGTTATTTTAATTGATAAAAACTCAAAATTATATAAAAAAAAAGACTAAATAAGCATCACACCGCTCACATCGATCTGTTGCCTGGTTGCCACCAACTAAGTCAGAAGTTTTAGATTCAAAGCATGAGTATACATTTAAATAAAATATCAAATAAAAATAATAATAAGCAAGTTTAGCGATTTTTTTTTTTGGGAAAATTAAGGGCAAAATCCCAATTTCATTAACATAAAAAAAAAAAAAGAAGAGAGAGAAAAATATTACATGTGTGATATACCATTGGCCAAAAAAGGAATAAAAAACTAATGCTCAAAAACAAAACGACCAACAGTAATAAAAATAACTGTGACAAACAGATATTCAAAACGCAGAGAGAGATTGAATGCCAAGGCCTAAAGCCCAAGTGGCTCAAATTGCTATCAAAATAGAAGGAATATTCAAAATCAAATAAATAGTAATAGAACAAAAGGGCCAAAAATAAGAGCCTAGGTTGCAGGGGCGGATCCGAACTTAATTTTCAGATGAGGTCAAATTTATAAGTAAAAGTGTAGAATTTTTTCTTTTTTTCATAAATATCCTTACAACCAAAATTTGTTCCAAGGGTGCTGCCTCTCGACCCTTATTTATCTATTATTATACACTTCGCAGATATGTCGGGGGTCCAAGGGAGCAGTGCCCCCGAAACAAATTTTGGTTGTAAGGATATTTTTGGATTCTCTTTTCTAATTTTCTTTGTATTTGATTCATCATTTCCTAAAAATAACATATCTACACAATCTGTTTAATTATGTTAGGGCAATTACCTAAAGAGCATATTATTTTAAAGCTTTTAAGGGGGGAAATTGCCCAAAAATCCTTGTAATAAAGACTAAAAAATACACGAAGCAAGATAAATTACCTAAATAATCATATAATAAAAAAATTATTTTTTCAGGGGGGTGGGCAATTGCCCCTCGGTCTTAAAAAGTGGGGAAATTATTGGGTCGGGCCATCAGATGTGTTCGGAGCCCAATGAAAATGTGTCACATTACCTCCTACTCGGTACTGAACAGTACCAAGCACTACCTCAGTACCGAGCTCGGCACTGCTTGGTACTCAGTACTTCGCAGTACCGAGCTCAGTATTGCTCAGTACTGTGAATAACAAACGTAAGTTGCGTCCGGTGACCTGACTCAATGATCTCTCCTTAAAGTGGGTCTACCCATGCCTGGTTGCCACATGAGGGCCTTCCAAGATCTCATCCAGGCCTAGTGAGGCTATATTAACATATAATTAAATCTCGACCACAGGTAATGCAGGTGTCGTGGTGTAGTTGGTTATCACGTCAGTCTAACACACTGAAGGTCTCCGGTTCGAACCCGGGCGACGCCACCTAAATATTTTTGAAGCATTTTGTTATATCGATTTTCTGCTTTTTCATTTTAGGACTGTTTGTGTTATTTTCTGGTTGTCTGTCACCCTTATTAACTATTAAGTTCGGATTGTTTATAAGCTTTCCTTTTTAGAGCTAATTAATAATTATGAGATTAAGGGTTTGTTTTTTTGGATGGCTTTCTTACCTCACCTCATAAGTGCTTAATTAGGTGGAAGCATAAGTTTAATTTTTTTCCCTCCAAGATATATATATTTGAGATCATTTTTTTTAATGGTAAAAATTGATTTGAGATTTGTAGATATATGATTAAATTTTCTCGGGTGGAATCAAGAAGAGCCCAAGGTTAAATTTTATTTTTCTTATCAGAATAAATAATTTAATTATTCTATCTACCTTTAATAACTGCAGTTGCCTGAATTCTCATAAAAAAAAATCATTTTTTTTCTATTTCATTCATAAAATTATGTATTTCATAATCATATTTTGCTCACCCTCAAAACTCAGAAGAAAGATTGGTTCCGCCTATGAATTAATATCATTATATAATATTTTCTTAGGTTTAATAATAGACTTCACAAGGCAATCTTTGACATTTATGAAAAATACTCCACAGTTAATAATGTACATAAACTTGATTAAAAATATATCATGAATACTTTTCATGAATGGTATGGAGAATTGAATATGATTTATTTAATTCTAAGATGTCAATTTTGTATACTTGATTACATACAGAAGGTTCTAGATAAAATTCCTAATAAAAGGAAATCACCGTATAGTGTACATTTTTTTTTAAACAAAAGTAGCATTATATTGAACTAAAAAGGGTTACATAAGATAAAGAGCAAAAGCCAAAAGAAACAACAAAAAGTAAAGAGAGAACTCCAAACGAGGGCTCAGTAAAAGGCCGAGGCTCCCAGCACCCCTGAAGCCACACAAGGACCATCCAATATGGCTAAAGAATCACCACAGGTTGCCACCAGCTATGACGCGGAGGTGCGAGCCCCAGCCACATCATAGCCCAAAAATCGTCGACCCACAGAGAAGGCCAAAAGTCCAAAAAACCAGTAGATAAAGCAATAGAGAAAAGTCACGGGAAATAAGGGGGCTATCTTCCTCTCCTGCCCCTCCCAAGAAACCTCCCACGAGAGGCGACAAAGAGAACAGGTCAATCACGTACCAGTTTAAAATCATGACCAGGATCAGAACCTCTACAATACTCCGATGAGGAATCATAATCAGATTCCAATTCAGACGAACAATGCAACCAATCAAGATGTGTCCTAACATCCATCCCTTAATTATCACCCACATGTTACACCAAAGCTTGGGTGTCAATCAAATTCACAGGCACATTAATAAATGAGTTAGAACTGAGTAGCAAACCATTCCCATCAATACCACCACCTCCAACAGTAGAAACAACACTATTTACACCTCCACATTCCTCGGTAAGGCTCACACGCGAGCCAGAAATACCCAAAGCTTCAACACCCAAGGCAGGAGAAATGATAACCTTAGGTTGAGCCTCATCCACATGAACAACAGCCACCATCGAACTAATATTAGGCGCTAGCAAAGCATCACCAGCGTCAAAACTGACATCAACACTAGCCGAAACAACATTCACCTCACCAGCCTCAGCATTAACACAAGCCCCTGGTAAATTAACCATCTCAGCCGTATCCACCAACAAACCTCCCTCCTTAAGAATAACATCCTCCCCATGCCCAGAGACCTGACGGGCCAAAGCATTAACCGAAGGAGAAAAAATAATAGGCTCTACATTAACAGGCACTCCATAAGAATCAATAGCATTCAAAATCACCCCCACTTCAGCCATAGGAGCCTCCATAGAGGCAGTAACAGGGATAACAGGATCAACATCCAACCAATTAGGAGGAGTAACAACATTATTAGGAAATAAAATCGGACAACAATCCCTCGCATGACCTAAAGATTTACAATGAAAATAATAAGAGAGAAATTCCTCTATTTCAATCGCTTGAGTATATCCGACAGCTTCCGAACCAAGCCAGACTTGTTTAGCATATCGTTTGGTAACATCCAACTCAACTAAAATACAAGCAACAGAGGGGCAGGTACCATTCATCATGGCATTATTAGTTCGCAAAGGCCTTCCAAACATGGATCCCAATCCGTGAAGGATAAGAGGGGAAAACAAATGCGGACAAAGATTTGGAAAGGAAACCCAAATAGGAACAATGGGCGATTCCACACATACATCAAAAAGAGGAGTCCATTTAAAAAGCTCCATGAAACAGTTGGATATGAAGTAAAAACGATGAGAGAAAACCCTACAGTAATTTAGGTCATTCATAAGCTTAATCAAAATATTTTTTTGATTCAAAACAGTAACAGAAAAAGCACCGCCAAGCTTAAGATTGAAAAAAAATTTCCGAATAGCATCAAGGGGCGGACGACGGCCCGGAAATTTCCCTACCAAAGCATACTCAAAAGGTACTGCAAGAGCATTGAGTTCCTCATCCGAAATAAGTAAAGCAGGCATACCCTGATGAGAAACAACCCGCAAAGGCGGAAACTCTGAAGGCGGAGCATCACAGGCCAAAGCATCCCGAAAAGATCTAGATTTAGGCTTACCATCCAGGAAACCAGGACCCCGTAAGCGATTAGCATCCATAGCATCCAAAATCGCGAGAAAACGTAGGGTTAGGGAAGAAGATAGAACGAGAGGCGGAAGTCGGGAACCCTAGACAGAAACATCACTTATACCCCAAAACGAAATGAGTTTGACATTAACCATATAGTGTACATAATTGCTAGTCAAGATAGAAAAGTTTACAATAAATGGCGAGTGAAAGAGCGCAAAGCTCCTGACGACAAATAAAACAATAAAAGTCATATTTACAAAAAAAGAAAGGTCGGTTATGATCAACAATTATTATCAAAGGATATCTATTTTGTTATTGTTGTGGTTGTTATGATGTCGAAAGATTGCAACAAATCCAAAAGGAGGAGAAATATTCTGTTCAAAGACTGGACGCAGAACGCCGTTCGGAGACCAACCAAAATGCGCCACATCAGCGTTACCGAGCACATGGGTGGTGTACTGGCGCATTCTGATTGATCTCCGGACGACGTTCGACGTCCTCACAGAATAATTTTTCTAAAGGAGAGGACATTTAAGATTTTATGAAAGTAATAGCTGAAAATATACCTTTAGACAACTATTATGTTTTGGCTTTCCTCACACCTACTTTTAAAAGAAATTATGCTAATGAACCAATATTTTTTCTGCAGGAAAATAATATACTTTGTGTAGTCAATGGATTGTCTCTTACTCTAATCTTTTGCATTGCTCGCTTTATTTGTTAAGACCTATATTAATTATAATAATGCATAGTAGCTAATTAAGGATGGTTCATAATTCCTCGGTGGCCACACCACCGTCCTATATAATAGATTATTTGGCAAAATTAAATTTATTAATTAAGGTTGAGTAAAATGTGTCAAATTAATTAGTTTTATGGATTCATATTTCATAAAAATATTATTGACCTACGGGTAAATATCTATATTTAAATAAGATATATATATATATATATATCTTATATAATTTAAGTTGAAAATATTAAGGATTCATTTCAGAGCTTTTGATTAATATTTTTTTTGTTGGTTGCAAGAAATTTTTATGTTTGAAAACTTTTTAGAAAGCAGTCTAAAATGAAGACTTAGACTTCATTTGTGACCGCCTTCTTACTATTTCTTAAAACAGTTTTTTAGTACAAAAATTAACTAAAAAACTGCTTTAAGAAGCCGTAATAAAGTCGTCCCAAACGAAGCCTTACTACTTCTTAAAGCAGATCTCTATTACAAAAATTAAAAATTATATACTAAAAAACTATTTTAAATTAAAAGCAGTAATAAAGTCATGCAAACAAAGTCTTAGGCATCATTTGGGACGACTTTTTTATTACTTCTTAAAGAAACTTTCTAGTAAAAAAAATCGTCTTGAGATGACTTTTTTTTACTGCTTCTTAAAGTAGATTTTTAGTACAAAAAAATTAATTTTTATACTAAAAAATCATTTTAAGAAGCAATAAGAAAGTTGTGTTGTCACAAAAGAAACCTTAATCTATTTTTAAAAAATGAAAAAGATCCTTGCTTCTCTTCTTACGTACATCGTTCTCACTCTTACCCAAAATGAACATACAAGAGAGCCAAGTAAAATAACTCCAAGGGACGCAAAACCCTTCAGAAAACGAGAAAGAAAATAGTCCAGTCCGTCTCGTAGTGCTGCGACGCTAGTTTGAAGGGCTGCGGTGCTCAAGCCTCTGTCTTGAACCACAACAACGTCATATTTACGCCATTGAGTTACTCTACTTTATGTCGTTCAGAGTTGGGCGCTCGAGAACACAACGCTGGGGTGCTCAGACACGTAGCACCGGGGCACTCGGTACACAGTGCCGGTGCGCTCGGGTACACCTGAACCTAAGCAGGGGCAAACCCCACACCCCCAGTAAATACGACAAATTTTGAGGTCCAAGACAACAAAACAACCAGATTGATCAACAAAATCAGATTCCACACATAACATTATCTCTTTTGTTACGATATAGAGATATCCTTGATGTCAAGATTTAGGCTTGGTGTTTTTTTCCTACTTTCAAAATATTTTTGTACTAAAAAATAGCTTTACAAAGCAACAAAAAAATCATCCCAAACGAAGTCTTAATCCCACCTCAATTAATACTTCTTGGATATATGCTGCAAGTGTAGTGATATCTCTGTCACCATTAGCTGTGTCCATTTATGCTTGCATGGCATGCATGTCTTATTTGAATGTTGAAAAAGATTTCAGACCATTATAGAAGCACCTACATGCATGTTGTCTACGTACGAATTGTTATCTTGTCTTCAATTCCTGCAAATCTTCATTTGAGTTTGGCCAAGCATTCCATTTTTTTCAGAGATATTTATTTGTTTATGTTGCTGACTGATTGCTACATACTATCAAGTGTTTCATGGACGAAAATTTTTCTTTTTTTTTTTTTTTTCGAAGTGTCAATGCTCTCTTGATCAAATAATAGATTCTTCTTTGTTCAAGCACATTCCCAACACTCATTGAGAGGAAAAATAATTATGTGCGGTCACCGGACGGCCTCCGGAGGCAAATAAGAGCGTTTCATGTCACTTTTTTTGTTGTGTACCGGGTGACGTGGTGTACTCTGATTTACCTCCGAACGATCCGTTGACTTCACAGAAAAATTTCTCCATCGAGAGAGGCTAATGGATGTTGAATTAATAATAAATAAATAGCAAATTAATGGATCCCAAAGCTAACTTTGCGTGTTATGGTAAGTTATAGGATCCCATTATATATGATCACTCAATACATCCTTTGGGTTATAATTAGCTAGGCTAGTTAATCATGAGCTTATATGATAATTAAACAAATTAATGATATATAACTAAATAATAACACAATTTTATTACGTTTGGCTTTGATATATATTGTGTTAAGAGTTATTAGAATTATTATATTAATATGATCATATGTATTTAACATTTATTAAAAATCTATGGCATTTAATTATTAGTGTAACATATATATCTTCAATATTCAGGATTAAATTGGCTATGATGTATATTATGTTAGAGTTATAAGAATTATTATATTGCCATATTAATATAATGACATAAATATGCTTAATATTTATTAGTTATATCACCCTATTAAATATTTTCTTCTTTATTTGTATTTTACTTATTTTTCTTTTTTCTTGCCTTTATAATGCATCATCATACTAGCTTTAAGCTTTATGACAGTTGTTGCGTCCAGGAATATTCGTGGCGGTAGAGAAATATAAAGTTTATCGTCTTAGCGTTATACGAAAATCCAACACGCAATCAGATAAGAGGAGAGGGTCTAGCATTTATGAGACACCAAGATTTTTACGTGGAAAACCCCTGTAAAAGGGGGAAAAACCACGGGGCCTATCCCAGTTATAACGAATCCACTAGTATTTGTAGTCGATTACAAATGAGGCCCTTCCCTGGGAGAAGGCCTTAGCTTGATGTGCATCTTATGGAGTACATTACATGATGTAAATACAAAGAGCTACTATCGACGTATTCACTTTGTTAGAAGGACTGCAGTCGGCGTGCGACTTAGGTCAGGAGGACCGTAGTCAACTGGCGGCGGAGGACTGTAGTCGGCGGACGACATAAGTCAGGAGGGCCGTAGTCGACTGGCGGCGGAGGACTGTAGTCGGCGGGCGACGTAAGTCAGGAGGACCGTAGTCGGCTGGCGACGGAGGTCGGAAGGACTGTAGTCGGCGGGCGACATAAGTCACGAGGACCGTATTCAACGGGCGACGAATGTCGAAAAGACTGTAGTCGGCGGGCGACATAAGTCAGGAAGACCGTATTCAACGGGCGACGAATGTCGAAAAGACTGTAGTCGGCGGGCGACATAAGTCAGGAGGACCGCAGTCGGCTGGCGACGGAGGTCGGAAGGACTGTAGTCTGATGACGAAGATTAGTAGGACAACATTAGGTAGAAGTCCAGCAATGGAAAGAAATGCATCTTTGCATAGACGTCCAGCGAAGTCCGATAACCGGAAGAAGTCCGGCGTAGGGTGGAAACTTGGCGAAGAGTGAAGGTCCGACGTCGGGTAGAAGTCCAACGTCTTTGGTGGCAGAGGAGAACTCCGGCTTCATTTGGGCGGAGTTTCGGCGTCAGGAGGGAACTCTATCGTTAATTAGGAAGAATTTCAGCATCCGGTGAAAGTTGGATAGAATTCTGGCGTCCCGTAGAAGTCGAGCAAAATTCCGGCGTTAGATGGTTCAACTTTGATGAAATCCCTTATTTTAATCCCATAGAAGTGAAGCATCTCTTATCTTCTTCCACTATAGTTAAGCATTTATTCAACCAATATTTTTTATATAAGAACTTCTGTAAGTGCTCTAGTGGAAATCAATGATATAGTTGACAAGACGTTTCCATCATGTTGAATTTCATTAATGCAGCAAACCACTTCCCAATTTGTTGATCCTTTTTGCTGGCTTGGGGAATGGCATAATCGTTAAAGCAAACTTTATCTTTGCATACTAATTACTAGAGATCGCTTATAGTTCCACGCTCTTGACGGTATTGTAACCGTCTCCGTCAAATTCAAAGAGTCGCCTCCTTTAATTCGATGATCTGATCATTTGTGGAATGGTTGTCCAAATAAAACTTCACAGATTGAAATGGAACGACGTGACTAGGCACTCGTCTACTTTCGCTCTGATTCTCTCGTCTTTGGCCAAGAACGAACGAACAAAAAGGCTCAAATCTCTTTCACTCCTTGCTTCTTCGGTTCTTCTCCTCCCCTTCTTCTCTCTCTTCACTTCCCCCTTGGCCCCCCTTTTTTTTAGAGAAATGAGGGGTCTATTTATAGATTTTCTGGAGTGGCATACCCCGTAAATAGGTGAGAGATCAAGGGTAAATGGGGAGTGGTTGGATGGACGGACGGCCGATATTGAACCCCTTGATCATAGACCGTTCGTCGGGCATTTGGAGGCCTTAGAAATGTCAGAATTTGGCGATCTTGGGCTCGTTGGATTCGTCTCGTCGAGCCGTTCGATTCGAGTATAAGCTCGTTAAAATCGGAGACCGTTTGGTATCTCAAATTGCTGTTTGAATCTTCCAACAGCGCTTCGGGTCCATGATTCGGACCCATTTGGGCTCGGATCGAGTTGAATTTGGTGTCGTTGGGTTCGCATTTCCGAGACGCTCAGTTCGACTGTAAGTTTGCTGAAATCGGAGTTTGGGATGGTCTCCAAATTAATTTTTGAAGTTTCCAACTTGATTTTGTATTGAAATTCGAGCCATATTAAGATAATTTTTTAGGACGTATCAGTTGCCCCCCCCTATTTTCGGACGTCGAAGCCCTCAAAGTTCGAAAATATGTGTCGTGGTAATTTGCTACAGTACCTGGTTGTGGTTGCTACAGTACCGGTTGCGATTGCTACAGGAGCCGTCGGTTACAGCATAACTTGCGGTTGCTACAGTGCCCGGCTGCGGTTGCTACAGGATTTGCTGTTAAAGCATAACTTGCGGTTGCTATAGTACCGAGTGCGGTTGCTACAGTGCTCGTCATAGCAATTTTCCCATCTGCTACAGTGCCCCCGGTGCGGTCGCTACAACAATTTTCCCTGTTGCGGTTGCTACAGTAATTTTTTTTTTTTTTTTTTAAAAGAGTTGAGAGAGTGGGAGAGTGGAGAGAGAGGGAGAGAATTTCCTCTTCTTCCTATAAATAGGCCCCTCTCTGAGTTTTGTTTCTTGCACCTTCTTCTCCCTTCTCTCATTAGAGGTCTTCCTCTGCCCTTGGATAGTTGGTATCCACTGTCCAACAATAGAGCCCCTCTTTGCAAGTAGGAATTTCCCCCTTCTCCTCAAGCTGAGGCCTTCCCCTAGTCTTGTGCAGGCGGTACCTCATGTGCAGTTCTAGGGCCCCTCACTGAGTTGAAGATACTCTTTTTTCTTTCTCATTCTCCTCAAGTTGAAGCCTTCCCCTAGTCTTGTGCATGCGGTATCTTCTGTGCAATTCTAGGGCCCCTCACTTAGTTGAAGAGACTCTTTTTTCTTGTGAGAGATTCCACGTAGTTGGTTCACAACGGAGGTCGGGGATAACCGTAGTTGGAGAAGGAGGTCGTAAGGACAATATTTGGTAGAGGAAGTTATAAGGACTGTTGTCGGCGAATAAGGTAGTAAGGATCGTAGTCGTCGACGTAGATTGGAAGAACGGTTGTCGATGAGCGAAGGAGATTGGAAGTCCGATGACGGGCGTAAATCCAACGACGGGCGTAAGTCCGACGGCGGGCGTCAGTCTGGTGTCGGGTATATGTCCGACCAAAGTTAGCCTATAGGCAGTAGTTCGTCGACAGGTAGTAGTCCGACGGCAAACAGAAGTCCGATGTTGGGTAGAAGCACTGAATCGGGTAGAAGACCGATGAAAGTCCTTTGACGGGTAGTAGTCCATCGACAGGTAGTAGTCCGACGGCAGACAGAAGTCCGACATCAGATAGAAGCACTGAATCGGGTAGAAGACCGATGAAAGTCCTTTGACGGGTAGTAGTCCATCGACAGGTAGTAGTCCGACGGCAGACAGAAGTCCGACATCAGATAGAAGCACTGAATCAGGTAAAAAGCCGATAAAAGTCCATCGACGGGTAGTAGTCCGTTGATAGGTAGTAGTACGATGACAGGTAGTAGTCCGTCGACAGGTAGTAGTCCGACGACAGACAAAAGTCCAATGTCGGGAGGAAGCTCTGCGTCTAGCAGAATCCCAACGAAAGTCCAATGATAGGGAGAATTCCGGCATCATGTAGAAGTCCGTTGACGAGCAGAAGTTTGACGATAAGGAGAAGTCCGATGTCGTGTAGAAGTACGGCCTCGGGCAGAAGACCGATGAAAGTTCGTCGACTGGCATAAGTCCGACGACGAGTAGAAGTCCGTCGATAGGGAGAATTCTGGCATCATGTAGAAGTCCGTTGACGAGCAGAAGTTCGACGATAAGGAGAAGTCCGATGTCGTGTAGAAGTACGGCCTCGGGCAGAAGACCGATGAAAGTTCGTCGACGGGCATAAGTCCGACGACGAGTAGAAGTCCGCCGATAGGGAGAATTCTGGCGTTGGGTATTAGTCCGTCGAAAGTCCTGCAAGGCAAAAGTTCAGCGACAGGAGGAAATTTAAAATTGTATAGAAATTTAACTTTGTGCAGAATTTCATTGACGACATTCTGTTGACGTTAACCAAGGATGTATAATCTAGCCGAGGTTGTTTGTCAGAGCCTTTGCTCGATGATGTTAACTGATATTGGATCTGCCAATGATATAAGACCTATCCGAGGTTGTATGTCGGAGACTTTGCTCGATGACGTTAACCTGTGTGGAAGAGGTCGGGAGAATCCACCAAGGATGTAGGACCTTTCCGAGGTTGTATGTCGGAGCCTTTGCTCGACGACGTTAACCTGTGTGGAAGAGGCTGGGAGAATCCACCAAGGATGTAGGACCTTTCCGAGGTTGTATGTCGGAGCCTTTGCTCGACGACGTTAACCTGTGTGGAAGAGGTCAGGAGAATCCACCAAGGATGTAAGACCTTTCCGAGGTTGTATGTCGGAGCCTTTGCTCGACAACGTTAACATGTGTGGAAGAGGTCGGGAGAATCCACCAAGGATATAAGACCTTTCAGAGGTTGTATGTCGGATTCCTGATCGACAACGTTAACCTGTGTGGAAGAGGTCGGGAGAATCCACCAAGGATGTAAGACCTTTCCGAGATTGTATGCCGGAGCCCTGCTCTACGACATTAACCTGTGTGGAAGAGGTCGGGAGAATCCACCAAGGATGTGAGACCTTTCTGAGGTTGTATGTCGGATCCCTGATCGACGACATTAACCTGTGTGGAAGAGGTCGGGAGAATCCACCAAGGATGTAAGACCTTTCCGAGGTTGTATGTCGGAGCCCTGCTCGACGACGTTAACCTGTGTGGAAGAGGTCGGAAGAATCCACCAAGGATGTGAGACCTATCCGAGGTTGTATGTCAGAGCCTTTGCTCGACGACGTTAACCTGTGTGGAAGAGGTCGGGAGAATCCACCAAGGATGTGAGACCTATCCGAGGTTGTATGTCGGAGCCTTTGATCGACGACGTTAACCTGTGTGGAAGAGGTCAAATCAGATCCCCCTGGGATTGATTTTGCCTTGATTGGGAGGGGGCGAATGCCGCGTGTATCCCGAATCAAAGTTGAAGACGGGTCTACCTTTAGACCGTTACAGCCTTTTTGAAGTAGAGATTAAGACCTTGCCTAAGGAGTATGAGTCCTACAGGGGACTGTATGAAACTTATAAGTGATAGAAAGTATCCTTGCATTTGCTTGGATTTTTTTGAATTATCATCTTGATTTTGGAAGTATTGGAGGGTCTTTTTGACCATAGTCGGAGTCAAGGTTGCCCCCCAGTCCGAATATAATTCTTATGAAATTGGTGAAGTAACGGCTGATGTCAGTAAGTAGACATGAATTTCTTTATGAGGTTGGAGCAAAAATTTGCCCCCCAGTCGGGAATCACTTTCCCACAGACGGCGCCAAACTGTTGCGTCCAGGAATATTCGTGGCGGTAGAGAAATATAAAGTTTATCGTCTTAGCGTTATACGAAAATCCAACACGCAATCAGATAAGAGGAGAGGGTCTAGCATTTATGAGACACCAAGATTTTTACGTGGAAAACCCCTGTAAAAGGGGGAAAAACCACGGGGCCTATCCCAGTTATAACGAATCCACTAGTATTTGTAGTCGATTACAAATGAGGCCCTTCCCTGGGAGAAGGCCTTAGCTTGATGTGCATCTTATGGAGTACATTACATGATGTAAATACAAAGAGCTACTATCGACGTATTCACTTTGTTAGAAGGACTGCAGTCGGCGTGCGACTTAGGTCAGGAGGACCGTAGTCAACTGGCGGCGGAGGACTGTAGTCGGCGGACGACATAAGTCAGGAGGGCCGTAGTCGACTGGCGGCGGAGGACTGTAGTCGGCGGGCGACGTAAGTCAGGAGGACCGTAGTCGGCTGGCGACGGAGGTCGGAAGGACTGTAGTCGGCGGGCGACATAAGTCACGAGGACCGTATTCAACGGGCGACGAATGTCGAAAAGACTGTAGTCGGTCGGGGCGACATAAGTCAGGAAGACCGTATTCAACGGGCGACGAATGTCGAAAAGACTGTAGTCGGCGGGCGACATAAGTCAGGAGGACCGCAGTCGGCTGGCGACGGAGGTCGGAAGGACTGTAGTCTGATGACGAAGATTAGTAGGACAACATTAGGTAGAAGTCCAGCAATGGAAAGAAATGCATCTTTGCATAGACGTCCAGCGAAGTCCGATAACCGGAAGAAGTCCGGCGTAGGGTGGAAACTTGGCGAAGAGTGAAGGTCCGACGTCGGGTAGAAGTCCAACGTCTTTGGTGGCAGAGGAGAACTCCGGCTTCATTTGGGCGGAGTTTCGGCGTCAGGAGGGAACTCTATCGTTAATTAGGAAGAATTTCAGCATCCGGTGAAAGTTGGATAGAATTCTGGTCGTCCCGTAGAAGTCGAGCAAAATTCCGGCGTTAGATGGTTCAACTTTGATGAAATCCCTTATTTTAATCCCATAGAAGTGAAGCATCTCTTATCTTCTTCCACTATAGTTAAGCATTTATTCAACCAATATTTTTTATATAAGAACTTCTGTAAGTGCTCTAGTGGAAATCAATGATATAGTTGACAAGACGTTTCCATCATGTTGAATTTCATTAATGCAGCAAACCACTTCCCAATTTGTTGATCCTTTTTGCTGGCTTGGGGAATGGCATAATCGTTAAAGCAAACTTTATCTTTGCATACTAATTACTAGAGATCGCTTATAGTTCCACGCTCTTGACGGTATTGTAACCGTCTCCGTCAAATTCAAAGAGTCGCCTCCTTTAATTCGATGATCTGATCATTTGTGGAATGGTTGTCCAAATAAAACTTCACAGATTGAAATGGAACGACGTGACTAGGCACTCGTCTACTTTCGCTCTGATTCTCTCGTCTTTGGCCAAGAACGAACGAACAAAAGGCTCAAATCTCTTTCACTCCTTGCTTCTTCGGTTCTTCTCCTCCCCTTCTTCTCTCTCTTCACTTCCCCCTTGGCCCCCCTTTTTAAGAGAAATGAGGGGTCTATTTATAGATTTTCTGGAGTGGCATACCCCGTAAATAGGTGAGAGATCAAGGGTAAATGGGGAGTGGTTGGATGGACGGCCGATATTGAACCCCTTGATCATAGACCGTTCGTCGGGCATTTGGAGGCCTTAGAAATGTCAGAATTTGGCGATCTTGGGCTCGTTGGATTCGTCTCGTCGAGCCGTTCGATTCGAGTATAAGCTCGTTAAAATCGGAGACCGTTTGGTATCTCAAATTGCTGTTTGAATCTTCCAACAGCGCTTCGGGTCCATGATTCGGACCCATTTGGGCTCGGATCGAGTTGAATTTGGTGTCGTTGGGTTCGCATTTCCGAGACGCTCAGTTCGACTGTAAGTTTGCTGAAATCGGAGTTTGGATGGTCTCCAAATTAATTTTTGAAGTTTCCAACTTGATTTTGTATTGAAATTCGAGCCATATTAAGATAATTTTTTAGGACGTATCAACAGTAAAGATATAAGTCTTTTATAGTGTCTCCAGCCGAATGGCTAACACTCATTTGGCGCTGTTGATTTGCTCCATTCGATCGCTTAAAAAATACTATTCATGTGAGGGTGAACAATGCGACGCCAATATTGACGTGCACTGTTGTTCACCCACTAAATTTTTCCGGTGTCAACGGGATTTGCCTAAGAAGAGTGCGAAAGAGGAGAAAGACTATTACTAGACGGAGAAGCCCGCAAAATGGAGTTCGGTTGGAGAAGAATTACCGCATTTTGGAGTTTTACTGCATTTTGCAATGGAAAATGGGGTTTTCAATTGGAGATGCCCTTATATTTTCTTACATGGTATTAGACCCCTCTAGTCATAGGCAACATTGCTCGATCTTATTGGTCTTATCTTTCTTAGGTTACATTGATTTGCTTCTAGGATGCATCAATTTTGGATCTTGATAAAAAATCTAATATTTGCCTCCACTAGAAAAATTTCTGACTTCGCCACTGCACCCATGACTTACCCGACATCAAGCAATCTACATCACTTACCAATCGCATCTCTTGCTTTGCATTAGATATCGTCTATTTTTCCTAATCTTAACTTGTATGTTATCTCTATCAAATTGCTTGATATCGATCTATGTCACCTGGTATCTTCCTTTTTGACATTTGCACTGACTCGCCCAACTAATTCAATACTTCATCGTCATCATTGCCCTACTTCAAAGGATGGATGTTTTTGAAAGCTTCATTGTCTTTGATTTTCATACGAATTATTGGTTTTAAGCAATTATCTTTGTCTTTATACAGTTTATACGCTACTCTCTCAAGCTAGAATCTTGTCTTCGCCTCAATTGATGTACAACATATTGATCTCATCTCTTACTCAAACTCTTGAGATGATTATGTCACTTTCAATCGGTAATGATTTGGCTAACGTCAATCTCTTGAGACTTGCTATTTTGTAATAGTAAAAACAATACCTTTATTTCTCTCTTTTTTTCATTATTCTCCTATTTTCACCTCTTTGAATTAGCATATCCAACCAATCTTCTCCACTCATATTTTTTACTCTCTCCTTATATAAAATTTGGACTACAACATAAGCTCTAATAGTATTAATGGCTCCTAAATGTGTAAGAATTTGTATAGTCAATTGATTTTCTCTAGCTCTAATCTTTTGCATAGCTTTTGCTTTATTTGTTAAGCCCTATATTAATTATCATCCACTGTAGCTAAGGGAAAGGTTCATAATTCTTACACATGTCACACTGGGCGAATTATTGCGTCCGGTCACCGGATGTCCTAACATCCAATCCGGCGTCGCCACGTCACCCACACTGGGTCCCGGTGTATTTGGGTGACGTTGCGACACTGGATTGGTGTCCGGACGAATCCGGACACCGGACGCAATAATTTGCCGTCACACTAAGAGGGGCAAAAAAAAAGGAGTTTTTGCTTTCAAGTTTGTCTTACTTTGAATGAGAAGATTGGAATTAGAAGAGGTCCCCTCTCCTTATTATATCATTTATGATTTGGAAAATTTAAATTAGATAGTTAATATTGTAAAAAAAATTTCAAATTATTTATTTTCGCATACTATTTTTTTTTTTCGCATACCCTTAGTTCTAAATAAACCATTTTTTACCCAAGTAAAAATATTAATGAAGGTATTTGAGGAAAAGATTTTATATTTGGGCAGTAAATTTTATCTTTATAAAATTTAAATTGCAATTAATTCTTACATCATAAAAAATAAATTACTCCTGTGTGGAATCATATATATTTAAATAAGAAATCTTGACTAATTTAGGTTAAAAAATATTATATTAGTTTTTTTTTAATGAGAGAGATTCTAATTCATGATGTAAGAATTAATTGCAAATTAAATTTATAAAGATAAAATTAACTTCCCAAATATAAAATCTTTTCCTCAAATATCTGGTTAATAATATTTTTTTTACTAATTAATTTGACACATTTTACACAACCATAATTAATTAATTTCATTTTGCCAAATAATCTATGATGAACCATATCCTTAGCTACTACTATATATGCATTATAATTAATATAGGTATTAACAAATAAAGCGAGCAATGCAAAAGATTAGAGTAAGATACAATCAATTGACTACACAAAGTATACTATTTTCTTGCAAAAAAATATTAGTTCATTATCATAATTTCTTTTAAAAGTAGGTAAAAGTATTTTTTGAGCTGTTGCTTTCACAAAATCCTAAATGCCCTCACCTTTTGTGTTTGTTGCAATCTTTCGACATCATAACAATCACAACAATAAAAGCAATAGATCTCCTTCGCTCAGTTGATGTCGTTCATAACTATGCTTTCTTTTTCGTAAAGATGATTCCTATTGTTTTATCTGTGGTGAGGAGCTTTGCACTCTTTCACTCGCCATTTATTTTAAATTTTTTCATCCCGACTAGTCATTGTGTACACTATACAGCGATTTCATTTTTTATTTATTATTTTGAGAATAGATATCATTGAATGAAAGAATATAAAATTTATTTTTTTTTAATGAAATATATAAAGAAAATGCTTAATATATTCATGTAAATTTGCCATATTAAAAAATGTTGGTTAAGGCTTTAGCAATCAGATCTTTGAAGCATTTTTATATTATAAAATTTCATACACTTGCTATTTTAATCTTATACCGAATTTTTATTTGAATAAAATATATGGTATGTGTGCATATTTTATGTGATTTCCATCTATTTTGCTCTTTGAATAAAAATAGTTTTTTGATATTTCTATTTGTAAAGTAGTAATTACTCTCAAATGAAGAAACCTAACTTAATAAGTAGAATGTATAATATGTGTGTCTATGATTTTCATCCATTTTTCTATTATCCTAGAATTTTCTCACTGTGATTTGTAATTTTTTTTTTAATGTTGTTCTCGTATTAAACCCTGGACATCACATGGAAACTACGTAATTGTATGTGTATAATATTTAGGGCAACCAAGATATGGGGGAATCAAATTATTTTTTTGGCAAGCACTTCATAAATAATAAAACTCACGGCCTTCTAAAATCTTCCCCTATGATATTTTATGCCCCTTTTCATCATCGCTTCTATGTATTTTTCTTCGACTAGATTATAAGAATCTGGTGCACTCTCAATCATCTATTTCATGTTGATTCCAAATGATCCACTATCATCCATGCTTAGTAAGAGAAAATGCACTAAAATTTTAATAATTGTATTGATACATGTATGCCTAAGCTATTTAACCCCCTTAAAAGCATCTCTCATTTGACTAACTATGTTGGCCTAAACTTCTTTTTATAAGGATTTTAATCTAGAAGACTAGAACCTTTTGTATTTAATCAAGTATATAAGTTTGACATCTTTGATCGAGATCTTTGGATATTACACTAAGTACATAATTAACTATGGGGATTTGTACACATTAGAATTAAATAAATCATATTTAATCCTCCATACCATTCATGAAAAGTATTCATGATATATTTTTAATCATCTATATTCCATTTACTCTCAAATTATGTTTATGTACATTATTAATTGTGGAGTATTTTTCATAAATTTCAAAGATTGCCTTGTGAAGTCTATTATAGTGATCTCATTGAGAATGTTGAAAGCAAAATACATGTCAAGGGAAAGGAGAATTGATGTAGTGGATCGGCGGAAGACGACACCTGCAAGAAGGATTTCAAAGAGTTCCCAATCCAGGGAAGAAGAACAAGCTTTCTAAGCTTCAAAGAGAGTAATATGTCATTCAATGCCTTTAAAACCTTACATTGGACCTATTTAAAGAGGAAAATAGAAGTCTCTAGAGAAAGGAAGGTAAACTAGTCCCTAAGCACAAATAAAGCTAAGATGTTCCTACATCATTCTTCCCTTGCGCAAAAAGAGCTCGACTCCGTTCGAGGCTCGTTAATTAGAGGGGGAGTAGGGTGGCAAACAAATTCCGGGATCGAAGACTTTGTTCTCAATATTTTCCTCCTGTAGAGTGGCCTCTTGGAAGTTCCCAAAACTCATTATTCGAATGCCAATTGCTTTGCAGTCCTCAATGGCTTGGTAAACTTCTTCACGTATAGGATCCCTCAGCCCAACCAAACCGGCAAATATGAGATCACATTCTATAAAAGCATAATTAGAAGGACAAAACAAGTCATCTATTCCTTCAAAGCATAGAGCATGCTGCCCAGTAACCAGCTCAAGAAGCATGATATCATATCCAAAAACATCAATTTTCTCGGATGCCTTGCCTGTGGTGATATATGCAGGTGCTTTGAGACGTTGAGTTCCACAAATCTGAGTAGTTACAAATGTTTTTTTCATATCCATCAACTTGGCCAATCTAAAGTCTCCAACTACAGCCTCAAAGTAATCATCAAGAAACACATTCGCGGAGTTCATATCACTATGGATGATCTTTGAATTGCAACTCTCATGAGGATATGGAAGAGCTCGAGCAATTCCAAGAGCCACACAATATGGTAGACCATCCTTCAATCTCTTTACTGCAATATTCATGTTGTCCTGAAGTGCTAAACCAATCTCAACAGAGAAGTCGTCAACACTCAACTGCACGAAGTCATAAGCGGCATTATGTCGAGCAACTTGTGAGCAGCGCGTTGGATCCACCCTTTCAGTAGAATTTAAACAGGGTATTTTCACACCTGCAGTAACATTGCAGTTATCCTTCAGCTCAATTTTCTCACCTCCATTGGTGTGACAGAGGAAGTCGGCCTCGGGCTGAAAGTCGGCGTCGAAATCACATCACAGTTATTAACGTAGCTATGCTTCATCCCCTCATTCAACGCTCTGGCTTTGTATCCGTTCCTGTTGGCCCTTATCTCGTACCTTATATTGATCTCCTTGCTCGCCCGTCTCTCGCATTCCATCACCACCAAATCCTTGATGTTGTGGTCAGTGGATTCATTGAGCAACTGGATGATAATCCGATCGGACAGCCAGGAGAGCCCGCGTGTAGCTCCAATGGAGGGCTTGTAGACCTCCTTCTCGTTGAACATGGGGATTTGAACGAGGACCATGGGGAAAGCAGAGTTGCAGAGCTTCTCGTTGAACATAGGGATTTGAAAGAGGACGAAACGGGCTGCTTCGGGGCTGGTCATCACACTGATCGGTGGCATAGCAGCAGGTTTCAACTCCCCGCCGGTGCAAGTCGACGTGTCTGCCATCTCGTTTCCACCGCCATATGATACCACCGCGTCCTCAGCTAACGACATGCTGTGGCTGCCGGTGTAGCTATGCGTCGGCTTGGATTTAGCGAAATCAAGCATGATGAAGCCTGGCGAAGCTCCGCCGCCAGCTGGCACGACGCTGTCCAACTGGTAAATCCCGGCTTCCACCGACGAAGCGTATTCCAGATCCAGATACGGATCTACATCGGAGAAGCAGTCGTTTGATTTCATCGTCATCGGATCCTTCGTCGGAGTGGGAAGTATCCAAGTTGCGGCCGCGGGGGCGTCTACTTCCCCATCATTGGCATCGCATAACAGAGTGGGATCATCGGTGGAGTTGAAATCGACGTCGAGCTGTTTTTCTGCTCGATCTGTGGGTACAAGAGCAACATTGAACTGGAGTGAGGAAGAGCAGTCGATAGATCTGAAGGCAGAGACAGAGCGGTATTGCTTTGCAGAGCTGGGATCACGGGAGCTGAGCGGCAGGTCAGGCGGGACCGGAGGAAGTCTGGCGTGAGAGGATTTGGTTTGGTAATCGAGCTTAATATCTGGAGAAACATCGTGATAGCAGTGTGGTTTCTCGGCCACGGAATGATCGTTTGTAGGCCAATCTAAAGGCGGAATCGGAGTTGAGCTCGCTGGCGGTGTGCAAAGATTCATGTCCGCGGGAGGCGGATGATGCTGGAACGGATACGAATCGCTGAAGACGGACCTGGGGTGGTTGCGAACTGCGCGATCGGGCGAAGAATCTGGCCATCGCATCGGACGATCTAGCGGCGGGTATTTTGGTGGCGGGTCACGCCATCGGAGAGGGAGCTCGAGCGGAGGGTAATCGTGGCGTGGCTGACGGCGTCTGCGTGAAGCGGATGATGAGATCGAAGAAGAAGAATAAGAGTACCTCGGTATGGTTGCCGACGTCTTCCTCATCTTCCTTATTGCTCGAAGGTTTTCGCGAATCAGATCAAGGTTTCTGTCTACCCGATCGAGCGATTCCTTCGACTGAGCTTGGTAAAAGGCGATCCGGCTTCGAGCATCGTCGACAGCCCACCTTTCTTGACGTCGAACGTCGTCGAACGCCAATCTTGTTTTGCGGCTTCGATCATCGTCGGCAGCCGACCTTCTGCAATACATCGATCTTCACAAGCTCCTGGCTCTGATACCAACTGATGTAGTGGATCGGCGGAAGACGACACCTGCAAGAAGGATTTCAAAGAGTTCCCAATCCAGGGAAGAAGAACAAGCTTTCTAAGCTTCAAAGAGAGTAATATGTCATTCAATGCCTTCAAAACCTTACATTGGACCTATTTAAAGAGGAAAATAGAAGTCTCTAGAGAAAGGAAGGTAAACTAGTCCCTAAGCACAAATAAAGCTAAGATGTTCCTACATCAAGAATAATCCTTAGATTTTGAGCATCCATAAACATCTTTTATTCCTAATTGATTGAATATTATTTTATTCTGATTGATGGAGCTTTCTTCGATACATATAATACATCAAATATCGCAAATACAAAACACTAATGTATATAATTTGGAGAGATCCACATATATTCAAAACTATATAAAGATTGAATACTTCACTAAACTTTAGAAAATATTATATAAGAATATTAGTTCAGAGGCGGTTACAACCTTCTTTTGAGTATTGAGAGTGAGCAAAATATGATTGTGGAACGCATAATTTTACATATCAAATAGAAAAAAGATTTTTTTTTCTAAGAATTCGAGCTATTGCAATTATTGGAGGTATACAAAATAGTTAAATTGTGTATTCTGCTAAGAAAAACAAATTTTAATCATGGGTTCTTCTTGATTTCACCCTAAATATTACGAAGATAATGATGAAATTACTATTTTATTTATTGTCTATAGCTGAGAGAGAACATAATTATTTGTTAAGAATATGAGAAACTTTAATCATAAATCTACAAATCTAAAATCAATTTTTACAATAATAAAAAAAAAAAGATCTCAAATATATCTAGGAGTTATGATGTAGAACAGAGGGGGTGGGGGAAGATAATAAGATTAAAATTTTGAAATAAAATTTTAGATTCCTCTAATGAAGGGATTTAAATTTTGCAATTCAAATAAGATGAAAGGAAGGATAAATAGGTGGTTAATTATTCCCCTAATTGAATTCCTTAACAAGGAAGGAAATAATTAAAACAGGGGAGAGAGCCAGGACGGCCTAATAAGGAGAGAAAAGGAAATGTGTCCACATACAATGTATATGGATCCATGCTTTAATGGGAGATTGGAGAGTTAAATATGAAATAATTTATGTTTTAATATGATTGAAGGATTTCCTAAAATAGATGTATGTTATTTAGGAAATAATTAAAAATTCATATTCATTTGAATTTAAATTTGAAAACTTTCCAAATAAGATAAGAGCTAATTTAGGAAAATAATGATGGTGAAATAAAATTGGAATCAAGGGATTAATTAATCAATCAATTTCGGAATTGATTAATTAATTGAATGAAATAGATTTCCAAAAATAAGGTAATTAATGATCTTGGATTTGAAATTTGAATTTAAAATCTTTTCAAGTTAATGACAACTTAAATAAGGAAAGATAGATTTTTTTTTGAGGGAAGTGGGGCTAGGGAAGGAGGTGGCCGGCATGTGGATGGAGCCATGGTGGATTTCGGCCAAGGGGAGCGGGAGGAAGGTAGGGGCTGGTGTAGGCCGATGGTGTGGAGGTGATGAGGGTGAGAGAATCAACGCCTTGGTGGAGGGCTTGAAGAGGTGGTGGTTTAGGGAAATAAGGACAAAACAAAGAAAAAAGAGATAGAACAGCGAGCCTTGTACTCTTTCGAAGACTGACGGGTGATATGATACCTTCACCAAGGGACTTTAAGTCATGAGCCCAGACCCATCCTGCAGCTGGTGGAAACCATAATGTCCTCCATAGGGATTCCCACTAACGTCGTCCCCAAGAACAAAAGTGCAAAACAAAATTCTTTTCTTAAAAATCTATCATTGTCTAATACAAGAGCAAGAGCCTCTATATATAGGTCTTAAAAAATCTAAAAGACAACTTGGGCTTACATAAGACAAGACCCTTAAGTAAAGATAAAAATGAAAAATCCATAATTAAATAAAAAATACAATTAATAAACTAAAATAACAATGGAGGGGTCTTGGTTGTCGATCTTCGTCTCTTCCTTTGATTAACATCCACCATCGGATGCCCGCATCAAATTAACCACCTAATTAAGCTCTCACGAGGTGAGGTTTTACTTTCATCATTATTAATTAGCTCTAAAAATGAAATTTTCTAAACACCTATGCCACTTCCTTTTGGAAAAACCTGTGTAAGAATGCCACTTTTGCTAAAGATTTTTTTCATTTTAATAACACACATAACTCACGTATTTCTCTCTACTGGGATCATTGGATCGACTGGCAACAAAACGCTGAAGGAGCACAATGAGCTGTTAACTATTCTTAGTCTCTTCCCCTCCAATGCTAGGATTTCTATTATTCTTATGAATCATGGTTGGGATTTGCCTACTGGAATCTCCGATTCTCTTCTTCAGTCTCTAAATGTGATTCCACGTTGTCTCTTGTTCTGGGGGTAATGATATTAGCGGAAGTTACAAAGATTTTCATGAATTTTATTATAAGTATGATATTCACGTTCCTTGGCAATACTTTGTTTGGCAGTACTGGGTGGCCTTAAGACTGTAGATACTCTTCTTATGCGTGGGATTTCTATTGACCCGAAATGTGTTTTATGCCACAATTGCAATGAGACTACTAATCAACTCTTCTTTAAATGCAATTACACTTTTTCTGTTATTGTTAAATTATTGCCGTGCATGATGAGGAGGCAGCTACTTAGGCCTATCATCTTCCAGGTTTTGATTGTTTGTGTGAGCTTCAAAACTTCTGTTAAAAATGCCAAGCATTTTTATAATTTAATTATACGTTGTTCGGTTTACTACCTCTGGAGTGAAAGAAATGACAACAAATTTGGAAATTCACATGCTTCAATATCAACTATCTGTCACAAAATCAAAAGCGCAGTTTTCTCCAAAGTATTGAAATGGAAAAACGTCAGTGGATTGCTGGAAATGCTTTAATGTGGCAACTTCTATTATGTTCTTCTGCTCGGTTTTACTTCAGATTATTTTGGCTCTGTTGTTTTGCTACTGTGGTTGGCAATTTTCTGGACAAGGATGATCGGATTGCTTCTTGTTCCCCCTTTGGATGGCAGAGGATGACTGCTTGTTGGTAAAACTCAACAATCCAGAGTGGCAGCAGACCCCATTCAGGAGATCTATTATTATATTTGGCATGGCTGAAGCAGTTTAACTACTCGTTCTATAATAGCAGCTAAAATACAAACATTATTTTGATTGAATTGGAATAAGATAGCCAGTTTTTCAAGGAAAATATAATGACGAAAAAGATTGATGCGTTTTGGGAAAACGTTGGACCCAAAGGAGCCTTTAATAACTGAATCAAAATATTTCCTTGCATTGTTAGTAAGTGCCAAAGTAAGTTTGCCAAACAATTTTTTTTTTTTTTTTTGGGAAATTTTGGGGCCATAGCCCAAATTTTATTGAAGAATAAAAAGGTTACAAGAAATCAAGATTACAATAAAGTGACTACCTTACATAAGCAAATAACAATACTTATGTAGTGCTAAAAAGCACGAAAAACCCACCAAAACACTAAAAAGAAATACATGGTTAAAAATAAAAACAAATAGAGATAAAACTGCTGGCCGAGCACAGAAACAATCAAAAGGTTGATTGATCCAATCGAACACGATTTTGCAGGACGAGGGAACCCAGATTCCCTTCCAGTAATTGATCAGAAGATACATTACGGTTGCATTCCAGATTGCACTTGATCGAAGAGGAGAGTTGGATTCCTGTAAAACTTAGAAAAACAGGAAGAGCAAAACTGCAGCAGGATGCAGTTCCAATAGACTACCATGTAGAACTAGAAATAGAAAACCAGCTCCATTATAAAATTGTTAGCCGAGCACAGAAACAATCAAAAAGTTGATTGATCCAAACGAACACGATTATTCCAGAACGAGGAAAGCCAGCCTCTCATCCAGTAATTGAGCAGAAGATACATTGCGGATGCATTCCAGGTTGCACATGACCGAAGAAGAAGAGTTGGATTCCTGTAAAACTTAGAAAAATAGGAAGAGCAAAAAACTGCAGCAGGATGCAGTACCGAAAGACTACCATGTAGAACTAGAAATAGCAAATCAGCTCCATTATACTTTTAACCAGGACTCAGAGATATGATAAATGGCCGAAAAGAGATTCCCCTGGTTGCCCAAAGACCGTCCAAGGGGAATTATTAGATTGTTAAGGAGCTTCATCATTGTCCTGGTTAAAGAACCAGCCCACCAGCAATCTCCAGCTAACGAAGGATCCATATGTTTAGAAGTTTTCCAGCAGCTCATCTAAATTTCTCCATTTATAAACTCTGCCAATAACCACTTTTTTAACAAAAAACTTAAGAGAAGAGGCACTACGGATAGCACTGCCAAATCTCCTATTATTCCTCTCCCTCCAGATTTGATAAATTAAAGTGCAAACCGTAAGTAAGTAGAAGTTCAAAGTGTTTTGAGAACCAGAAAATTCAGTCTCCATCCAGTGAAACAATTGCATGATAGTAGGACGTAACAGAAAATTCAAAGTACTAGGCATGAGAGAACTGAGAATTGTAAAGGAGTAATGGCAATCAAAGAAAAGATGATTTACCGTTTCAGGTGCAGAATTACACAAAGAGCAAATCACCGGGACATTAATATTCCTCAACCTCAGAGCATCTTGGGTTTTTAAACCCCCAACCATGGCAAGCCACACATAAACCGAATGTTTAAGCATGCACTTTTTATGCCAGATAAAATTATGCCAATTGTTCTCAGGTAAATCAGAATAGAAATCATTGATGTAATCTCTAAATTTAGGGTGAGCACAGTCCTTCCAAAGCAAGCAAGAGCCCTCATTCTCCAAAATTTGAAAACTGCTAACTACATTTTTTAAAGTCTGAGGTGTATTGTTGCTAAAAACCCAATTAGAGTTGGAAATGTAATTCTTCAGATATGGAAAAGTGAAGTAATCCAAAGAAACACCACCCACAAATTCAGCCAGGGTGGAATTACTGCACCAATGATCCCAGCGCACAGAAATGGGTGCGTTAGGAGTAATAACAAATTTGAATTTCATCTTTAAACTAGCAGCAGTTTTACATACATTAATCCAGAATTTGCTATCTTTAGGAGTAGTGGGTTTCCAAGGAGACATATACTGAGCAGATAACCAGGTGGATAAAGGAGAAGGGCAATTATACATACGCTGAATCACAGAGCAATTAAAAGCTTGAAGCATGGCAGCAATAGAAGGAATACCCAAACCCCCCTTCTGTTTTGGCAAACAAACTTTATCCCATGATATCAAATGTAGCTTTTTTAGGCTGGTGATATCTCCAAAAAACAGAAATTTGGAGCAAGTTTTCTTAAAAAACTTAAAAACAGTCTTAGGTATGATAGAGCCTCTAATCCAATAGGCTATGGTGTTCTGAATAGTGAATTTTAAATAATGTAATCTACCAGCAAAAGATAATAGATTCGCCTTCCACCCAGTAAATTTCTTGTGCAGTTTATCCAACAGTGGCAAAAAATCCTCAATTTTTAATCTAGTAAAAGAAATAGGAATACCAAGATAGGTTAACTTTGTACTGACTTTGGTAATAGAGAGAGCTTGACAAATCATGTCTTGGTTTCTTTGATTCTTAGAGAACATGATAGAACATTTATCATAGTTAATATGCAGTCCGGTTGCATTTGTAAACTCTTTAAGAGTAGAAGAGAGGATATTACAGTTGTCAATAGTGGCATCACCCAAGATAAGCACATCATCCGCATACAAAAGATGAGAAAGATGATAATTATCAGTTTTGAAACCTTTAAAACCTCTTTCATCAAGAAGATTGGACAAAGTATCCATAACTATACAAAAAAGATAAGGACTAAGGGGGCACCCTTGCCTAAGACCAGCAGAAGAGGAAAAGAATCCTTCCAAAGCACCATCAATGATAACAGAGAAATTAACTTTTGTAATACAAGCCTTAACCCAGCTAATAAAAGTCTTGGGAAACCCTTTCTGAAGCATACGAGACAATAGAAATTCTTTGGAAACAGTATCAAAGGCTTTTTTGATATCTAATTTTGCGCAAAATATATTACCAACCCCTCCCTTATTAACCAAAGAGAGAATATCATTGGCTAAGAGTATACTATCAGTCGATATTCTAGCCTTCACAAAGCCAGCTTGAGTATCTTTGACAATAAGGGGCATAATTGATTTCAATCTACCGGCCATAATCTTGGTAATAATTTTATAAAGGGTATTGCACAAAGAGATGGGTCTATAATATGAAATAGAGGCAGCATTACGGTGTTTTGGAATGATAGCAAGAGCGGTAGCTTTAATTCCACTAGGTAGATACCCTTTAAGAAAGAAAAATCTAATAGCTTTGCAAACAAGAGGACCAATTATGTGCCATGCCGTTTTATAAAAATGATAATTGAAGCCATCAGGACCGGGAGATGAATTGGAAGAGCCTTTAAAAACAGCAGCTTTAATCTCGTCATCCGAAATCGGTGAAACAAGCAGATTAGTATAATAATCAGGAATAGTAGCACCAATAGGAAAAGAATCCAAATTCCTACCAGAAGGAGGAGTTGGATTAAATAAATCCTGAAAGTGATTCGTGATGGAATTTATCACATCCTCTTTGGCAATACTCGGATTTGAAGAAAATAAATTCACCAGAGATTTAGAGCTACCAAAACGGCTCCTGATTTTGCCATAAAGAAATTTGAGGTCATCTTCACCATGTTGCAACCATTTAAGTTTAGCTCTTTGAATAATCCATCTAGCATGTTTGGAGGAAACATCAGAAATTTTTAAGTTGATGTCTTTGAGGGAAAAGCTTAAAGCTTCATCTAAAGGATTGATCATAAGTAGATCAAGAATGTCTTGTTGCTTAGCATGAAGGTAGTCTAACTGAAGATTAAGAGAGTTAGCATTTGCCCATCCTTGATTCTTAATATCACCTTTCAGTTTTTTAAGAACATAGCAAAGATGAGATAGAGGGTTTCCAACTAAAGGCATAGAGAAAGCATTTAAGAGAGAAACCCAATATCTATCTAAATTAGTCCAGTAATTCTTAAACAAAAATCTATGTTGAGACTTTAAGGAGCTCCCAGGATGCAGGATAATGGGAGAGTGATCCGAACAGGACGGGCTCAGAAAAGAGCAATAAGCATTAGGAAATTTCTCTACCCACTCCTCATTAACAAGAACACGATCTAGCTTTATGAAGATGGGATTAGCAGCTTGTTGGTTATGCCAAGTATAGAAGTTGCCTACTGAATGCAAGTCTACCAAGCTGTTGGCAAAGATCATGTTATTAATATCAATCAAATTGGAATGGTGTATAACAGAGCCACCAGATTTCTCCTTAGCAAACCTACAACAATTAAAATCCCCCAATATTGCCCACGGCATAGCAGTAGAAGGAGCTACCATGTTTAATGTAGACCAAAGATCCATTCTGTCAGATGCATTATTAAAAGCATAAACTATAGAAATCTGAAATGGAGGAAGATTTCCAAAAGTAACCAACCCATTGATCATTTGGGGGGTAATGTGAGTTGGAGTAAAATTTAACTTATTGGCATCCCATTTAATCCAAATCCTCCCAGAGGAAGAAAGGTTAAAGTTATGAATACTGGCTTCATTCGGAAACAGTAAGTGGGAAGAGTCAAAAAAGGGTTCAAGAAGAGAAGGAGCATGAATGCGTGTCTCCAGCAGACAAAACAAATCTAGCTTGAAAGAATTAATAAGCCTTTTACAGCTTAACACTTTTTCAAGCCGGTTAAAACCTCTTACATTCCACACTCCAATGGAAGGAAGAGACATATTAATTAATGGTTTGAGGATGAGATTTTTTACTCTGCTTACCCTTTGCAGATTTTTTGGAGTTATCAGTAGTAGTTTGCTTTTTGCTTTTCCCGGTCTGTTTCTGTGAAGTTCCTACATCATTATAACATTCAGCCATGTAATCTTGGGATTCCGAGTCAATTTGAGTGTTTAAAATCTCAAATTTGTTAGGCGACGTGATGCTCGTAGTCGGTTTGGTAGTAATAGTCAACAAAGTCGAAGAAGATTCAGAAATTTCTTCAGTTGGAATATTCAAATTAGGAATATTAGCAACTAAAGCTTCGACAATAGGGTCATCCTTGTGAGGTCCAGATTGGGGAGACTTTGCATAAGATTGATTCTCTACAGTTTCAAATGCAGCCTGTGCATTGCTTTTATTGGTCGGAGGATGAGGAGAGTGGACTTGGTAATTGAGTGGTTGACCAATACTGTTGGTGTGAAGAGTGATATTGCCAGAGTTTATATTATCAGCTATTGAATTAGAGGCTTTATCTTTCGGTACAGAGTCCGAACGTGGAGGTCTCGAGGATGAAGGAGGTCTTGAAGGGATGCGATTGGCTAGTTTTTTACTGCTACTCCTACCTCGATAATTCGGAAAGTTTGGCCTAGCATCCGTTCCTAAAGAGGAAGGATTCGTAGGACAAGAAGCAGAGAAATGAACTAAAGACTTACAGTGTTCACAAGGTACCGGCCTCCATTCATATTGCACCTTCAGCTCTACCACATCTCCATCCAGAGAAACTTTTATCACCTCAGGGTAAGTTGCGTTACAATCCACTAGGACACAGACACGAGCAAAAGTCAGCCGAGTCTTTTGCTCCGTGAGATGATCAGCGGCTAACGGAACTCCGATTTTACTAGCGATTCTTGAGATCCCTTCCGAGTTCCAACAAGCCAGAGGTAAATCATGAATTTTAACCCAGATAGGAACTGATGAAAAGTTTTCACGTTTTGGCTTGAACTTAGGATGCCATTTCTGAAGTACAAAAGGCTTTCCAAGCAGAAACCAAACGCCTTTTGACCATGCCATGTCGAAATCTTCAACGCAGGAAAAGCGCAGCAGGAAGAAACCATCACTAAGCGAGAGTAGCTGGAGAGAACCTTTTAGCGACCATGTTTTGTTAATCGCTCCTAACAGGGCTTCATAGTAAGGTCTTCTCCCGATAGAATAACCTACAAGACACAGATTCCAATCTTCGCCATCCTTAGCAAGTTTCTCATTAGAGAAGGGAATAATATCAGGCTCTGAAGGGTGGTGAGAAAAGCTGAAGACTTTAGGTGCAGAGGGTGTATCCGGAGCAAAGATCTGATTCCAGTTGCGCAAAGGAGCCTGAGCAACTGCACCAGATGTAGTGAGGGGAGGAAAATCCGTATCTAGGAGAGAAGTCTCCATGCAGGGAGGCCTCCGGCAGAGCCGGAGGGGCGGCGGCGGAGAAGGGAATCAGCGAAGAAGCAAGGAAACCCTAGCAGAGCAAGAATCGCCTCGCACTTTCCTAAAATATTATCAACATATCTTGATCAAATTTTCTATATATGCCAAACAAATTTTCCGTCATAACTTTTTTCTTCAGTTTTTCAATTAATTGCTTCCTCTTCTTCACTCAACGCCTACAGCTACAAAAGCAGAATGATTGTTCCATCATAACTAACGAATCAAATACGAGCAGATCCATTTTGATTGACTAAGATTTTGTTCATATAATTACTGAAAGTGGAGCAATTATCGCACAAACAACTTGCTTTGGCACTACGAACAATGCAAGAGAAATTATTCTGTGGAGGCTGGACGTAGCTCTAAGTTCGAAGACGAATCAGGTGCAGCCACACCGCGGTAGACAACAAAAGAGTAACGTGATGAATTCTAATTATCTCTAAATGCCATTTATTATCCGCACAGAATAATTTTTCAACTTTTAAAGGCTCTTTTGGGTCCAACGTTTTCCAAAAACTCATCAATCTTTTTCGTCTTTAAATTTTCCTTTAAAAACTGGCAATCTTATTCCAATTCAATCACAATAATGTTTGTATTTTAGGTTCCATTATAGATCGAGTAGTTAAACTGCTTCTGTCATGCCAAATATAATAATAGGTCTGCTGCTACTCTGCCACTCGCTTTCTTATGAGCTGCGCTCTACTGATTGCATAGCTGGCCCGCCCATACAATAAATTATTTATATGCCTTCCTTTTTTTTATCATATATATTGTATTTTATAATTTTTATAGGCCTTCCTTAATTACTTCAATGAACTACATTTTATTACAAGCAAATAATAATATCCTTTGTCTGCTCAATTGATTATCGTAGCTCGCTTTATTAGTTAAGCCCTGCATTAATATATAATACATAGTAGATAAGGTTCATAATTCCTAAAGTGACCACACTGAGAGATAAAAAGTTTTTTTTTTTTTACTTTAAAGTCTGAGTTATTTTGAATTAGGATATTGGATCTAGAAAAAGAGAAATTATTTTATGCAGAGTCCGGACAGAAAGAATCGACCGTATTATGATTGTATATAGTGCTAAATGATAAGTACGTAATTGTGATCAGGCGGTTTATGCCCAACAGTTTTTTTAAAAAGGCTCTTCTGCTTAGCCGTCTGATGCTCTGCTCCATGATCAATCTCAGCCGTTGCTCATTAACGGCCTGTCATCTTCCTCATTTTAAAACCACTTGTTCACTGTAGATGAAACTATGGAAGATATGAAATATTTCTCTATGATCATTTATGCTTCACTACTTGCTTTGCTCTAATTTTCTTGATGCAGGAATTTATGTATTCAGATCGGTAACCTTCTACATATAGTGTGTGTATACTGTGTACGGTAAGTATACACTCACATATTTGGACGATTTTCCGTCCGGACTCCGCGCATAATAATTTCTCTCATAAGAGAGACCCTCTCCTTACATAAATTATTTTGCGCAGAGACTGAAAGCAGAACGTCATCCAGAGACTAACCATATTGCACCACGTCAGCAGTACCGAGCGATGGAGTGATGTGGCGTATTCTGGTTGATCTACGAACGGCGTCAGTGACCGCACAGAATAATTAATCCTCTCCTTATAGCTATTTTACCTTTATTAGTGGCATAGGGAAGACCAGCTGTTGCTTTCAATCCTAAGCCTTACCAATTCTTTTTTTGAGATCTTGCTTGCAGATTCTTCATACTATTCAAGTGCAATATTTATATCAATTATCTAAAAAAGTTTTTTTTTTTTTCTGATTAGAGAGGCAACAGATCTATTACAGAAGAAAGAGGGGGTCGATCGAAGAGAAAACTAAGCATTCCAGTTGTGCATCACCAAACAAGTATAAAATGGATGTTGCCAAGAACATGATCTCCACTCTGTAAATGTACTATACACACAAAAATTGCTTTAAAACGTGTAATAGGCCTTTAAATAGAGCCAATTTATTATGAATGTATGGTGCAACTATTCTTATAGCCGTTTTTGTCTATTGAGGATATAGGACTATTAATTTTGTATTTTTTGTTAAATTTGCCTAAAATATTCAAGAATGATGCATGCATCATCTTTAAAAGTTTTTTTTTTTTAATCTTTTTAAAAATTGAAGTAAATTATGGCATCTTTTGGGGCGGCTTTCTTAATGCTTCTTAAAGCAGCTTTCTAGAACAAAAATAAATTTTATTTTTGTACTAAAAAAAGAAAGTCATCCCAAAAGGAAGTCTAAATTGCAAACTTCTTGTGGCCTCAAATTTAAGACCATGTGATTGGAAAGCGTGTTGGGGAAGTAAAACACACAACAAAATAAATAAGAAAAGAATGGAAATGAACATCGGGATTTAATTTGGCAAAATCTGAAACTAGAAAAAAATCACGGAGTAATATCACATCAAGAAATTCACTATGTAGTGGAAGAAATTGTACATATCATGTTCTCTACCACTCTCGTTACGCCAAGGGATGCTACCCTTCAAGTTGTATGAAAAACAAGAAAAAAAATTATCCCGGTAGACTCACAATATTGTGGGGTCAGCCTTAGAATGTCGCAATGCTTCACTCTCTGTCTGTAAGCCATCGTGCAATGTCATGGCATTGCGCTTAGGTGCCACAATGCATTGGTTTTTGTCTTTAATCAGAGACTACAGTGTCTCAGTACTCGAGTATATAACACCTAATATATATTCATATTGATCTGCTTGAGGTTGAAGATAATAGTACTACCTAATGATCGACACAATCAAATTCCATATAAAACTAATATAACCAAAACATCTAACCATTAAGCTAATGTAGATTATGCATATATGTATTATTCCAACGAATCTTAATTGTTAGGGTAGTCAAGTCATTCATCTTTATTTGAGCTTTGCAAAATTATCTCAATAATTGATCAATTTGATTCATTTCTTATACCACAACAACATCATCATCATCATCATCATCATCATCATCAAGCTTTTGCCCCACTACGTGGGGTCAGTTACATGAATCATTTTTTATTATTGTGTCCTATTAAAAGTCAAATTCTCCTTTAAATCTAATAAAGAAATTTCATTTCTAATATTTTCTAACCAAGTCTTTTTAGGTCTACCTCTAACTTTTTTAATATAAGTTAAATCTAATACCTCGACTTTCCTAGCCAGGTCATCAGAAGGCCTTCGTTTAATGTGACCAAACAATCTAAGGCGGCTTTCTCTAATGTGATTCATTTCTTATATCATAAATTATTATTCTTAAAATATTTAGAACTAGCCTAATGGGTTGGTTTCCATTTCTAGTAGACACGCAATTTGAAATCAAATCAAAATTGATCTAAAGTTTAAATTTTAGAAAGATCATATGAAAAAACGAAGAAATGAAGTGAATAATAATTGATTACTATCTTATTTGTAATAATACAAAGAATATTTAAATGAATTGAAAAATATTTCTATATTGCTATTTGTTAATCAATGCATATGATTAATTTAAGATTTCATTTGGGATAATTTTTTTATTATTTTCTATAACAACTTTTTATCACAAAATTTTTTGAACCGAAAATTTTGTTATAAAGCACAAAGAAACATTTAAATTAATGTCATATAATCATATATAATAAATTTAGAAATACATATTTTATATGATCAAATAGCTTAAATTTATGAATATATGTACTAAACGGAATGAATGTGCTGAGAATGAATTAATTGTGTAGTATCCATATAAAGGCTATGGCCTAATTACATTAAAATGACACCAATTACCAATATTATAACTGATTAATATTAAACAAATTAAAATAAAACAATAAACAAAACAGCCTAATCCTTTTATCTTTCTTCCTTTTTCAGGAAGATTCCTCTTGGCTCTTGTCGTCTATAGTCCAGTAGGTCTTAACAGCCAAGAGAAGCTTCTCTCTCTGGAGGGGCCCATCTTCGTGGTCTACTATCTGGCTTTTCCATCTCATCCCATCAGTGATGCTCTTAATCCTAACCACTAAATCCACGTCATCTCTTATGATCACCGTCCCTTCGGGCCTCAGAATCCTATCCATCTCCAGTAGTATATTCTCCATCTCGCACCTGAAATTCAACAAATAGAAGGCTCAGATCATCTGAATTTTTAGCTCAGATTTTATTTTTATGAGCGCAAAATTTGATTTTTCTAGCTGTAATGCTCAATATCGCTGTTGCATAGGGATTAATCATTCTTGAATTAATTACCTCTCTTTGTAGAGTGTAAACAGGGAATCGGCATGGAGAAGATCGTAGGTCCTTGGATAAGTTGACATCGCCTCGCACCTGCAATAACGAAAGAACGGATTATAATTCTTGTCAATTTTTCATTTTTATGAGAACAAATTCGGAGTTAAAGAGCAAAAAACTAACCAGTCTTGGTATGTTCCAATCAATCCTCTCTCATAAACGACGCCTAGAGCGTCGGCGTCGGCGTTCGCCGCCGTCGGAACAACATTCATCACCCATAGCGGTTCTTCAATGAGAGCTGCCGCGAAGCCACCGAGCTTCGCGTTCATGTCGAGCACGTTGCGATATCTCCCCTGTTGTCCAAGCTGTGGGATCACCATCTTATAATGCCCGATCCTCTTCCTCCATAGTTCAGTGTCCTGCAGGAAGCTGTCGGCATTAACGCCATTAACGCTGCCGCTTTCGATCCTAGGCGGCACGGCCGTGAGCCTCTCGGGCCATTTCTTGAGCTCGCCGCCGGCGATTTCATTGGTGCCGGTGACATCAGGGAGAGGAGTGATGCAAGGTTCCATCTTTGTGTACCAGGCGGAGTCTGGATTGGGGGGTAGAGCAAAAAGGTGGAGTTTTAATGATCTTGCGGTTGACTTTGCAGTGTATATGGTTGGCGGGCTTTTGCCAGATTGCGATGTCGTCCTTCTCCTTTATCTTATTCCAGCAAAGGCTACGGGCGACAGATTCAATGGAATTTTGCTCTTCGTTCAGGTCTTCTTGAGTTCGCTGCCATCCCTTCCAGTGCCGCTTCCAATTGATGGGCGGGCCTGATAGAATCCAGTACCCACCTGGCCGGAGTATTCTATCAATTTCTATCAAGTAAAGCCCATCTGCTCAATTGCATTGATCAAATCAACCAATTCAGTACTAACCAATTCTACAAAATTTCCGAGCAGAGTGATGAAAAGAAAAAACAAAAAAGGGGCAAATTTTGATAGTTGATTCCAGTACCATATTGATGCCAGGGGATAAGACACCGCGAGCAGTGCGCCATGTCGAAGGCGCGGGCGGGGTAAGGAAGGCGATTTGAAGCCAGAACTCCGATCAATGCCGGCACACCGCGCTCGAGAGCGAACTGCACCTGCGCTTCGTGAGAATCCCTCGGCGCGAAAGATGCGGCTAAGATATTCCTGGATAAAAGAAAAGCTCCCCAGCTCGCCACCTATGGCATATCATTAATTAAAAGTCCCAAAATTAGTCTTTTAACACCAAAATCCCATCTTCTAGCAGAAGGAATTAACAAGGAAAGCAGCTTACCCCGCATCCTGTATCAATGGCAGTCCGAATCGAGCCATCGCTAAGCGAAATAAGCCGGTCGATATCATCAATATAAGCATCGGCACCGTTAGGGAACATAGTTCCCCCACCAGGGAATCGAAACTTTTCGCCCTCAACTTGTATCCAGTTCTGCACCGCCTTCTCAACAGTAAGCTCCTTGTGCGGAACGTTCGCAAACCAAGCAAGTTCTCTACTCGCCGGCCAAGGAAACGGAGTCTTGTATCCCTTCGGCGCCGGAATCAAACACTTCAAAATCTCGCCTTTTTCAGGGCAATGACGTTCCCTGTAAATAAGGCGGTCGCGCTGGAACTTGAGCGAACGCCGCACGTCTTCGCAAGGCGTGTACTCCGACAAGTCGGCGGAGCAAGGCGAGTAGTAGTGAGTCGGCTGCGAAAGTGCGGCTGAATCGTCGGCGGCGTGGTGGGCGGTGAAGTCGAGATGAGGAGATGTAACTTGGGAGTTGGTTAAGGGGGCGTTGTCGCAGGCGATGGAGGCGGAGGTTTTTCCGTTTTGTTGCCAAACTCCGGCGAGGTAGGAAGCGGAGCAGAGCATGGCGACGAGGGTGAGAGTTGTGAGGTTGATCATGCGTTTTTGGTGAGGTTTAGCGGCACCTGCCATGGTTGTAGATTTTTCTTTATTCTTTTTGTTGTTGGAGAGATAGAATGAGAAGCGTTAGCACTGGGAAGGGAGGAGCTCGCCGGCGATGGCCGGTGGTAGGTGTGTAGAGTAGTTGGGGAAGATGCGTTCTGCAAGTCTGCAATATATGGAAGAGCTGCCTCTGAAGACTTCCAAATTTTCTATATATTTTGTAAAAAAGGATTTGGGTGCATAAACTGAGAATAAGAATAGAAAATATTGGTAAGTTTAAGCTAGAATTTTTTTGCATGATTATCGAATAAAAATTGCTATTAGGTTACATTGTTCTATTTTGCATTAAAATAAAGTTATTTTTACCATATATATATTTTTTAATTTCACATGTCATTTATTATTTTTAATATAATTAAAATATTAAATTATTAACTAAACTATTAAATAAATATATTATAAATTATTAATTATTGTTAAATGTATTTATTTAACTTAAATTATATTAAAAGATAATACATAAAATATTATATTAAAAATATATGATAAAAAATAATCTCACTCTCATATAAAATTATATATCCAAATATTTTAATATAGATTATTTTAATCGAGTTTGAGTTGGAGCTCAAATTTTATACAAGAGTAAAGGCTTACTAAGTGAAGGAGATAAAAAAATTTATGATTTAAGCAACTCTTATAATAAAATAGTAAAAAGAAAAAAGAAATTATAAAAAGAATAATAAATAATTACTTAATATAACAAATTTGAGATATAATTTTCAAATATTATATATTAATATTTTTAAAACAAGTTGGCTCGATAAGCTAACTCACCACATGAAATTCACGTATTTTCGGCGGATTATCTCGATGGAAATTGAAGGTTTTCAAGCAGACTTTGCTTTCTAACGGAAAATTATCCGCCGGTAAATCAATTGCAGTAAAACAAATACCAATGAAAAAATCTGCCAGAAATACTTCCATTGAAAATTTTTGACGAAAAAATTAAAAAAAAAAAAATTGAGGCAAAAATTTAAAAAAATCTACCCAAATGACTGCCTACTCTTGCCATGCCAGCCAACGTACTGCCCGCCAGCACCCGCCCTTGCCAGCCCGCTTGTGCCCCGCCAGCACCCCCTGCCATGCTAACCCGCTCATGTCTAACCTGCCAGCCCACCCGAACTCGCTCATCAGCCCGCGATTGCATGAGGGTTCAAACCGTGCTCCCTCCATAGAATATTAAAAGTAATAATTAATTTAAAATAAATATGACTTATTTAATTAATTTAATTTACTTTATTAGTTAATCAGTTTAGTTAAATATTCAAATAGACAATTTAAACTAGTTAATGTTATTAGTTTATTTCAAATAGTTAATTAGTTAATAAATCTTTTTAAATTACAAATATATGATTTTTTCAGAAATTTTTTAAATCGGTCGGAAAAGCCCTTAGAAAATCTGTCAGAAAATCAATCAGAAATATTTCATCACAATTTGCCGGAAATTCAATGAAAAAATAATTCACCGGATGTCCTCAAGAAAAATCTATTGGTAATTAGCATTTTTCCTATAGTTACTGGTCGAGTCGGAGTTGGCTCAAATTTGACTCGTTAGCTCATCGAGCTCTGCTCATGGGCCATTTATAGACTCGAACCTGAACTGACTCATGAGTCGACTGCTGACTTACACCCCTAATGGGAACATAATTCACCCAAGACACCAAACAAATATGAATAGCAGAATTTACAAAATATTAATTTATATCATAAGAAGACAAATATTTTATATTATCTTAAAAAATATCATAATATGCTTAGAAAAATATTTGAAATTAAATTTGATTTGAAGTTTTGAAAAGGTGCTTTTATATGGAAGAAAAATGAATTATTTTGCATGTCGATTTGATGAAAAGAAAGAATAGGATTGCTTAAGCTTAGTGTGTAAGCAAAGAGAAATAGAGAGTTGAAAAAGAAAAATAATGAGAGAAAGTAAGCACATATATTAAAAGAGGGAGAAATAGATGGAAAGATATAAAAAAAAACTTTACAATATAATATAAATTTATATTGTATTTTTATTAATTTAATATATTAACTCATCAAAATACCTATTTCAAGTTAGACTTGAATCATCATTGTTGGTATCATTTGATTTGGGCTTAAATTAAGCTAAATTAAGCATTAAGTGGGATTAATTCATTTAGTGGGTAAAAAAGATGGCCCAAATAAGTTGGCATAATTATTTGACTGCTTTCAAGCTTAGCTTATTTGACTTTAATTTGAAAAAATAATAATAATAAGGAAAATATAATAGCTCCTAATTAAATTAAGTAAAAGGTAATTTGATTTGAGCAAAAAAATTGTAAAAATATTGTTTCAAATTTAGATTTTTTCGAAAAGAAATTAAAATCCTTAATTATTGGGAAATCCAACGAGCCCAAGGTCACTCAATTATGATGTCGTTAAAGCACTCAAATGCTCAATAAACCCTCTATGATCAAGGGAACTAATATATGTCATATGATGAAACACTCCCAACATACATTTGACCACTATCGTTCGCCGACTACGATCCTTCTGACGATTGTCGCCCGCCGACTATGATCATACTGATAAAATAAATATGTCAAAACTCTCTTAAGTGCTACCATATAATGCGCTCCATGTAAGATGTATTTGCTATATTAAGCCAACAATCTCCTCCAAAGAGAGACATCATTTGTTATCAATCATCAATACCTGTGGATTCATTCAAGCTAGGCTAGGCCACTTATTTTTTTTCCAATTTCAAGATTTCCCATGTAAAAATCTTGGAGTATTCTTTGCATGATGCACCTTACTCTTTAATTTGTTTTTGTTCTGAATTTTCATACAAAGCTATGTCACTAAACTTATATGTCTCTACCTTCACAAATATTCCAGGCCACAACAATAACGATAACTATAGATTCCAACTATAAACATTAGATGCATGTTTTGCTTTTCAAATTTAGGTTTTGTTTAAGACAATTCTCTTACTATTTTTTAAAACAATTTTTAGTACAAAAATTATTAAACTAGAAATGTTTATAGTAGAAAGCAATAATAAAGCTATCACAAATAAAGTCTTAGGTTTATTACAAGGATTGAATGGAATTGAAAATAACGGAGCACAACCACCTGTTAAGGCCACTCAAACGAAAAACTTAATTTCCACTCCTAAATTCAATAATACTCCAAAATGCAGTAACTCATCTCCAACCAAGCTTAATTTTCTAGAGAGATTATTCTGTGAAGAGGCAGGACAACTAAACGTCTGGATTTTGATTGGTCTCTGGAAGGTGTTCGGCGTCCGCAAAGAATAATTTTTCCATTTTCTAACATAAAAAAATAAAAAAAATATTCAGTATATATTCTTTCTCATATTTTATTTAACCAAATTTTCATATTAAAAAAAATAATATGTGAATATTAACGTCAAACTATGAGATACATATACTGTGCTCTTTTTTTCTCGCTCGCCTAAGAAAATACAGATGATAGGGCGAGAAAACAACTTGGAAATAAAAGTAATTAACCTAAATTAGCTTTAAAATTAACGGTCGTACACCGATCGGTAGTTGTAGTCAACGGTCCGTTTTTTATCTAATTATATAATTACTTTAGAAAACGGGAAGAACGACAATCGTAACGGTGAAGATTACGCTTTTCCAGCTAATTTCATCTTATTATTAAATTATTTCTATTATTTTGGTCAACGAAAACAGTTCTCGCTTCATCAGGGCCGTCCATTCCGCCAATTGCCAAATTTTTACTCATTTATTGGGATGCAGATTTTATTGAAAAATTCTGCTCAAAAGTTTTAAAACTAATTAATCGGATTTATTAGAGATTACGTAGCAATTATTCACTTAAATAGCTCGCTTTTGAGAGGGAGCGCTTTGGATCTAAAGAAGGGGTATTTTCGTTATTATTCGGATTATTTAAACGTTGAAGTCAAAATGGGACTGCGCCCTCGACAGAGTTTTTCAACGAGTTCGGGATTGGGCACATTAGCGGTCCAATTTGGTGTCGTCTGAACGTTCAGATTTTGTATTTTAAAAAAAAAAAAATCCTTAATAATTTTATAGAATTTTTAATTGTAATAAATCTCAAAATTAATAAATTATTTTATTTAAATTAAAATGAATAAATAAATAAATTCAAATGTATATTAATTTTTTTTACAACAAAATATTCTAATATAAATTATATCAATTTAAAAATTGTCAAATTTGTATTACAATTAATGTAATTTAAATGTCTTAGATTTATAATTGATACGTCGACCAAAAATTGCCTTCATCAAGCACGAATTTCGAGGCATATTCAAGTTGGAAACTTTCAAAATTAAATTTGTGATCATCTGAATTCAAACTTCAACAAACTTATTGTCAAATTGAGCATCTCAAAGAGGCGAACCAAACAACACCAAAATTGATCCAACCCAAGCACCAATGGGTCTGAATCGGGGCCCGGACCATGTTTGGAAGGATCAAAGAATTATTTGGATGATGAAATGATATCTAAATATGACATGCTTATAGTCAAATCGAGCGTCTCGACGAGATGAATCCAACGAGCCTAAGATCTCTGAATTCCAACATTATTAAGGCACATAAACAGTTGAAAAACTCTCTACGATCGGGGGAGTCAATACGAGCCATACGATGGAGCACTCTGAACCTGCCTCGGATCTTCTCTAGATTTATGGGGTGTGCCACTCATGAAAATCTATAAATAGACCCACACTCTCTACATGAGGGGGTACGGGGTTAGTGATTTGGGAGAGCTCTAAAGCTTCAAGAGCTCTAGCACCACCGCCTGGTCGCCGACCGCCTTCGTCGGACCACCGTCCGGCCGCCGACCACCGCCGGACTTTAGCCCGACCTACGTCGGACTACCGCTTGGCTCCCAACCGCCGTCAGACTACCGCCCGGATGCCGACCGCCGCCGGACCACTGCACGTCAGCCGACCGCCGCGAACTTCAGCCCGACCTACATCGGACCACCGCCGGACATCAACCCGACCTACGTCGGACCACCGCCCGGCTGCCGACCGCCATTGAACCACTGCCTGGCCGCCAACTGCAGCCGGACTTCAACCCGACCTACGTCGGACCACTACCCGGCTGCCGACCGCCGCGGGACTTTAGCCCGACCTTCGTCGGACCACCGCCTGGTCGTCGACTTCCGCCGAACTTTAGCCAGACCTTCGTCAGACCACCGCTGAACTTTAGCCCGTCATACGTCGGACTACCGCCCGGCTGCCGACCACCGTCGGACTACCGCTCGGCCGCCGACTGCCGCCGGACTTCAGCACAACCTACGTCGGACCACCGCTCGTCTTCTATCCGCCGTTAGACCACGGCCCGACCGCCAACCGCCGTCGGACTTAAAGCCTGAACTATTACCCGGCTGCCGTCCACAGCCGGACCACCGACCTTCATTGGACCACCGCCCGGCCGACGACCACCGCCGGACTTCAGCCCGACCTTGGTCGGACCACCGCCCGATCGCCACCGGACTTTTGCTCGACCTTCGTAGGACCACCACCTAACCGCCGACCATGGCCGAACCACCGCCTAGTCGTCGACCACCGTTGGACTTCAGTCCGGCCATCGCCGGACCACCGTCCGGCTGCCGTTCATTGTCAGACCTTCATCAGATCGTTCCTTGTCAACCAAACTTCTACACTAAAGCCGTCGGATTTTCGTCTGACCGTCATTGGTCCTTTGACTAGCTCTTCAAATTACTGTAATCTAACAACCTCTAAATTGAGGGACGGGTCAAGCCTTGTAATTCACTCAATTTTAGTTGAATCTTTTCACCTGGGCGAGGCCCCGTGGTTTTTCCCTCTTCGGGTTTTCCATGTAAAAAAGATCGGGTGTCTTCATCTCTCTCTTTCTACTTGCGTGCTTGATCTTCGTAAATGCTAAGACGCTAAACTTTATTTTTCTCTACCGTCGCGAATATTCCTTGATGCAATAGTTTGGCGCCGTCTGTGGGAACATGATTCCCGACTGGGGGGTAATTATTACTCTAACCTCAGAAGGTCATTCAAGTCAACTTCTTAACATCAGTCATTGTTGCATCAATTTCATAAGAATCAAATGTGGATTTGGGGGGAAACTTTGACTCCAACCATGATAAAAAAGATCCTCTAGTGCTTTCAATATCAAGATGATATTTCAGAAAAATTCTAGCGATAGCAAGGATACTTCCATTCAATTATAATCTTTATACAGTCCATATCTGGACTTCTACTGCTTGGGCAAGGTCTTAATCTTGACCTCAAAAAGGCAGTAACGGTCTAAAGATATATCATTTTTTACCTTTGATTTGGGATACAATTGGCGTTCACCCCCTCCCGATTCCAGGGGGATTCGATTTGACCTCTTCGACACAGGTTAACATCGTCGAGCAAAGGCTCCAACATACAACCTCGGATAGGTCTTACATCCTTGGTGGATTCTCCTGACCTCTTCCATACAGGTTAACATCATCGAGCAAAAGCTCTGACATACAACCTCGGATAGGTCTTACATCCTTGGTGGATTCTCTCGACCTCTTCCACACGGGTTAACGTCATCTAGCAAAAGCTCTGACATACAACCTCAGATTGGTCTTACATCCTTGGTGAATTCTCCTAACCTCTTCCACACAGGTTAATGTCATCGAGCAAAAGCTCTTACATACAACCTCGGATAGATCTTACATTCTTGGTGGATTCTCTCGACCTCTTCCACACGGGTTAACGTCATCGAGTAAAAGCTCTGACATACAACCTCGGATAGGTCTTACATCCTTGGTGGATTCTCTCGACCTCTTTCACACGGTTAAATTCATCGAGCAGGGCTCTGATATACAACCCCGAATAGGTCTTACATCTTTGGTAGATTCTCTCAACCTCTTCTATATGGGATAATGTTATCAAGCAAGGGTTCTGATATATAATCCCAGATAGGTCATATATCTTTGGCATATTCTATTAACATATGATCTACTTCCCATCGATATACCTTTATTAGACTTATGCCCGATACTGAACTTCCTCCTATTACTGGACTTCTGCCCATCACGGGAATTTTGTCTGACTTCTGCCCGACCGATGCCCGCAACGTCATCTCGTACATGGTGATAAATTCACTTGGAGGATATCGTGGTCGATTAGACTCTTTAGGAGCATCCATCACTAAATCATTGGGCGGTTCGAGGAGCTTGCGCCGGCTCAATCACTTTATGGGTAGATGGAATAACATCTAACGCATCTAGCGACCTGTCGCCTGGAGGGGCATACATAAATGAATGAATAATGCTCAAGGATTAATACTACGAGGATAAGAAAATGAGAAGAAGGAAGAAAGAATATGCCTGCAAGATCCTCTTGGTTCTTTGAAGCTCCCCTCCAATTAGATGCGCCATGACCACCTTTTTGTATACCATTTGAAGCACCTTCAGCCCTAGCGGATGACATTCGCCTCCCAATAAGAAAAAACTGCAACCACATGGCCTTGATCGTCGCCGCCGGTATTTAAACTCTAGCAGGACAGTTTTTCCCCTAATGAGAGTGAACTGGAGCCTGCGTAAGAGTACTGGGCCTTAATTGATGCCTCCGGTATTTAAACTCTTGCCGGACAGTTTTTCCCCCAATGGGAGTGAACTGTAGCATGCGTAAGAGTATCGGGCCTTAATCGCCGCCGCCGGTATTTAAATTCTTGTCTGACAGTTTTTCCCCCAATGGGAGTGAACTAGAGCCTGCGTAAGAGTACTGGGCCTTGATCGTCGTCGCCGGTATTTAATCTCTTGCTGGAGAGTTTTTCCCCCAATGGGAGTGAACTGGAGCCTGCGTAAGAGTACCGGGCCTTGATCGCCGCCTCCAGTATTTAAACTCTTGCCGGACAGTTTTTCTCCCCAATGGGAGTGAACTGGAGTCTGCGTAAGAGTACCAAGTCTTGATTGTCGTCGCCCAAAAATTTTTTATTTTAGCCAGTCCAACTTCTCCTAACTTCGTAGGAGAATTTTGAACCGGCTAAAGAGAGGTGGTGCCTTCTCCTTAGCTCCAGAGGGGGGTATTTATAGTTTTTTCGAAGGAGGTTTGAGGGCCAAATTTCTGAATTTTTAATTAATTTTAAGAAATTTTTAATACCCAAAAATTAAATAATTTCCTATTATTGAAAAAATCAAATAGGAAATAAATTAAGAGCAATTCATTAAAAAATAAAATAAATACGTAGGAAATTAATTATTTCCATTCAAGAAAAGATTCTGAATTTTTAAATGATTTTTAAAAATATTTTCAAATTTTTATGGCAAAGAAAAATAAATATTTTCCTTTTTAAATGGTTTATAAAGGAAAATCTAATACAATCTATTAAAAAATAATAAAATAAAAATTATCACCGCCTTATGAACCTCATTAAGGCGGCTACAGTAGCCCGCCTCTCCATAAGGCGAGAAAGTATTTTGAAATTATTTTTACATAATAAAATAATATATTTCTGTTATAGTTATATATATATATATATATATATATATATATATATATATATATATATATATATATATATATATATATATATATATATATATATATATATACACACGTAGATGTTTATATATAATTCCATTAATTAAATTAATTATATAAATTACATATATACGTTTATATGTAAAACTTGTCGTGAAAAATTCGATTTGGACAACTTTTTGAGTCGAACAAAAAGATTTTCGATGTTTCAAACATAATTTTGAAACTCACAAAGATAAGTTTTGAGCTATTTAAAAAGATTTTTGGGGTGAACTTTTTCGACATTTTTTGCTCTGATTAATTCTTTGATTTTGCATAATACTAGAATCAAGAATATATTTTTGGACTATAAGATTCAACGTCCAAAAATAGGGGGGGCAACTGATACGTCGATAAAAATTGCCTTGATCAAGCATAAATCTTGAGGCATATTCAAGTTGGAAACTTTTAAAATTAAATTTGTGATCATCTGAATTCAAACTTCAACAAACTTATTGTCAAATTGAGCATCTCAAAGAGGCGAACCAAACAACAACAAAATTGGTCCAACCCAAGCACCAATGGGTCTGAATTGGGGCCCGGACCATGTTTAGAAGGATCAAAGCATTATTTGGATGATGAAATGATATCTAAATATGGCATGCTTATAGTCAAATCGAGCGTCTCGACGAGATGAATCCAACGAGCCTAAGATCTCTGAATTTCAACATTGTTAAGGCACATAAACAGTTGAAAAACTCTCTGGATCGGGGGAGTCAATACGAGCCATCCGATGGAGCACTCAGACCTACCCCGAATCTTCTCTAGATTTACGGGGCGTGCCACTCATGAAAATCTATAAATAGACCCCCTATTCTCTACATGAGGGGGACCGTGGCTAGAGATTTGGGATAGCTCTGAAGCTTCAAGAGCTCTAGCACCATTGCCTGGCCGCCGACCGCCTTCGTCGGACCACCGCCCGGCCGCCGACCACCGCCAGACTTTAGCCCGACCAACGTCGGACTACCTCCCGGCTTCTGACCGCCATCGGACTACCTCCCGGCTTCGACCGCCGTCAGACCACTGCCTGGCTGCCGACCGTCGCCGGATTTCATCCCGACTTACGTTGGACCACCACCCGGCTACCGACCGCCATCAGACCACCGCCCGTCCACCGACCGCCGCCGGACTTCAGCCCGACCTACGTCGGACCGCTGCCCGGCTGCCGACCGCCGCCGGACCACTGCCCGGCCGCCGACCGCCGCCGGACTTCAGCCCAACTTTCGTCGGACCACCGCCTGGCCGTCGACCGCCCCCGGACTTTAGCTTGACATATGTCGGACGACCGCCCGGCAGCCGACCACGGTCATACCACCACCCGGCCGCCGGCTGCCGCCGGACTTCCAAACGACCTACGTCGGACCACCGCTCGGCTTCCGACCTTCGTCGGACCACCGCCCGGCCACCGACCTCCGATCGCCGTCGGACTTAAGCTTGACCTACTGTCCGGTTGCCGATCACAGCCGGACCACCGCCCGGTTGCAGACAGCCACCGGGCTTCAGCCCGGCCTTCATCGGACCACTACCCGGCCGCCGACCGCCGCCGAACTTCAGCCCGACCTTTGTCGGACCACCACCCGGCCGCCACCGGACTTCTGCTCGACCTTTGTCGAACCACCGCCCGGTCGCCGACCACCATTGGACTTCAGCCCGGCTATTGCCGAACCACCGCCCGGCTGCCATTCACTGTCAGACCTTCATCAGATCGTTCCTTGTCAGCCAAACTTCTGCACTAAAGCCGTCGGATTTTCGTCCGACCGTCGTCGGTCATTTGACTAGCTCTTCAAATTACTGTAATCTGACCACCTCTAAATCGAGGGACGGGTCAACCATTGTAATTAACTCAATTTTAGTGGAATCTTTTCACCTGGGCAAGGCCTCGTGGTTTTTCCCTCTTTGAGGTTTCCATGTAAAAAAGATCGAGTGTCTTCATCTCTCTCTGCTTGCGTGCTGGATCTTTGTAAATGCTAAGACGCTAAACTTTATTTTTTCTCTACCGTCGCGAATATTCCTGGACGCAACAATAATAAAATTAGGTTTCATTTGGGACAGCTTTTTTTAATGGTTCTTAAAATATTTTTTTAGTATAAAAATTTTAATTTTTAAATTAGAAAGCTATTTTAAGAACATTGTTTGAGATAGCATTCTTACCGTTTTTTAAATTACGTTTTAGTATAATAATTTTTTTAATTATAAATTATTGTATCATAAAGCGCTTTAAAAAGACACAAAAAAGTTAATTTTTATACTAAAACTCTATTTTTAGAAAAAAAAAAAAAAATCTTCCAAACGAAGCCTCAATGTGAGGTGGAGCCATTCTACCACCAAATCGGTGGGGCCTATGTAAGGTACAAAATGCAAATTATTAATTTTTTTTTTTTTTTTTGGGACATTTAGGCCATTTAAGACAAACTCACACACACAACGCATACACATGGACTCGAACCTTGGACCTCTTAGTTGGAAGCCTAAGCTCTCAACCAATAGGCCAAGGAGAGTTGTGTAAATTATTAATTTTCAACCTCACCAAATTTTATACTTTAATTAGTAGTTTTGAATAATAAAAATTTTAAAATTACGTTTTGAAAGTCAAGCATGCCATTGGTGAGTCCAATCAAAATAATGCATGCCATGGTCACATCTATTCTCATACGATGAGCATTAATTTTTGTTAATATTAAAATATTTTATATTATTATATTATTTGATTGCATTAAGTTATAATATTAATATTTTAGTTTTAAAATAATTAAAATATTCATATCTTATTAGCAGTTATTTTTTATTTAATATATTAAAGTAGCATATTTGATTTTTTCATTATTTTCATAATTTTAAATTTATCTTCCATTGTTATAAAATGCTATAAATATAATTCTTTTGACTTTGCATACATAAATGACATTGAAAGGAAATTTCCCCTTAAGACAGAATTTACACGAATTTGGGCTAGAAAAGGATTGATAATCCGGGCCCATGCTACTATATTGATTAGACCAAAGCCTGGCTTAGAAAAAAACCGTTCGGCCGAAATCTGGCCCTCCATCGCCTACTAAATTATAATTATTCCAAACTATTAGATTATACATGGCGGGTTTTGAACTTACGCAGCCATTGGCGGTTGAAGTGGGGACGCTGCCACGTCACGTGAGTGGGACCGTGGGTAACTGCTTATTTCTCGTTAGACTCCACAGCTAAAATAATGTTTAAATCATTTCTTGGAACATGTAGATTTTTTTTAATATTTAAGTACCTTAATAATACCGGAATTAAGTGATTTTGAGCTTGTTGGATTTGTCTCCTCGAGCCGCTCGATCCGACTAGAATTTGAAGATCTTTTGGTTATTCAATTAATACTTTGAAGTTTTTAAATATAATTCGGTTCTTGGTTTGGGCCTATTTGGGTTCTGATTGGACCGATTTTTTGATCATTCGATTCCTCTTCTTAAGACTTTCGATTTGACAATAAGTTTACTGAAATCGAAGTTTGGATGATCCCAACTTTAAATTTGAAAATTTGTATTCTGATTTGCATCAAAATCCGTGCCAGATTAAAGTGATTTTTGGTTATTACGTATAGTTATATTTAAGTTAAAACAAATTAAATAATTTTCAAATTAATCATGACAGAAAATTTTCATTAAAAAAATGATCATTATGGCGAGATTAAAATGGACCATAAGCGTGTTCGATCCTCAATTTTTGGCAATTGAGCACGAGAAATTTGACTTCAGTGTCTTAATCATAGTGCTAAATAATGGAAATGACCTCCCACTTTAAATCCAATTAATTAGTTGTAAGCTTTACGTCAAAATATTTAATAAATTATGAAAAATCCTTAAAAGGAATTTAAAAAATTAGATATTGGGATTTCTAATACCGAGAAATACATCATAATATATGGATTAACGACTTAATTTCCTGTGTGATTAGAAGTGATTGTCCATAAAAGAAGTTGATTGTCCATAAAATTTGCTATAATCTATTTTAAAGATGATGATTGATTTTTGGATATCCTAATGCTTAATTTTTTTTAATTTCATCTCCATTTTTTTTTTTCCTCTTTGAGATGATTTAATTAGAGAAGTATAATAGTACATTAAGTGTTGCAGAGATGAGGATGCTTAGGTAAATGAGTTACTTTACTCTTAGAAATAAGATATGAAATAAGCATATACGTGAAAAGGTTGGAGTATCTCCAATAGAAGATAAGATTAGAGAGAGGCGTCATAGATGGTTTAGTCACATAAAACGATGGCCTCCCCGAGGACCCTGTTAGAAAAGTAAATGTATTAGATTTGACTTATATTAAGACAGGTAGAGGTAGACCTCAAAAGACTTGGTTAGAAAATTTTAGAAATGATATTTCTATATTAGATTTAAATGAGAATTTGAATTTTAACATGACACAATGGAGGAAAAATGATTCATGTAGCATACCCCACGTAATGGGACGAAGACTTGATGTTGTTTGTGTTATTACTGTTGTTATTTGAGATGATTGAATTGACTATATGTACGCAAAATCAAAATTCAAATATCATTCAATCATCTAATTAATATCAAGCAATATTCAACTACACTTCTGATATTTTATGTGGGCTCATTTGAACTTAGACTGGATCATTTTTTATATCGATGGATTTGTCACATTAAAACACTCAGTTTGAATCTAAATTTTTTGTAATCACAATTTTAAATGATTTTAAATTTAATATCTAAATTTTTTATCTCATTTAATGTATGGAGATTTGCACTTGATTAAGTGAATTTCTTAATAAAATATGAATAAAGAAATATAAATATTTAGATAATCGCTATATAAATACATTAGAATATTATAATATAAAGGTAAACCCTCTACAAAATAATTTCCTAAATCCATAAATTCTTATTTGAAATCCACAATAATATTAGCATAAATTTGAAGAAGGAAATGCATTAACAATGATGAAAATAATCAAAATCATTTTGTATTTTTGTGACATAATAGACTTTAATTAACTATATATATTTCCTCTCCTCCACGTTATTAATTTTTTATTTAAAGTGGCATTACCAACACTAATCGATGATTTCATATGCATCACAAAACCAAAGGCTCTCATTAAGCACATTTTTAGCACTCATTAAGAGGCCAATAGACGTTGAATTAATGATAAATAAACACATTAATGGATTCCAAAGCTAGCTTTGCGTGTTGTGGAAGATGTTATAATGGATCCCAATATATTCAGTCAATACATATACATCCTTCCGTGTTTAATTAGGCCAACTAATCTTGATATTATTATCATAATTAAGCTAATTTTTTTTTATAATAAACATTGTTTTAGATATTATTAGCAGATATACTTAACCATTCAAACATTTGTATTTATATTAATTCCTTTTTATTTTTTTGTTTTCTCTATCCTAAAAGCTAAATAATATTATATATATATATATATATATATATATATATATATATATATATATATATATATATATATATATATATATATATATATATTAGTAGCTCACACTTGTGGATATGTATGTTTATATTATACATTCATACTTATAAATTAATAATTCAAAATTATCTGATTAAACTAAGATTTCATCTAAGATAATTTTTTTATTGTTTTCTAAAATAAATTTTTATTATAAAAATATTTTTAAATCAAAAATTTTAATATTAGAAAGTTATTTTAGAAAATGATAAAAAGATTGTCTCAAATAAAGTTTAAATTTGATTGGTGAAAGTATACGTGCAATTATTAACATGTGATCAAAAATCGAAAATAAGCAATGGGCTGGTGGGCCTTTATGTGGGCCAGCTACTGGCAAACCATCTTCTATTAACAAATGATGTTCCCTACTAATTTACCATTTAAGAGAGAAAAAATTTGGGCATTTTTTTTGGAAGGGCCGCCAAATTTAGCCCATGAAATTTAAGGGGGAGATTCCGCAGGCGCAAATCTGCTAAAACAAACGAAATGGAGAACTTTCGGAAACACTTCAGAAAGGAATAATAACCCAAATTGTTATTCTATACATGACAAATTGAGAAGGCTCCGAGCTTTTGACTAGGGGTGTCAATATTTGACACGACACGAAAATTCGATCCATAAAATACGGGTTAGACCGGACCCGATTTCAAAACGGATCAAGTTCGAATTCCCGGGTTCGGCCCGATTTCACCGCGCGCCCCGCGTCCGCCCGCCTGCGCTCCCCAATCGAACTCCCATTGCTAAAACATCACAATAATCCATAGATAAAGCTTTCAACTGGAATCACTTTAAAGAAACTTCCAACAAAAGCATCAAAATCAACAAATTAAGAAGAAAACAATACAAATTTATGCTATAACTCAATCACCGCTACAAAGTTGTTACATTCCATAAAGAACTTTACAAAATTGTTAATTAATCAAGACTATTCACGCAAAAGAACTATTTAATTCACTCAAAGTACCCATTAAGCAAATATTGTTGCTTTATTTAGATATTCTATCAAGATGAGTAAATTGTTTTTTATGAAGGCCTCTCCCCGAATATAGAAGATTCTTTGCTTGGCATTAGGGATGTCCATTTTTGACATGACCCGCATTTGACCCGAAAAAATCTGGGTTCGGGTCAACCCGAACCCCCTCAACCCGAACCCGAAACGGGTTGGGTTCGGGTTGACCCAGCACCCCGAAATTGACCCGAAACTCATTTTTGACTCGAAAACCTGAGATTGACCCATTTTTTACCCGAAACCCCGAGATTGACCAGATTTTTGACCCGAAAACTAGCAATTTTGGGTCAACGCCGGTTCATTCGTGTCGGGTCAAGTTCAGATCCTGAAACCTGACCCGTTTTTAAAAACGGGTCGGGTTCGGGTTGACCCGAATAGTGCTGGGTCAGTTCCGGGTTCGACCCGAACCCGACCCGTTGACCCGAATTGACACCCCTACTTGGTATCCTCCCTCAATTTCTTTTAAAGTTCTTTGATAAAATTTGTACCATAAATGCCCTCGTTTCTTCATATTTTACAGAACAAATGTTCTAAAATAAAGGAGATTCGAATTAAAAAAAAAAAGCTTAGAAAATGAATTAAGAACCTCAATTTTAATAGCATTGATGCTAATTTGCCAAACAAATGTTAAAAATTCATGCAACTTTTTAAGCCAATGCTCTAAATCTATAAGGAATTCATGAACATTAGCTTTAATATCCTTCTCAGCTTTACAAAAGGGATGATAATTGTTGCATGTCAGAAAATACGCAGCGGTAGAGTTTCTAAATTCGCGTCCGAGCGTTGCACGTAAGTTTAACACACAAACAGAAAAGAGGAATGAACACCAAAAGTTTTTACGTGGAAAACCCAAAAAGGGAAAAAACCACGGGGCCTCGCCCAGTTGTGAAGTTCCACTAGTGATTTTGTAGATTACAAATGGAGGATTCGTCCCACAAATTGGGATAATCCGAATACAATTTGTTTCTCCCAAGAAGTTTACAAAATTCTGCAGCAGATTCTCTGCGTTTTTCCGAAAATCCGGCAGAGTTCCGGCGTCTTCAGGCGGCAGGAAGAGCTTCGGCGGTGGTCGAGGAGGTGAGGAATCTCCTTTTCCCCTTTCTCCTTCTTCTTCTGCGAATTCCTGGTGTTTCCCGAAAATCCGGCAGAGTTCCGGCGTCTTCAGGCGGCAGGAAGAGCTCCGGCGGCGGTGGTCGAGGAGGTGAGGAATCTCCTTTTCCCCTTTCTCCTTCTTCTTCTGCGAATTCCTGGTGTTTCCCGAAAATCCGGCAGAGTTCCGGCGTCTTCAGGCGCCAGGAAGAGCTCCGGCGGCGGTGGTCGAGGAGATGAGGAATCTCCTATTCCCCTTTCTCCTTCTCCTACTCTTCTTCTTCTCTCTCTTCCCTTCCCCCTTTGGTGTAGAATGAGGGCTCTATTTATAGTTTTTCTGGAGTGGCATAGCCCGTAAATAGGCGTGAGATCAAGGGCGAACAGGGAGTGGTTTGAATGGACGACTGATATCGAATCCTTTGATCATGCACCGTTCGTTGGACATTTGATGGCCTTAATGATATCAGAATTCGATGATCTTGGGCTCGTTGGATTCGTCTCGAAGAGCCCTTCGATTCGAGCATAAGTTCGTCAAAATCGGAGACCGTTTGGTAACTCAAATTGTGGCTTGATCCTTCCAACGACGCTTTGAACCCTTGATTCAGACTCATTTGGGCTTGGATTGGGTTGATCTTGGTGTCGTTGGGTTCGTATTTCCGAGACGCTCAGTTTGACTATAAGATCGCTGAAATCGGAGTTCATATGCTCCCGAAATTAATTTTTTAAAGTTTCCAACTAAGTTTCGCCTCGAGATTCGTGCCCAATCAAGATTATTTTTTTTACGTGATGTATCAGTTGCCCCCCCCTATTTTCGGACGTTGAAGCTCCAGGAGTCCGAAAATATGTGTTAAAGAATTTTCGGGAGTGACTCAGAATTTATCTTTGTGTGTAGGAGGTCCGAATGGTCCTGGAAGTGCTGAAATCAAGTTCGGAGTGTCGAAAAATATGTCCGAGGACCCAAAAACGTCCGATTTGGTCTTTCCTGGGCGAAAAACGGACCCAGATAGCCCCGGATGGCCGAGCCTGCCGGACCGGCCGGCCGCCGGCCGCCGCCGCCCCGCCGGCGGCGAGGAGCTGCGGCGCGCGCGCGAACCAGCGGCGCGGCCGAACCGCGCACCTGCGGCCGAACCGCCAGCGCTGGGCTGAGCTCGCGCCTGGGCGAACCACGCCCGCGCCTGGGCTGCGCCCGCGGGGCCTGCCGCGCCCGCGCCTGGGCCGTGCCCGCGCCTGGGCTGCGCCGCGCGGGCCTGCCGCGCCCGCGCGGGGCCTGCCGCGCCCGCCCGCGCCTGGGCTGCGCCCGCGGGGCCTGCCGTGCCCGCGCCTGGGCCGCGCCTGCGCCTGGACTGCGCGCGGCCGTTGGCTGCCGCGCCTGCTGGCTGCCACGCTGGCGGCGGTGGCTGGCCGCGATCCGCGCGCGCCTGCCTGCGCGGATTGCCGCGCTGGCCGCGCCCCTTCGTGCGGTCGGTTGGCAGCACCGACCTAGTGGGCCCCGCGTAAAGCTAAAAATGACGTTTTTTGTCATTTTTAGGCCCGAAAAAATCCAAAAAAAATTCCTAAAAATTTCTAAAAAATTTCTAAAAAAAGGTAATTTCTAAAATTGTAATAACTTCCCCCCTTTTTCTCCAAAACCTATAAATAGGCCTTCTAGGCCCTTAGGAAACTTGCAATTCCTCCTTCTTTCTCCCTCCGGTTCTCTGGCGATAGGAACCTACGGGATTTCATCGTTTGCATGTGAGAATAATTCTCATATTTTCTACTGATAATACTCTAATTGCCACTTTCATGCATGCCTTAAACAAGCCAAATAACACCTTGAAAACAGGTTGACCAGCTACTCTCCCTCCGGTTTACTGGCGATAGAAAACCTACGGGATTTCATCTTCTCCCTCCGGTTTACTGGCGATAGAAACCTACGGGAGAGGATGAAATCCCGTTGGTTTCTATCGCCAGAAAACCGGAGGGAGAAGATGAAATCCCGTAGGTTTCTATCGCCAGAAAACCGGAGGGGGATAAAGAAATCCCGTTGGTTTCTATCGCCAGAAAACCGGAGGGGGAGAAAGAAATCCCGTAGGTTTCTATCGCCAGTAAATCGGAGGGAGAAGATAAAATCCCGTTGGTTTCTATCGCCAGAAAACCGGAGGGGGAGAAAGAAATCCCGTAGGTTTCTATCGCCAGAAAACCGGAGGGGGAGAAAGAAATCTCGTTGGTTTATATCGCCAGAAAACCGGAGGGGGAGAAAGAAATCCCGTAGGTTTCTATCGCCAGAAAACCGGAGGGGGAAAAAGAAATCCCGTAGGTTTCTATCGCCAGTAAACCGGAGGGAGAAGATGAAATCCCGTAGGTTTCTATCGCCAGTAAACCGGAGGGGGAGGAAGAAATCCCGTAGGTTTCTATCGCCAGAAAACTTGAGGGGGAGGAAGAAATCCCGTAGGTTTCTATCGCCAGTAAACCGGAGGGAGAGGATGAAATCCCGTTGGTTTCTATCGCCAGAAAACCGGAGGGAGAAGATGAAATCCCGTAGGTTTCTATCGCCAGAAAACCGGAGGGGGAGAAAGAAATCCCGTTGGTTTCTATCGCCAGAAAACCGGAGGGGGAGAAAGAAATCCCGTAGGTTTCTATCGCCAGTAAACCGGAGGGAGAAGATGAAATCCCGTTGGTTTCTATCGCCAGAAAACCGGAGGGGGAGAAAGAAATCCCGTAGGTTTCTATCGCCAGAAAACCGGAGGGGGAGAAAGAAATCCCGTAGGTTTCTATCGCCAGAAAACCGGAGGGGGAAAAAGAAATCCCGTAGGTTTCTATCGCCAGTAAACCGGAGGGAGAAGATGAAATCCCGTAGGTTTCTATCGCCAGTAAACCGGAGGGAAGAGAGAGAAGAAGAAGAGTAGGAGAAGGAGAAAGGGGAAAAGGAGATTCCTCACCTCCTCGACCACCGCCGAAGCTCTTCCTGCCGCCTGAAGACGCCGGAACTCTGCCGGATTTTCGGAAAACGCAGAGAATCTGCAGAATTTTGTAAACTTCTTGGGAGAAACAAATTGTATTCGGATTATCCCAATTTGTGGGACGAATCCTCCATTTGTAATCTACAAAATCACTAGTGGAACTTCACAACTGGGCGAGGCCCCGTGGTTTTTTCCCTTTTTGGGTTTTCCACGTAAAAACTTTTGGTGTTCATTCCTCTTTTCTGTTTGTGTGTTAAACTTACGTGCAACGCTCGGACGCGAATTTAGAAACTCTACCGCTGCGTATTTTCTGACACGCAACAATAATATATTAGGAATTCATGAACATCCATATTTATCCTAGTCTAGTTAATCAACTCATTTTAAGTGCCTTTATGAAGACCATGAATCATTGACAACTCAAAACTCATTGGCGCAAAGTTTTCTAAAGCATTGAGCCAATCATAACCAAATCTCATCGAGTCGTCTAAGTTTTAACATTAAGGTTTCATTTGGGACGGCTTTTTTACTGCTTTCTAAAACGGATTTTTAGTACAAAATTTTTTATTTTTGTACTAAAACTCCGTTTTAGAAAGCAATAAAAAAGTCGTCCCAAACGAAGCCTAAGTCTACCATCAAACTCTTGAACTCTCTTTAAAAACTCACACAATCGCCTACTAATCAAAAACTATTTGTCAACTCTTCTAAAATACTTGCTAGCTAAGTAATGGCCCCTCGTTACAAAAACTCATAAGGGCACTTGCCTCTTAACTCAAAACTAGCTCGAAGTTCCCAACTATCAATAGATTATAGGTTTAGCTCACCCATACACAATTAGTTACACAAAATTTAATCTTGATATATCATCAAAAAATTATCTTAATCGGGCACAAATCTCCAAGCAAAATTGAGTTATAAGCTTCCAAAATTAAATCTGGGATCATGCAAACTCCGATTACAACAAACTTATAGTCAAACTGAACATCTTGGAAAAACAAAACTAACGAAACCAAAACCAGTTAGATCCGAGCCTAAATCAAGGGTCCAAAGCATATTTGAACTGTTCAAAGCTTAATTTGGAATACCAAATGAGCTTTAAATGTGACATGCTTATAGCTAAATCGAGCGGCTCGACGAGACAAATCCAATGAGCCCAAGATCACTTAATTCTGATATCATTAAGGCATTCAAATTACTAGTATATGGTCCATGATCAAGGGGATCAATATCCATCATCCATTCAATGATTCAAACCACTCACATTTTGACCTTGATCCTCCAAATATTTACAAGTCATATAACTCTTAAAAAACTATAAATAGCCCCTATTCTTCTCATGAGAGGAGGAGGAGAAACAAGGAAAAGAAGGAAAAGAAGGGAGTAATTTGAGAACTTTCTTACCACCAACCACCACCAGAATTCATTCCGACCATCGCCGGAGTTTTTTTTGACCACCGCCGGAGTTCTTGGCTATCTCCGACGGACTTTCGCCCGTTCTTCAACCACAACCAGAGTTCTTGCCGACCACCGAGAGACTTCCGCTCATTTGTCAACCACCATCAGAGTTTCTTCCTGACCATCGTTAGAGTTATTCCCAACAGTAGCTTGAGTTTCTTCTTGATCATTGTCAGAGTTCCTGCTAAACACTGACGGACTTCCGCCCGTTCATCGACCACCGATGGAGTTCTTGCCAACCACTAATGGACTTATGCCCATTCGTCGACCACCGCCGGAGTTTCTTCCCGACCATCGCCGAAGTTCTTCCTGATCGTCGCTGGAGTATCTTCTAAACATTTACATAAGTTCTTGCCGACCACCAACAAACTTTTGTCCGTTCGTCGACCACCGCCAAAGTTCTTCCCATCCATCGCCCAAGTTTCTTTTCGACCATTGCCGAAGTTTCTTCCCGACAGTAGCAGCATTTTCTTCATGATCATGACTGAAGCTCTTCTCAATCATTGCCTTACTTCCATCTGTTCATCAATCATGCCAAGATTTCTACCTAATTATTCAATCTGTTGTAATTACAACGTCTCCAAGTAGATGGGTGAATCAAACTTTGTAATCCATCCAAATTTAGAGGAATTTTCTCATTGGAGCCCAGCCTCGTGATTTTTCCCTTTCTGAATTTTTCATGTAAAAAAGTTGTTGGTATTTATCTCTCTCTTCCGCAACAAATCTATATATTTTTCATGCAATTGTACTATGAAGCTTATTATTAATTTAGATCTTCATTTGTAAATATAGAATCAATATTTGAGCACAAACATCCCATATACTATTTTTTGTCAATCTATATGGAGTTCTTTTTTAAATCTCATTTTTGTCTTTGAATTAAATCTTGTTGCTTGATTTGAATCAAGCTTTAATGCTCACAATATTTCAATCAAATCCGAGAGCTTCATCAAGACAGCTTCTCTTGACTGAGTAGATCGAGTTAACTTGACTTGAATTTGCTTGTTTTAATTTGAATCGTTTTTTTTTTGCAACTACATGACAAATGGTATTTACACTAAAAATTTAATATATAATTATGATTAATTATGAATTTTAAATTAATTGATGTTCAAAATTTTTACTCTAATTTTTAAAGTAAATATTATTAGAGGCCATCTCTTTTTGCTAAAAATAATAATAATAACAAAATGAAACAGCCATAGAATCAATTTTATGATAATTTTTTTGGACATTTAACGTAGAGCATGTTAATTATTTATTTTAAATCAAAATATTTATTTATTTTTTACAAAAGAAGAAATATAAAGGTAGAATTAAAAAGATTTGGTTAGAAAATATTTGGAATAATATTTTTTATTAAATTTAAATGAAAATTTGATTTAACTTACTACTAGTATTAGGATAAATATTTGAAGATAATGTTGTTGTAAAATATTATAATATTTAAATTGGATGCCGTTTAGCTTCCCATAATTTTTTGTGCGTAGGAGATATAAATATTTGATTTTTCTCCCATATGAATTATATTAATATTTACATTTAGCAAAAAATTTCTTAGTATATATCATATACTAAGGGGTTGTTTGGCGATGGGGTCTAAAATAAGTCATATTTGAAAATATTGATATTTGGTTTAAACTTTAAAAGTAAATGAATGCAAAGAAAAATTTTAAAGTAAGTAAAATATATATATATATATATATATATATATATATATATATATATATATATATATATATATATATATATATATATATATATATATATATATATATATATATATATATATATATATATATATATATATATATATATATATATATATCACCCACTAATTCAATCTAATTTGAAATTCTGCAGATTTCGACAATTTTTAAATACACTAAAATCTCACCACCATTGTCATTGTTGGCCATTGGCGATCACCCTCGGAATAATTGTCAGTCGCCAACGACCACTGGCCATCACAATCGGCTGCTGCTGGGTAGCAACCACCTCCAACCACCCCTCGGTCACCCTCAGCCACCAAACATTTTCGGCCACCCCAGGTTACCATCGATTATTGTCAACCAACATCTTTTTTTAATTTACATGGTATCAATTTACTTCAAACCAAATAAAAAATAAATAAAATCAAAATTTATTTTATACTCATTCAAATAACTTCAAAGTATTTCAAATATAATATATTGTGCTAATGACATAAAAAAGAGACCTTAATTGGAAGCCGGAAAAAGGGAGAGACATTATTTTTATATTTTATTTTTTCTATTGATATTTTGAGATAAAATAATATTAATTTAATGTCTTAAATATAGATTGAAATTTATTTTTAAAAAATAATCATAAGAATTTAAAATTACTTAAATTTAAAAAAAAAATCTTATATTTTAAGATAAAATTATTAAGAAAATACAAACTAAACATAATTTAAAAAAAATGATACCAATTGATTGTTTGACATAATTTTATTTTTATGCCAAAAAAAATTTATTCTAAGTGTTTTCTTAAAATTGTATTCACCATTTCTAAAAAAGTATTTTATTTATTTATTTTACTTAGATTTTTTTTTAAAATAACTTTCTATATATTTTTAAGTCATTAATTCGATAACAAAATAATTTTGGAGTATGAATAATTATATTATAATTAAATAATAAATATTATAAATATTATATTTAAACATAATATAGCATAATTATATTTAAACATTAAAATTTATGTAATTTAATTTAATAATTTAAAAATAAAGTTTTAGAAAGAAAAATTGGGTGAAATAAATAAATATTTAAAAATCATTTAAAATAATAATTAAATATCTAAAATTCAGTTAAAGTAATAATTTAAATATTTAACTGTTATTTAGCTCTCTCTCGCTATCATCTCTCTCTCTCTTAGTGGCAGAACCACCTTGTGGTCGCTCCCTCAAAAAATTAAAAAAACAATTGATTATATAATTTTTTAGGTAATTTATCCATCTTTATTCATTTTTTAATTTTTATTACAAGGATTTTAGACATTTATGCCTTATAAATTTGCCCCCTCTAAAAATTAGGGATAATTCCGCCCCTGCAGTCTGTCTCCCCCTTCTTCTATCTATTGAGCTTGAGTAGAATCGCATTCTATGCCATACTATTTGGCGTTGTCTAATTATGTCAAATAATTTGATGCATTTAGTAGAATGCATTATTTAATTTGATGCAGTTATTTCTATTTAAATTTTAATTAATTGATATTTATTCCATTTGATGATTAATATGCCCCTTTATAGAATAGTCACTCTAAATATAGTCAATAATTCAATCAATAGTTATACGGTCTCAATATATATATATAGAGAGACTGTCACGATTGATTCTACGTTATAAATCAAATGTAAGAGCCAAACAGCAGTCACGTAAACTAACGAACAAGTCCGAGACGCGTCACACAAACACCTGCTTATCCAACAATAAGCCGTTCACCAAAATATCTCCGTCACGGCGAACGGAAAGGCTCTGCTAAAGGTATTGTTACCGTTATGGTTTTTCTACCGCACTCCAACGGTAACATTGACCAAATGTGGGCCATCAACCTCTAACGGTTAGTTATGCATCAATCTGGATGGTTTGATCAAAATCCGACGATCTACATTCATTCAAGGACACCACGGGGCGCTCCCACAAATCCGACAGTACGTTTTCCCATGCTTTGGTGGATTCGATGTCTCGCTGTCCGAATTCGGAAGGAAGAAGAAGAGTTCTGAGAGAGCAGCAGCAGAAGCAAAGCAGAACACATCAGTTACATACTCTCAGTTTCATTTCTTAAAAATGAATTTTTTATAGATTAGGATGTAGGGTCTAAGCTTGACTTAGCTCAAGTGCTTCTTCTACGTTTGTGTTTTTTCTTTGGATGATTTTTAGCTATGGAGGGGTTACAGAGATCGATTTTCATTTTCAGTCACAGCGTTTTCATGTTTTCTGAAATCCATGGAGAATCCTTCACAGCTTTACCATGGATCGTGCAGGGCACGGTGCTTGATGAACGCAGGTCAAATTGGTAACCCTTAACTCCATTTTCGATTCTACAGGATGATTTTTTCTTCATCTTCTTTTATTCTTTGATTATTTCATACAGCTTTTTTCAAGGTTTCGCTTCTGGTTTTCTCAAGATATATTCATACAAGTTTTCTTCAAGGTTTTTCTTCTTGGTTTTTAATGGAAAGCGGATTTTTTTAATGAAATACATTCTTTCTCAATAGTTCTTCAAAGTTTGGTTTTCTGAAATTTTTGTCATATACTCTCCTTTTTTCATTTCATCTCTAGTCCTTCATGCTCAAGGATTTACATAAATAGAAATATAGGAAAGGGAAGGGGAGTCGGTTTGTTGGAGGTTTATACAGTTGTTAAGACTAAAGGGTAGAATTAGATAGAATACAACAAATTATTGAGGGTATTGGCTGGTGTGCTCTTCGGCGCTTCTGTCGCAGAGACATCAATTCATTTGCACTTCCGTGTAGTTCCAGGAGAAGATGGGCACGCAAAGACTTGACCTCCCTTGCAGTTTTACAAGGAAGGAAGCCGCCATGGTCTCCCTCTCTTTAGAAAGACAAGCTGAAAGCAGGGGATCGTGTTCTTTCCGACCAAGACCTGTAACAATTTCTTCCTCAGCCATTATAGCCCAAACAGCTTCTTGGGAGAGTAGGCGGGAGATCGGACGAGAGTTGTGGAATAGAAAAAGGAGTTTTAAAAAGTTTCATCAATGTGGCTTATTTGAAGATCCAGACATCGTCCGAGCAAAGAAGAAGAGAACCAATAGCAGCGGAGAAGGAGACTATAATGATGAAAAAAAGCCTTCTTTTTTGGCTGGTCAGATTCAGGCAGGCACAAGCGGATGTCCAAACATCAAATCTGGTTCCAGCACAAGCGGATGTCCAAACATCAAATCTGATTCCAGCTCTTCAAGTGACACCCATGGCTTGTCTCCTAATCTCAGCGAAGATTCATCACGCAATGAAGAAGGAAATCCATCTGGAGAAGTTTCAGGGTTTGAAAGCTCAGTCAAGAGGACAAAAACTGAACATGAGGGACTTGAGCTTTTGAGTTTTCTCATCGAATGTGCGCAGGCTATAAGCTCAAGCAATCACACAGCTGCAAACTTCTATCTTGCAAGATTAGGTGATATGTCCTCTCCTACTGGAACATCAATCCAACGACTAGTAGCTTACTTCACTGAAGCATTAGCATTTCGAGCGGCGAAGAAATGGCAGCACATATTTTCCATCGCCCCACCAAGAGAGCTCACAGAAATGAATGACAATGATGAAGCAATGGCACTTCGAATCCTCAACAATGTGACCCCAATCATAAGATTCATCCATTTCACACTGAATGAGAGGTTGCTTACAGCTTTTGAAGGAAAGGAGCGTATTCATATCATAGACTTCGATATAAAGCAGGGACTTCAATGGCCGAGCCTATTACATAGTTTGGCCTCCATGCCTAATCCTCCAACTCATGTGAGAGTTACAGGCATTGGTGAATCAAAACAGGAGCTTCAAGACACTGGAACTAGACTTGCAGGTTTGGCTCAAGCACTTAAGCTTCCATTCGAATTCCATTCAGTTGTGGATAGAATCGAGGATGTCAGACTTTGGATGCTTCATGTGAAGGAGAATGAATGCGTAGCAGTTAACTGTGTTCTACAGCTGCACCGTGCTCTTTATGCTAAGAATCATATTGTGCTGATGGCTATGTTGGGTCTCATTCGAAGCACCAATCCTTCCATTGTTCTTATGGCAGAGACAGAAGCAGAGCACAATGAGCTGAAATGGGAGAAGAGGTTTGCTAATGCTCTCAAGTATTACTCTGCTGTGTTTGATTTGTTAGATTACAGCTTTACAGGAGACAGCGCATCAAGGATCAAGATTGAAGAGATGTTTGCAAGAAAGATCAGAAATTTAGTTGCTTATGAAGGAGTTGAAAGAATAGAGAGGCATGAGAGATTTGATAGGTGGAGAGGGATGATGGAGGATGGTGGATTCAGGTGTGTTGGGTTCAATGAGAGAGAGATTATTCAGAGCAAGTTGCTTCTCAAGATGTATAACTGTGAGAATTATTCTGTGGATAAAGGAGGAAATCGATTTGGGCTTACACTTAAATGGATGGATCAGTCTTTGTATACAGTTTCAGCTTGGGCTCCCATGGAGATTGGTGGAACCTCCTCTGCATTGCAACCAGGTTGAAGAGAATGGAATGCTTTCTTCAAATTTTTTGCTTGATTTCAGAACATTATTTTATTCTTTGTTTTCAATAGGGATAGGAAAGCCGAAAGATTACAGTTGATGCTTTGCATAGAAGAGAAAATTTGTTATGATTTTTTTATTCTTTTGTTGCTGAGCCCCTGAACAATAGCAGCAGGAGTGGAATTCTTTATTATTAGTTTTAAATTTTCTTTCTTTGATTTTATAAATGTAGGAAAGCAGAAGCCTTGTCTTCAAAGATATGTTCTTAGTCATTCTGTTGTATCATATCTTAAATTTACTTTTAATCCTCATTATCCTGTTCTTCTTCAGTGTTGTAAAGTTGATTACATTACTCCACAGAGATAGTGAATTTATAGCATTGTCATTTTCCTTGACCATCAAAATGGAAAATCTTATTTCCCCTTTATAGAAAGACCGGGATTATTTTTTTTTTTCTTTTTTTTTTTTTTTGTGACGAGGAAGCATTGTCCTTAGGCCAGTGAAAACCTCGGTCGACCTAGCATGCAACCCATACTAATTTACAGGGGCCAACACTTAAGACTTTTACTGTTTGCCAAGGGATTCGAACTAGGGACCTAGGATTTGCCCAGCCAGCTCTTCACCACCCGGACAAGCAGCGGTGGGTGAATTCAGTTCTTCTACTTATTATTTTTTTGGTTGGAAAGTTTGAGTGTGGATCCAATTATCTAAATAATAATCTTTCATAAGATCATTAACATGCTCTTTTTTTTCTTTTTTTTTTTAGATATTTAGACAAATTAAGACTTCGTTTGGGAAGGCTTTCTTTCTGCTTCTTAAAGCAGCTTTTTAGTAAAAAATAAAAAAATTGTACAAGAAAGTTGCTTTAAGAAGTAGAAAGAAAGCCGTCCCAAACGAAGCCTAAGAGAAACTCATACAAACATCACATATGTAAGACTGAACCCAAAACTTCTTAATTGATAACCAAAAATTTCAACCAACATATGAGGAGCAACTTCGTATTAACGGGCTAACTTCAATGCCACAAACAATAATTTTTCGTCCAAACCAGTTCTGGTTTCAATGTCATAAACTATAGTTGGCTGAGTTGCAGAAGGTAAATCAGGATGTTTTTGAAGCTGTACAGAACTTAGAAGGCTTAACCATCTAATCTCAATTGCTTTTCATTGTATGTCTGTTCTTCGGCCATGCTCCGTATTTACTTTAAAATCTTTGTAATTTTCAACTGACAACATTAAATCCAACACAGAATCGTTGGGGACAAACACTTAGGTGCTGGCGTGCTGCTAATCACATTCACAAGAATATAGATCACACCAGCACATGTATGATACGCACCACCTTGAACTAACATTAAAACAGCCAAAAATACCCAATATGCTTATGGCTTATGCTACTCTTTGTTATTTGAGGAAATTTATATTTAGTTTTGTCTTTATCATCTCTTGCAAGGAAAACCCAAATGATGATTGTTGCATCCTCTAGCATTCGTGATGGTAAAGATATAGAGTTTAGCGTCCAAGTTTTGTACGAAAGTCAAAACACAAACAGATAAGAAAGAGGGGTGCAAGAGTGATAAGATACATTAAGATTTTTATTTGAAAACTCTTAAAGAGGGAAAAAAATCACAGGGCCTAACTCAGTTAAAATGATTCTACTAATGTTTATTGTTGATTGCAAATGAGCTCCTTTCTCAGGGGGAAGGCCTTGGCTCGATTAGAAAATATACATCATAATGGGCATAGTACATGTTGGGAGTTGAAAGAATCTAGTAATATAAGAGTTGTCTTCAAGAGAGGGTTGACTTGTTTGTTTGGTTGGTAGGACTATAATCGACGGGCGACAGAGGTCGAAGGGATTATAGTCTGAGGGTGATGGTGGTTGGAGGGACCATAATTAGTGGTTGACGATGGTCAGAGGGACCGTAGTCCACTAACAATAGTGGTTGAAGGGACTGTAGTTTGCGGGCAACGATGCTCCGAGGGATCGTAATCGACGGGTGACAATGGTTGAAGGGGCTGTAGTCAGTGAGTGACGGTGGTCGAAGGGACCATTTTTTATGGTCGACTGAGGATTTGAGGGATTGTAGTTGGGGGCGACGGGGGTTAGGGGGCCATAGTCCAATGACTATGGTATGATGTGTTGTTATCGACAGGCAATAATGGTCGAAGGGGTCGTACTTGGCAAACAACATATGTTGAAAGGACTGTATTCGAGCGACAGTGGTTGGGAGGATCGTAGTCAAATGGAGACAGTGGTTGGCAGGTCCGTAGTTGAAGGGCGATAGTGGTGGGAGGGACCGTAGTCGGTGGACAACGGTGGTCGGAGAGATCGTAGTCGGTGGGAAATGGTGGTCGGAGGAACCGTAGGTTGTGGGAGACGATGATTAGAGTGGTGTGTCGATGACAACCAAGCGAATGTCTAGCACCGGTCAACTGTAGGCAGACGGGCGTTGGTCCAACCATGGTTGGCGGACATGTGGTGGTCCGACGATGGTCGATGGTCGGGCGGAGGTATGGCGAGGATCAGCGACCATGAGCTGCTCCATCGACAGTAGGCGGTGCTCTGGATGGGCGGTGGTTTGGCGACGGTTTGTTGTTGGGTAGTGGTCTGGCAATAGTCGAAAGAAGCTCGTCGGCGATGGTGGTTGGGCAGAGCTCTATGATCCCTAATGTCTCATAACTCTCTCCAATCTATAGCCAAATCATCCAAACTTGCAAAGGTCCAAGTTCCCTTTCATGTGTGAAGTGATGGTCTATTTATAGATTTTTAAGAGTGACATGTCCCATAAATATGGAAAAAATTTGTGGCGAATTCGTAGTGCTCCATCGAACAACCAATATTGATCCCTTCAATCATAAATCATTTTTCAAGCATTTATGTTCTTAAATGATGTTAGAATTTAGCAATTTTGGGCTTGTTGGTTTCGTCTTGTTAAGCTGCTCAATTCGACAATAAGTCTGCCATATTCAGATATTATTTGATCATCCAATTTATGTTTTGAACCTTCCAAATATGCTTTGGTCCCTTGATTCAGACCCATTGGGCTCATATTGGACCAATTTTGGTGTCGTTGGGTTCGTTGTTTCTTTGAAATATTCAATTTGACTGTATGTTTACTGAAATCAGAGTTTAGATGATCCCAAATTTAATTATGAAGGTTTCCAACTTGGATATGCCTCGAGATTCGTGTATGATCAAGATGATTTTTGTGTCATATCGATGATGAAGAATACTTGCTTCATTTTCAATTATTATTGTCTATAATATATCATTTTATTTTATTTATAAATCACATCATATTGTATTCTCTCATCAAAAAATCTTTTTGATACTTCCTCATAAATCGCCTTGATCTGACATGAATCTTGAAACACATATGAATTAGAAACTTCCATAATTAAATTCAAGGTCATCTAAGCTCTGATTTCAACAAACTTATAATTGAATTGAACATCTCGAAGAGATGAGCACAACAACACAAAAATTAGTCCAAGCTGAGCCCAAATGAGTCCAAATCAAAGGTCCAAAGAATACTTAGAGGATTCAAATCATTAATTGGATAACTGAATGATACGCAAATACGATAAGCTTATAGTCAAATCGAGCGGCTCTACGAGACAAATCCAATGAGTCCAAGATTAGATGCTTTATAAAAGGCTTCATGATCAAGGAGATCAATATGAGTCATCCGATAGAACGCTCCAAACATGCCTATGATCTTCTTCATATTTACAAGTCATTCCATTCACAAAAAAACCTATAAATTTCCCCATATTCTTCACATGAGGGAGAGGGGAAAAAAGGAGGAAGAGAGGAAAAGAAGGAAAGAACTTGGGGAGTTCTCTTGTCGCTGACCACCGACGGATCTTTTCCTAACCTCCGACCATCGCCAAATCTTTTCCTAACCAATGATCATCGCCGGACTTCCTCCCAATCGTCGACAGTCTTCCGATCTTTTCCCAACACTCACTGAACGTCCACCCATTTGTCGACCAACATCGGATCTTTTCTCGACCACCGACTGTCGCTGAACTTTCACCCTTTTGTCAATTGCCCCGAATCTCTTCTCGACAATTAGTAGTCACCAAACTTCCGTTCATTCTCTGACAATCACTATAACTTTTCCTAGACGCTATTAATACTGGATCTACTCCAAAATACTGTCATCTGTCGATTACGGTCTTTCCAACCTCCTTCGCCCCGTCATTTACTGTCTCTACAACCACCATTGCTCGACTATAGTCCTTTTGACCTCCGCCGCCATACTACAGTCTTTTCGACCCTCGTTGCCGTCGATTAAGATTCTTTTGACCACTATCATTTGTAGACTACAGTCCTTCCAACCTCTGTCGCTTGACAACGGTCTTCTGACAATCGTCACCCAACTATGATCCTTTCGACATCCGTCACCCGATTACGGTTCTGCCGACCATCATCGCCCGACTATAGTCCTTCCAACCTACATCGCTGGTAGACTATGGTCCTGCTAACCAAACAAACATATCAACACTTATTCTTTCAACTGCCACTATATAATGGACTCTATATGATGTATATTTGCTACATCGAGCCAAGGCTTTCCCCGAAGGAAGATCCTCATTTTGTAACCAAATGCAAATATTAGTGGATTCATTTAAACTGGGCAAGACCTCATGGCTTTTCCCCCTTTCAGGGATTTCTACAAAAAATTTTTGATGTCTCTTATGAACGCTACACTCCAATTATTTATCTTTCTGTGTGCTGAATCTCCGTATAAAGCTAGAAAATTAAACTTTATAATTGTCTACCGCCGCGAATTTTTTAGGACACACCCTTTTATTCTATTTGGGACATCATTAGCATTTTATGAAGTTAATTATAAAGTTGTTATCGTAACAATAATTAAATTACTCTGATTGCAAAAAATCACCATTTTCATCATAATTTTTTTAAAAAGGTATGAGAAATGTCTAAAAAACAAAGCAACTAGAAATTATCTCACAAAAGAACCTTTGTCACATATATTCTAAAATATATTTCCTTATTGAGCTCATTAATTAAACATATGCAAACAAGCAATTGTTATTTACAACTCCTGCAATAATTTATGGCACCTTTAATCTTTTCCAACTTTAAAACTATCATAAATGTTCTATTTTGCCAATCATGACAATAAAGAAAACTCTATCTTCTTGATTGGAACTTTTGTCATATTTAATACTTCTCTTTTAAATAAACTAATTTTTTAAACAGAAAAAGTGAAAAACAAACATTCTCTTTACTTGGAAAAAAAAGATTAAAATCAGTTAACTAAAATTTAATCAGAATAAATTAAAAAAATTATTTAAGATGAGTGATTAAATTTAAATAAATTTAATTTTAAATAAGTTTTTATTAATATTTTTGATGAAATTTTCAAACATTTCTATCCGTCCAGTCTCAACTCTCAACAAAGTGGTTGACTCACAGTCAATGAGGCGGGCTCCACTAAGAAGTTTCCCTGCGGTGAATGATTGCAGTTCGCTTAAAATAAAATTTTTAATTTAAAAACAATCTACATCATTTTTTAAACAAAATATACTAACAAATTTTTTTTTCGGTCGTGTTTGGAGTTGCAGAATAGGGGTGTCAAAAATTGACATGACCCAAAATCCGATCCGAAAAAATTCGGGTTTGGATTAACCCGTTTGTCAAATGAGTCGGGTTTGGTGGACTCGGAAACCCGTGGGTCGACCCGAATTGACTTGGATGTCCCGTCAATCATTGCGTCGAATACTTGCGGTCTCGTCTCGTGTCAATCAGTCTCGTCGCAGTTGCGTCCTGAGCTGCCGCTGTCGGCTTGCCGCCCGCTGCCGGCCTGTGCTGTCCTGCTCGCTCTGCCAGCCACTATCGGCCTATCGTCGTCCCGCTCTGCTGCAGAGTCGAAGACATCTACGAGCTGCCACTGTTGTCGTCCTGAACTGCTATTTGATGCCTGCGAGCTGCTGCTGACGCTAGCGAGCTGCAGAGACGAAGATTCTCGTGAGCTGTCAGTCAGCCGTCGGGCCGCCTAAGAGCCGAATGTTTCCGTCCCTCTCTCGCGTGTCGGATTGGGTTAACCCGATAACCAACATGGGTCAAATCCGAATTGACAATATGACACATTTGCAAAACCGTGTAGAAATTGACAGCCTTATTGTGGAGGAAGTCGTTGAGACGTAGTCAGTCAATGGGGGCTCCACCCAGAGGTTTCATTTATGTTCAATCATTTCTGGCTCGAAAAGGACCGGAAGTTCTGATCGCAGATAAATCGCAGTCTCCTGCCATACTCGTCGGCGTAATCTCCGACTGCCAACACGAGCTGGAAGCGTTGGAGAAGCGACCTTCCCTTTCCATTGGTAAATTTCTCGCCATCTTTTCTACCCTAACCTCATTGTCTTGAGTATTGAGAGGAATGTATTCTGATTTTCTTTCATTTCACTTTTGAAATCCAGGTCTTTTTCTCTCAATTAATTTTGCATAAAGCGTTGAGATATTCCAGGCAAAGACTTGGTCGACCTTGATTTAATTCCAATCGAAAAGCTTCGGTCTTCTCGTTAGGTTCAACAGGTAGGGTTTTCTGGTTGGGAGGATAATCGAGCGGTTGCCACAGGAATTGGATGATATAACAGCATATAATACTTGTGATTCTTGAACATCAATGTTCTCTCTCTCTCTCTCTCTCATGCGATTAATGAAGGGAGTTGTTTTTGAGCAGCGGCTCGCACTTCGGGTGGTGAAGAGTACCAAACCATGGCTCGTTTAAATTACATGACGAGTTCATGGTGAGGCTCCAGAACGCCTAAAGAATCTCGAAGCTGTGATTAGATTGCAATAGCGGTTGTAATTTTGGCTAGTATTCAAAGAACATTGTGTGTGGGCTTATCTTAATTATACATGGGATATAGTTGCGGAAATTTTAGTTTTTTAAAAAATTAGAACTTTGCAGAACCATAATATCTGAAAACATCCATCAAGCCACAAAATTGTTAATCATGGTTGGTGTTTACTGTTTTTGCAATTAGCATATGAGTCACTGTCGTTTCTAATATATACTTTAGGTGCTTAGCTATCCGTTATAATTTTAGAAGTTGAGGGATTTGATTTAGTATATAAGTGGGTAAGTCTAAGGCAAATAGAATAAGAAATTGAGAGTAATCCCCCTTGCTAAAGATGATGATATTCATCATAGTGACATGCCCAGGTCTGTCCTGCTTTCCTAATTAAGTAGATTTTAAAGGTATAGACTTTAGGTGGCTGAAACATTCTGACTTTGGAAAATTTATCTTTTTGCTTGTTTGGGTAAAATGATTGTCTTTTCAACTTTTGGTTAAGAACTTATTCTTTATCTCCATAAGAACGTGAAGGGAGAAAGAATGCTTCAAACTGGCTTCCATCTTGTTAAATGTTGGTTGTTGTTTCTTGTATATATAGATCATTTCCAAAAGGATAAAATGTATATGATAGAAGTCAAACTTCACGCTGCTATTGGTTTTTGTTAAAATAAAACAAACTATGATGATTTTTGTTGAAACTTTTAGTTTGTTGTTTATACTTTGAGTTGGTTCAATGGATTTCTTTGCGCCTCAAGTTACAATATTTATCTTACATCATCTCTATTTGTCTATTACTGAAAGGGGTAAATTTAAGTGAGAATATTTAAATTAATTATTACTGGCTGCATGGATGAATTACGTACTTTTTTTTATTATGTTTCTGTTTGTCTCCGTGCATACTTAACACTGTTGGTACTATCATTTCTAGCTTAACAAATTTGAATTTAGGTGGCTATAATGGGAGTGGAACGTCAAACAGGTGGAAAGAAGCAAATGGACATTCATTATGTCCAAGCACCTGCGCCATATTCGGTGGAAGAGAATTTTGAAGTATTCTTCCCAGACCATGATGATCTCACGCTTGCAGAACTTCTTCAGGATCAGGTTAATTCACTTTATCATCTTGAATTTTTTTTCTAAAATAGATTAGGAACGTTTCATAATTGAAAGAAGCATTGAGTACTTTATGTTGATGTTTGATTTAAAATTGTTGTCACAAATGGAGTCAGTTTAGGTATTGTCTTGTTTTATGTTTTTAAAAGTCTGAAATGATCTTGAAATGACCAAGTTCATAGATTGTAAGGTTGGCCACACTAAGAAACGAGTAGAAGCAGAGCTGTATTGTGTTTGATGGAAATGCATTATTAAAAAAATAAGGTGTAATAGAGGTTGAAGCTCCCAACAGTGCAGGGTTAAAATAATGGTTGATTTACATAGTCTTATTCATGTATTGTAAAAATCCCAATGACAAAACTATTAAGGCCCAAAAACTAAAAAAATGGAAATCGTGCCTGTTGTTCCTAGGCCTTGAAAGTTCCCATAGGCTCTTGAGGGGAATTATTTATGGCACTAAAAACACAAGAGTTAGAAGTCATATCATTTTGAATTAAAGAATATGATCCTTTTTTTGAGAGGCTTGAGAAAGTTCCTTAATTTATCAATTTCTTCTGAATTGAATAATTCTTATTCCACAAAATATGTCAACACTCTTTTATGTCTTTATTTATTTCCATCATAATTCATAAGCTAGGAGCTTTTTGTGGAGTTTCTAGCATTCTTTGATGTGCATTTTCTTGCAATAGTTACACCATAGATTGCATTTTAAAGAAGAGTTTTGTCCTTTTTTAGGGGAATAGTCTGTAGCGATAAGTTCCTTTGAAATTTAGTGGTTGTTATGGCAGATGTTTCAAAGATCAGATCATCGAGCATTATTATCCTTCTTTCTTCTTCGGCTCATATGATTGAAAAAATCTTATTCAGAGAGTAGATTTTCTTTACTTAAGATCTGGACATTAACTTAATTGAAGTCATTGTTGAGTCTTGCAAGGAACTCAAATATTATTTCTCTTTCTACAACTTGCTTGAGAATCACAGCATTATCAAACATGTCTTTTTTAGATCTTAGTATCAATCTTGTTCAAGCTAATAAACCTCAATTACATTAAAGTATTCAATAATATGAAGGTTATCTTATTTGGTTTTTAAAATCTTTGTTTTGATCTCATAAATGAGGGTAACATTCTTCAATTTTGAGTATATTTATTTAATGATGTCATAAATTTCTTTTACACTAAAAAGGAACATCTATGTCCAATTGATTCCATGTGTCATGGTATTCCATAACCATGTCATGACCATGGAATCCATTTCATCCCAAAGTACAAACTTTGGGTTCTTTCGACTGCAACACCTCAATATTTAAATTGGAAGGATTGCATCTTTTGACTATTTTTCAATCAACAACCAGAGTTGATCAATTGCATTCAGGATATGTATAAACAACAAAAAATATAATTACATTATTATAGTTAATATTTACATTTTGATTCAAAGTCTAAAATAATATATACAATGGCCATCATATGCATCTAACAACAATACATTATACATCATGACTACAAAATAAAACATAAAGATCGACATTTATCAAAAAAAAAAAAAACTCCAGCCTGCAGCCAAGATCTACCTCATTTTACAGGATTCTTACCATTGCTTGAAAATATGTAAAAATCATATAATGAGCGTATAGCTCAGTAAGAAACCCATACTTATAATTGAAATCAATACATTAAACATAAACAATAATGATATATGTAGCAGTTAATAAGAACAATATTTATATATCATATCATTCATATACGTTCTTATCATATACATATCAATCATATCCCCGTCATATAGCATATGTTCATATCACCATTCTATTAATCTAGTTGTATGCCAATCATGTTAATCAATCAATCCTGCATCAATCAATCTATCTTATCTGTCATTTGTTATATTTGTCATTTCTATAATATATATCATTTCTATATCTATCATATCATGCATGTTATATCTATCATATCATGAAATGCTATTATGTATGTGTATTCATATGAGTTTAGCAATGCATAACATCTAGATTTAATGTGATGTTTTCATCATTATATATGCCACCAATCTGTCATATCCATCCATATATCGATCATATCTTTCATTTATTTCTATTAATTATTTATTTTCACTGGTGACTTTCAATAATTAATGAATATTCGTCACTCTCTGCCCGCTGGCGTAATCAACAATCGGTTACAGACTAACTTACTGTATTACACCACAAACTTTTTATTTAAAAGAAAACCGCTACCCCACTCTGTTGTATATAGTATTATATTTTAAGAGTCAACCTGTTTTAATTATATTATTGAGTCATTGACAGTCAGTCTTCCTTGTTTGCATATAAATGTCATATTTATCATGTATCAATCATATTATTTTATCTATGAATCAATATCATATATTAAATGTAATAATCTATGTAATACATGACAAATAATATACTATTCATTTTCTTCATAAAATCATAACTATAAATCTACATGTGAAATTTTCATATAATCTAGTCAAAATATTCAGAATAATGATATCAATCACATAATAAAAGTTATGTAGTAAAATTTACTAAAATGATCTATATAAGATTTTAATTAGTTTTATGAGGGAGAAATATACCAAACTCAAAATAATTGAAAACAGATATAGAGTAGAAGCAGCTTACAATGATCAGAATAATTTTCTAAGAGAAATGATGAACGATCAGGCCCGGAGGACCTTCTCTCTCCTCTTCTTCTCCTTCTCCTTCCTTCCCCAACACGCAAAAGAGAGAGAGGAAAAATGGGGTGGTGGTGAGAGATATTATATTAAATACATATTAAAAAGTTGATTTAGTGCCCAACATCGCGATGCCCAACTTTCCAGTACCACTACGCTGCATGCCGATCCCAAAGTTACTTTAGAACAAAGTCTTCAATGCTGCAACGGCGGTTCCTTAGCAGCGCAGTGTTGCTTGTTGGATCTAAAATTTCATATTTCAAATAAATTTATTTTTTAATTTTTGAGTTATTACAATCTTCTCACCTAAAAAAATGTCATACCTAAAAAAACGTCATCATTGATATTTTCATACAAACAAAATTGATCACCGGTCACAACAATCATGACAATCAAATCATATATCCATTCACTAACATATATGCATATAAGTTAAACAATCAATCATGCGATACAATGTGTTTCAAACCAACAAACAAAATTGCACATAAATTGTTCATAATAGAAAATTTATACCAGTAAAACTATCAGGCACCTTTGATCTCTCTTGCACAGAAAATTCAGGACCATTCTGAATAAACTCTTGACCATATCTAGGTTGTGGGCGATTCATCATTTTATGCCCATAACTATCACATCTGAAGCATTACCCTATCACTCTATAACATTATCATACATGTCTTCTTCCAAACTAGACACATTGTAGAGCAAATGCTTTCACAATCTTTTTCCTACTCCCTTCACACATTTGATAGGAAACACTTAAAGATTTTAAGTAAATCATATCAATAAAGACAAAAACAGGAAAGTGCTCCACAAATCCAATGGAAAGAACAACAAAACAATGATTTTTATTGAGTAAAATCAAACTAACAGCAGAAATAAATCAAGATACAATTGATCCTCAATTCAAGAGGAGGATCGTTCTCTCCCAATCCCTAGATGAATCTAGGGCCTAAGACACCAAGAACAAGAGCTCCAAAAAATAGCCACAAAACAAAGCATGCCCTAACCCTAAACAACTCCTATTTAGTACCTTAATTCCCTAATTTCAAACTCCTAATTCAAATTTTCCTCCCAATCCTAGCCACCCCCTCTCCTTCCCTAATTGGTTTGCCCAGTGAGATCCACAAGGCTTGGGCGGCAACCCTGTGGGGGCGGTTTTGTCCTCCTCATGTAAACCATACCCCCCCCCCCCCCCCCCCCAAGAGGAGGGTCGTTCTCTCCCAATCCCTAGACGAATCTTGGGCCCAAGACACGAAAAAAAGAGCTCCAAAAAATAGCCACAAAACAAAGCATGCCCTAACCCTAAAAAACTCCTATTTAGTACCTTAATTCCCTAATTTCAAACTCCCAATTCAATTTTCCCTCCCAATCCTAGCCACCCCCTCTCCTTCCCTAATTGGTTTGCCTAGTGGGATCCACAAGGCTTGGGCGGCAACCCTGTGGGGGCGGTTTTGTCCTCCTCATGTAAACCATAACCCCCCCCCCCCCCCTGCGGGTCAGCTGGGTCGGTTTAGTCAAAACTGGCCTAACAACTTCTCTTGAATGATGGAGGTTTCTGGTCAGAAATTTTTTGCTCATATTGCTTGGCCAATCTTTCGGTGACCGTTTTTCACCCTCAAGTGTATCTAGAATTGCTCCTGAGTCTTGTTCAATCAAAATTTTCTTTTCCTTTTGGATTCATCTTCTTATACATATTCAGTTCAACAGATCTTTTATTCAAATACATGTATAATGCACACTCAATTATCTTTGCCGCATATATACATGTGTGGAACTCATGTTCATGAATGCATGAATGCAACTCAATGCTCCTATACACTACCCCATCCAGAATCGATTCGAAAGCTCTGGTTACAATTCAATTCTTCCAATAATCATTGTTCTGATACCATTTTGTAATATCCAATGTCTAAATTGAAAGAATTGTATCTTTTAACTATTTTTCAATCAACAACCTAAGCTGACCAATTGCGTTTAGGAAATATATAAATAGCCAAAAACATAATTATACTAATATAGTCAACATTTAGCTCTTAATTTAAAGTCCAAAATGATATATACAATAGTCATTATATGCAACAAATGAAAACATAAAGATCGACATATGCAAAAAGAAACTCCAGCTTGTAATCCAAAACCACCTTATTCTATGGGATGTTTACCCTTGTCTGAGAACATTTAAAAGTTACATAATGAGCATATAGCCCAGCAAGTAACCTATAGTTACAACTGAAGTTAATGCATCAAACAGAAATATTAACTATATCTTTAACTGTCCATAGGAACAATATCTTATATATCATATAATTCATATACATATTAATCATATCCCCGTCATATAACATATGTTCATATCATCATTCTATTAGTTTAATTGCTTGTCAATCAATCAATATATTTTATATGTCATGTCATATTTGTCATTTCTATATCATATGTTATTTCTATATCTATCATATCATGTATGTAATATGTATCACATTATGAAATGCTATCATGTATGCATATTCATATGAGTTCAGCAAAGTAGGACATCCAGCTTTAATGCGGTGTTTTCTTCCTTCCATCTGTCATATCTACCATCTATCTAATATATATATATATATATATATATATATATATATATATATATATATATATATATATATATAATTTATTTTTACTAGTAACTTTTAATAATGAATGAAGATTCATCACTCTCTACCTGTTGATGTAATCGATCAATCGGTTATAGGCTAACTTTCAGGATTACACCATAAATATTTTATTTAAAAAAAAGTCTGTTAGCTCACCCTCTTGCACAGAGTATTACGTTTTAAGAGTCAACCCATATTAATTATAATATTGACAATCAACATTCCTTACTTACATGCAAATGTCACATTTATCATATATCAATCATATCATTTTCTCTATGCATCAATATCATGTAAAAAATACAATAATCCACGCAATGCATGATGAACAATATACTATTCATTTTCTTAAAAAAATCATAACTATTAATCTACCCACTGAAATTCTCATATAATTTAGTAAAGAACATTCATAATAACGATATCAATCGCATATCAAAAGTTATGTGATAACAGTTCACTAAAATAGAACATATCATATTTTTATAACTTTTATGAGGGAGAAATATACTAACAACAAAATCATTGGAAACTGATGCAGAGTAGAGGTCACTTACAATAATCAGAATAATTTTTTTAACGAGAATGACAGACGATCAAGCTCTAGAGGACCTTCTCTGTCTTCTCTCTCTTTCCTCTTCTTCTCCTTCTTCTTCTTCTTCCTTCCCCATTAAGCAAAATAGTGATGGGGAGAAATGGCGTGGTGGTGAGGGATATTTATATTAAATATATTAAAAAGCTGATTAAGTGCCCAATGTCGCGGCGCCAAACTTTCCAGCGTTGTTGCGCTGCATGCCAATCCCATAGTTACTTTAGAACGGAGCCTTCAATGCCGTAGAGCTAGGGAATTATTACTTTGTAATGTGTAGCTGTGTTTGCCAGCATAGTGCTATAGTACGGTTTGCTAGATCCATATTTTCATATTTAAATAAATTCATTTTTAAAATTTTCGATTATTACATCAGCTCTCAAGGAGAATCAACAAGATGATGAATATTTCCCTTATCTCTGAGAAAAAATATTTATAATTTAGGACCACTTCAAATAATTTCTCTTTTTCAAATGATATGAGCCTTATGAGGCTTGTACCCTAGAATTTTTCCTTGGTCTAACTTTCACTATTCATGATAGTTGACTCCTTGGAAAAGAAGTCAAAGAAAGCGATATGTTTGTTTGACAATGTCCTAAACTTATTTTCTTATTTTCATTCCACAATTTGCAAGGTTTTGCTTAATTAGTTTAAATGATTTTTAATTTTATAAATTCTTTTAGAATGTTATTATCAAAATTGAGCTTTTACTTGCGTCTTATTGATTAGTTTCAATCCATAATCCAATTCTTACGCACTAAATTTATTTGAAGCTTGACATAATTTTTGGCAGGAAACTGTCTACCAGTCGCTGCAAAAAAATCCTCAGACTAATACAACTAGACCTTCAAACCCTATTCCTAGGGAAGGTCCTAATGATAGACAAAGACATGGAGATTCTTCTCAAACTGTAAATGCCGAGTCTCAGTTAGCTATGGATGAAATTTATGCTAGAGAATTGCTGGAGTTGGAGTTGGAGACTCAACTTGCTTATACTTCCCTTAATGGTACTTCTGGAGCAGGAACTGGTAAATCTATCTCTGCTTCATGATTGTAAGAAAAATGAATTCATATGCTTATCTGACATCATATTTATCTTTGAGTAGCTTGGAACTTTTTAGGGCTGGCTGCCCGTGAAAGATAGTGGTCATACATGCTTAAATTAAACTTTTATCTTTTTTTTTTTTTCTGATAAAGCCGACTCTTTTACTTTTTTCCCCTTTTTTGGTGACAAACTTCTTCAAATATGTTACACGTGCAGGGCCTTCTACGTCAAGCAGTCGAGGAAATTCCTCCCACAACGCATCAACTCAGGTAATTGGGGATTATCTGCTAGACTCTCTTTCTGCGTGGATTCTGGTGGCTAACATGCTTACTCTTTTTACCATTGAGGCATTAAAGACAAAGAAACTAATGGTAGCTCAACTTTTGCTTAGATTACCATAGAAGAGGATGTTGACCCAGATAATATGACTTATGAGGTGTGTTTCCCTTTCAAAAAATCAAGTATTCCTCTATAAAATAAACTGTAACCTTGGTTCATTTACTCCATAAAGTTGATTTCAATTTTTGCTTTTTTTTTTGTACCCCTATTCAATTTGACTATTTATTTCCATACTAAATTTTGTTGACCCCAGGTTTGGTATTTGATTTATCTGATTATTTTCCAGTTCAGTTACCGATTGAGGTCATGATGCTGTTAATACCTAGGCATCAGAGTTCATTACTAGTTGACAAACATCTAGCTGAAGGAAGCTTTAACCTTGATTCCTCTCCTTAGTATATATTTTACTTATTTACAAATAACATTTATGTAATTTTACTTCAATCTTGCTTAGTTGTCATTTGGCGTAGAAGCCTAAGAGAACTTAGATGAAGAAAAAGAAAAAGAGAGAGCAGAGATCGTTACAATATATTTTCCATCCCTTAACTAATGAGTGCAGAATGATTAAGAAAAAGTAATCCGAAGTCCAAACTACTGAAATTAATCCAAAGTCCAAACTAGAGATGAAATCGTGGGCGACGGGATTGGGCAAGAGTGGGGTCGGTCGTGCAAACGGGATCACGCAGACAGGTTCGAGGTCGGGCCAGACAGGGTAAGAACAAGCAACGACGCTGAATTCGGGCCGTGCGAGCGGATCTGATCGAGATATCGCATGCTGGAGCAAAGGCGAGTCGCTGATGACAGCCGCGTGATGGTTAGGGACCGCGCGATCGGGCAGAGGATTTCATCATTGAAGTGGAAGCTGAAGCGCCGAGGAGTCACGGACGCATTCTCGTGAAGTATTGGTGATGGTTCGTTGGTCAGATAAGGGATCCCGCGAGTGGAGAGGAGTTGCATAGGACACGTTCGCGTGAAGCATTGGTGGAGGGTCGCCGGACGGGCAACAAATCTCTCCATTGGAGTGGAAGTTGGAGCGGAGGAGGATAGTCGTCGACCACTCATCTTCGGTGCCGATCGTCGTCGACCGCCCATCTTATTCGGCATCGATATTCGTCGACATCTGATAGGAAATACTTGAGTTCTCGAGTAATCCTATCGGATCTACTTGGGTTCGCAAGCAAACCTAACAATTATCGATAAAAGCAGTGAGAAAACGTAGAAATTATGGTGGAAGAACAATCAAACGATATCAAATCTTATGGAAAGCCAAGCGAAACAAGAACAAAACAAAGATACAAGAGATCCTCAATTTGAGAGGAGGATCGTCTCTCCCAAATCTCTAGACAAGAGAGTTTAGTGCCCTAATCCTCTCATCCTCTTTAATACAAAAGCTTTCATAATCTAATTTTCCTCCCAAGCCCTAGTCGCCCCCTCCTTTTCAATTTGAAATCACTTGGTCTAGTGGGGCCACCCCTTTGGACGGAACAAAGAAGAGGTCAAGGGCCGGCTAGGTCGGTTCAGAGTGAACCGACCTATCAATATCGCCCTCCCAAAGAATCACCTTGTCCTCAAGGTGAAAACCAGGAAATTGATGTTTCACCCTCTCGTATGGCTCCCATGTGACCTCGTAGTCAGGAAGGTTCTTCCACTTGATCAACACTTCCTTAGTTCCATCTTCTTTCTGGCGAACCCCCGCCAGCTTTAAGGGTTCCAGAACCACCTCTAAATTCTCATTAAGTGTCGCCGGTAACTCGGGGTTGGTTGTATAGTCACCAATGGCCTTTCTCAACTGTGATACATGAAAAACCGGATGTATAGTCGCCATTGGTAGTAGTTTTAGCCGATATGCTACTGCTCCGATCTTTTCCAGCACTTCATAAGGCCCAAAGTACCTTGAAGCAAGCTTCTTATTCCTCCTGTTTGTGACTTTATGGAAGGAGCTTCAAGAACACCCTCTCCCCCACTTCAAATTAAATGTACTTCCTATGCCCATCAGCTTGTTTCTTCATAATTTGTTGAGCCCTTAGCAGATGTCTCTTCAACTCTCCTGGCACTATCCCTTTCCTCTAAGTAATCCTCGATTGAAGAAACTGGAGTATTGCTACTCCTAAAGTGCATCAAGTGGGGAGGATCCTGATAGGAAATACTTGAGTTCGCAAGTAACCCTAAGGTAATACTTGAGTTCGCAAGCAAACCTAACCAAGATTAGTACGAAAAGAAGAGCAAAACTGCTGTTTACAGCGGGAAAAACAGCAAAAATAGTGGAAATCCGAGAAGAACTTGTAGAAAATCAAGGCAAACACTTGTATTCCAATAAGAAAGGAAAAGCACTTGCAAGATACAACTTTCCTTCAATTCGAGAGGAAGGAAAAACTCTCCCACTATCTCCGGCAAAGCCAAGAGTCCAAGAACCCCACACCCTAAATCTCAAAACTCATCCAAATGCAACATAATCCCCCCTCCTCCTTCTAACCTCCTAATTAACCCTAAAGGAGTTTTACAAAATGTCTAAACAGCCCCTCGCATTCAAAATTTCCCTCCCGAAAATCCTCCCTGGCCCCCGTCGGCTTCGCCGCTTGCACTCGGTTCCGCCTGTTTCGTGCGGTTCCGCCGCGAGTAGACCCGGACCGGTCCCGGTTGGACCGGTCCAGCCGGCCCCTCCTGGGCCGGCGTAACATTACCGCCCTCCCAAAGAATCACCTTGTCCTCAAGGTGAAAATCAGGAAACTGCTATTTCGTTCTCTCATATGGTTCCCACGTGGCCTCGTAGTCAGGAAGGTTCTTCCACTGGATCAACACTTCCTTAGTTTTATCTTCTTTCTGACGCACCCCTTTTAGCTCCATAGGTTCTAAAATCACCTCTAAGTCCTCATTCAGGGTTGCTGGTAGCTCAGAATTGGCGGTGTACTCCCCAATGGCCTTTCTCAATTGTGACACGTGAAAAACTGGATGTATAGTTGCCGATGGAGGTAGTTTCAATCTGTATGCTACTGACCCAATCTTCTCCAGCACTTCATATGGCCCAAAGTACCTTGGAGCCAGCTTTTCATTCCTCATGTTGGCAACTGTCTTCTGTCTATATGGTCGGAGCTTCAGAAACACCCTCTCCCCTGCTGCAAACTGTATGTCCTTCCTATGTCCATCCGCTTGCTTCTTCATAATTTGTTGTGCTCTCAGTAGATGCCTCTTTAGCTCTTCAAGTACTCGATCTCTCTCCTCTTCTACTGACGACACAGGAGTGCTGCTACTCCCAAAATGCACCAAGTGTTGAGGATCCCTTCCGTACAGTACTTTGAATGGCGTCATCTGTGAAGCTGAGTGAAAAGAGGTGTTGTACCAGTATTCTGCCCAGGATAGCCATTTGGCCCAAAGCTTAGGTGTCTCCGACACAAAACATCTCAAGTAGGTTTCCAAGCTCCTATTAACCACCTCCGTTTGGCCATCTGTCTGTGGGTGATAAGCGGTGCTCCTTTTCAAAATTGTTCCTTGTAACCTGAACAGCTCCCTCCAAAAGTGACTGAGGAACACCTTGTCTCTATCGGACACTATTGCCTCTGGTACCCCATGCAACCTGACAACCTCTCTGATGAAGGCTGAAGCCACTGTTACTGCGGTGTAAGGATGTCGGAGGGGAATAAAATGAGCATACTTGCTCAGTCTATCCACCACCACCAGGATCACTGTGAAGCCTTCTGAACGGGGCAGCCCATCTATGAAGTCCATGGATATTTCCTCCCACACTCGTCCTGGTAACGCCAACGGCTGTAGTAGCCCCCCTGGTGACATAGCCATGTATTTGTTCCTCTGACAAATCTCACATCTGGCCACCATCTCCTCTACATCCCTATGCATTCCCTTCCAATAAAGCTCAGCAGCAATCCTCCTGTAGGTCTTCTGCACCCCAGAATGACCCCCAAACCGCGCTCCCATGAAATTCTTGGAGTATGTTTGGGATGTGGATAGAAGTCCTGGGCATCACGAACCCCTTGATACAGCAATCTGTCCCCCTCTACTGAGTACCCTGGGTGGCTATCACCTTCCCTTAATAAATCAGCCCTGATCTTTTCCAACCCCTCATCGTTCGAGCTCTCTACTTTGATTGCCGCCCAATCTAGCATCAAAGGAACAGACACACCCAATGTCTGAAGTTCACCCAAACATCTGGACAAGGCATCAGCAGCTTTGTTTTCCCCGCCTGGTCTGTACTGAATTTCAAAGTCATACCCCAGCAATTTTGAAAGCCATCGCTGATGCTCTTCAGTCACCATCCGTTGCTCTAATAAGTACTTCAGGCTCCTCTGATCAGTCCTGACAATAAAGTGTCTGCCCAACAAGTAAGGTCTCCACTTCTGGATGGCCAGTACAATAGCCATCAGCTCTCTCTCGTAGACAGACTTCAGTCTAGCCCGGGATGACAGTACTTGACTGAAGTAAGCTATGGGTCTGTGGCTCTGCATCAACACTGCTCCCAATCCGTAGCCTGAAGCATCTGTCTCCACAACAAACACCTTATTGAAGTCCGGCAGAGCAAGCACTGGCACTGTCGTCATGGCCTTCTTCAGCTTCTCAAAAGCCTCTGAAGCTGCTTCTCCCCATAAAAAATTGTCCTTCTTCAACTGCTCTGTCAGTGGCCACGCTATAGTGCTGTATCCCCTCACGAACCTCCTGTAGTATCCTGTCAATCCCAAGAATCCTCTGAGCCCCTTTAAGGTCTTGGGTTGAGGCCATGCCAGCATTGCCTCTATCTTGGACTGATCTGCAGCCACTCCCTCCTGGGATATCACATGCCCCAGGTACTCCACCCGTGTTTGAGCGAAGTCACACTTCTTGAAGTTGGCCTTCAGCTGATGCTCCCTCAGCACACCCAACACCACTCTCAGGTGCTCTAGGTGTTCCTCCTCAGTCCTGCTATAAATTAGTATGTCATCAAAAAATACCAACACAAACCTGCGGAGGTGTGGCTTGAAGATCCGGTTCATCAGGGCCTGGAATGTGGCAGGTGCATTGGTGAGGCCAAAAGGCATCACCAGAAATTCGTAGTGGCCCTCATGAGTCCTGAAGGCTGTCTTCTACACATCTTCCTTCCTCATCCTAATCTGATGATAGCCTGACTTCAGATCAATTTTGGTGAACAAAGCGGCTCCATGCAGCTCATCCATCAACTCATCAATCACAGGGATAGGAAACTTATCAGGCACTGTCTCTTTGTTGAGAGCTCTGTAGTCAACACAGAACCTCCAACTCCCATCCTTCTTTTTCACCAGCAGAACTGGGCTAGAGAAAGGGCTCACACTGGGCTGAATGATCCCCCCTTCTAGCATTTCCTCCACCAATTTCTCAATCTCATCTTTTTGCACCTGAGGGTATCTGTAAGGTCTCACACTGATAGGGGAGACTCCCTCTTTCAGGATGATCTGATGCTCCCGCTCTCTGTCAGGTGGGAGTCCCACCGGAGGTTGGAACACATCCTCGAACTCCTGTAGAAAGGGCTGAACCAACGCAGAAATGGGTTTTTCTCCCCCCTCCTGTTGATCCTCCAAGCTCTGCAACTCCACCAGGAAACCTCCTCCTTCCTCATGGATAATTTTCACCATCGATCTGAGTGACACTCCAGCTCTGGACAAACCTGGTTCCCCCCTCAGCTTCACCCTCTTGCCTTCTACCATCAGTTCCATCACCATGGTTCCCCAGTTCACCTTGGTTTCACCCAAGGTCTGTAGCCATTTCATGCCCAAAATGACATCGGTGCTACCCAACCTCAGGGGTAGAAAATCCTCCACCACCCTGATCTCCTGTAGGCTCATCTCCACCCCCTTGCAGATCCCCGTGCTAGACTCAATCTTTCTTGTCCCCATCATCACCCCATAACTGCCTGTCTCAGTAGGCTCCATCCCCAGCTCCTCCGTCACCTGGGTGGATATGAAATTGTGGGTTGCCCCACTATCGATCAGTACTACTACCTCCCTCCCATGGATCTTCCCCTTCACCTTCATGGTATGACTAGGAGTAAATCCCATCACAGAATTGAGGGATACCTCGGCCACCTCCAACTGGGGGTCACCCTGCTCCTCATTAGAGTCATCACCCTCCTCAGGCGCCTCGTCTATATAGACGGTGAGAGCCTGAAGAGCGAGATCCTTGCATCTGTGCCCTGGAACAAACTTCTCCTCACATCTGAAACAAAGGCCCTTGGCCCTCTTCTCCTGCATCTCCTCCTCAGTCAATTTCTTGAAGCTTCCTGCGGTTCTAGTCACCCCGCTCTTCTCCTTTCCACTCTCTCTAGGAGCACTAGGGCTTGGCCCTTTTGGAGCCAAGTAAGTGGTAGTTGTCCTGGTGGGACCTCCTGAGTGGTTGTTCCGCCAACTTCGAGCGTTGGTCTTCTGGTTCTCCACCAGCTGAGCCAACTCCATTGCCTCCCTCAGGTCTCTCGGTCTCATGACCTTCACAGCATCCTTAATTTCTGGCTTGAGCCCCTTCATAAAGTTCCCCCCCAACGTGCTGTTCGACAAGCCCTCCATGTCGCCCACCAGACCCTCGAATTTCTTTCTGTATTCCTCCACTGTCCCCTCCTGAGTGAGGGCATAGAACTGCTCGGAGATCTCCCATGGGCTGCCCCCCCTGAATCTCTCTCTGATGGCCTCCTTGAAATCCCTCCACGTTCTCACCGGATCCCATTTATCCATGTACTTGAACCAGGCAAAAGCCGCCCCTTCCAAGAACATGCTAGCAGCCATCAATCTCTCCTCCTCCATAAGACCATTCACTGCAAAGTACCTTTCCACCTTGTGGATCCACTCATCCACATTTTCCTCTTCGAAGACAGGCATTTTCAGCTTCCTGGCCCTCGTGTCCATCCCGTATGCTCTGTTCCCCCCATGGCCTCCTCTGTCCCAAGCTATGGGGTCTTCCCAAGTTCCTCTTTCTCCATATCGGGGCTCATCCTCCCTCCTTGGCCGCCGGTAGCCATCTTCCCCTCGTGCCCCGCCATGGTGGTTATAGGTCCCCCACGGCCGGTCCACTGGGTCAGGCCTCCGACGTCGCCAATCATCTTCTCTTCCTTCCCGGAAGTCTCTCCGTCTGTCATATTCTTCTCGCCTGATGGACTCCCGAGGTGGCATCCTCCCGTTGCTGTTAAGCAATTCCACCTCCTCTTCCTCTTCTGGATTCGCCTTCTCCTTACCCCTGCTCCCACTACCTTCTCCTCTTTCCTCCACTGGCACAGCCCTTGCTTGCCCTTCCAACAACTTCTTCATCATCTCCTCCAAAGCCATGAATTTACCTTCCACATTCTCGCTAAATGTGGCCATCTTCTCCTCCATATCCGCTTTAAGTTGACTCATCTCGGTCTCCAAGACTTCTACTCGCTTAGATGCCATGGGAAACGACGAGATGTCTCCGGATCCTCCAAAAAATCAGCAAAAACTGCAGCGAAACAATGGGGAAAACAGCCCTCCACCGCCCGGATCTTGCTCTGATACCAATTTGATAGGAAATACTTGAGTTCGCAAGTAACCCTAAGGTAATACTTGAGTTCGCAAGCAAACCTAACCAAGATTAGTACGAAAAGAAGAGCAAAACTGCTGTTTACAGCGGAAAAAACAGCAAAAATAGTGGAAATCCGAGAAGAACTTGTAGAAAATCAAGGCAAACACTTGTATTCCAATAAGAAAGGAAAAGCACTTGCAAGATACAACTTTCCTTCAATTCGAGAGGAAGGAAAAACTCTCCCACTATCTCCGGCAAAGCCAAGAGTCCAAGAACACCACACCCTAGATCTCAAAACTCATCCAAATGCAACATAATCCCCCCTCCTCCTTCTAACCTCCTAATTAACCCTAAAGGAGTTTTACAAAATGTCTAAACAGCCCCTCGCATTCAAAATTTCCCTCCCAAAAATCCTCCCTGGCCCCCGTCGGCTTCGCCGCTTGCGCTCGGTTCAGCCTGTTTCGTGCGGTTCCGCCGCGAGTAGACCCGGACTGGTCCCGGTTGGACCGGTCCAGCCGGCCCCTCCTGGGCCGGCGTAACAGATCCCTTACGTACAACACCTCAAATAGGGTCATCTGAGAAGCAGGATGAAAAGAGATGTTGTACTAGTACTCAACCCATGATAGCCACTTAGCCCATAGCTTGGGTGTCTCCGACACGAAGCATCTCATGTAAGTCTCCAAGCTTATGTTGACTACTTCCTTTTGACCATCTGTCTGTGGGTGGTAAGTTGTACTTCTCTTCAGGACTGTCTCCTATAACTTGAACAACTCTCTCAAAAAATGGTTGAGGAACACCTTATCTCTATCTGATACTATCGCCTCGGGTATTCCATATAATCTGACCACCTCTCTAATGAAAGCTGAAGCCACTGTCACTGATGTGTAGAGGTGTCGGAGGGGAATGAAATGTGCATACTTGCTCAGCCTGTCCACCACTACTAAAATCACCGTGAAACATTCTGAACGGGGCAACCCATTTATGAAGTCCATGGATATCTCCCACCATACTCGTCTCGATAGAACCAATAGTTATAGTTGTCCTCCTGGCGACATAACTAAGTATTTGTTCATTTGACAAATCTCACATCTGGCTACCATCTCCTCTACATATTTATGTATCCCCTTCCAGTACAGCTCCAAAGCTAGCCTCCGGTATATCTTTTGCATGCCCGAATGACCTCCAGCAGTGCTTCTATAAAACTCCTGGAGTAAGTTTGGGATGTGAATCGAGGTCCGGGGCATCACGAACCTTCCCTGATATAGCAGTCTGTCCCCCTCCAATGAGTATTCTGGGTGGCTACCCTCTTCCTTAAATAAACCTGACCTGATCTTCCCCAAATCCTCATCTCTAGCACTTTCTTCTCTGATTGCCTCCCAGTCAAGCTTCAAAGGAACATATAGTGCCACTATCTGCAGCTCCCCCATATATCTGGACAAGGCATCTGCCTCCTTATTCTCCACTCCTGGCTTATACTGAATCTCAAAATCGTACCCCAGCAACTTGAACAACCACCTCTGTGCTCCTCTATCACCATCCATTGTTCCAGCAGGTATTTCAAGCTCCGTTGATCTGTCATGACAATGAAATGCCTCCCAAGTAGGTAGGGCCGCCACTTCTGGATGGCCAAAACGATGGCCATTAATTCTCTCTCATAGATTGACTTCAGTCTGGCTCTAGCAGTCAACACCTGGTTGAAATTGGCAATGGGCCTACGGCTCTGCATAAGCACTACACCCACCCCGTATCTGGAAGCATATGTCTCCACAATGAAGATATGAATGAAAACTGGCAAAACTAGGACCGGTACTGTAGTCATCGCCTTCTTCAATCTCTCAAATACTATTATGGCCGCCTCCCCCCATAGGAAATCATCCTTTTTTAACTGCTCAGTGAGTGACCATGCTATGATGTTGTATTCCTTTACAAACCCTCTGTAGTAACCTGTTAGTCCTAAAAATCCCCTTAGCTCCTTCATATTTTTAGGCACTGGCCACTTTAGCATTACCTTAATTTTGGACTGATCTGCTGCCACCCCTTCTTTTGATACAACATGGTCCAAGCACTCTACACTGACTTGTGCGAAGCAGCACTTCTTCAAGTTGGACCTCAGCTGGTGCTCCTACAGCACCTTTAACACCCTTTTCAAATGCTCCCAGTGCTCCTCCTCTGTCCTGCTGTAGACTAGGATATCATCAAAGAATACCAATACAAATCGTCTGAGATAAGGTTTGAAAACCTTATTCATAAGTGCCTGGAAAGTAGTTGGAGAATTGGTGAGGCCAAAAGGCATCACCAGGAACTCATAGTGCCCCTTATGAGTTCTAAAGGTCATCTTGGGTACATCCTCCTTCTTTATCCGGATCTGATGGTATCCTGATTTCAAGTTTATCTTGTTGAAAATCACTGTTCCACTCAATTCATCTAACAGCTCGTCAATAACTGGTATAGAAAACTTGTCAAGTACAGTTTCCTTGTTGAGCGTTCTGTAGTCCACACAAGATCGTTAGCTGCCATCCTTCTTCTTCACCAATAGAACTGAACTAGAGAAGGGATTGATGCTGGGTCTGATGATTCCTGCCTCCAGCATCTCTTTAATCAACTTTTCGATTTCATCTTTCCAATTTTATGGGAAATACTTGAGTTCGCAAGTAATCCTATTGGATCTATTTGAGTTCGCAAGCAAACCTAACAATAATCAGTAGAACAATTAGAAAACGTAGAAATTATGGTGAAAGAACAATCAAATGATAGCAAATCTTATAGAAAGCCAAGCGAACCAAGAACAAAGCAAAGATACAAGAGATCCTCAATTCGAGAGGAGGATTGTCTCTCCCAAATCTCTAGACAAGAGAATCTAGAGCCCAAGTCTCAATTCGAGAGGAGGATCGTCTCTCCCAAATCTCTAGACAAGAGAGTCTAGAGTCCAAGTTGTCAAGAAACCCTAATTCCAATCAATCAAAACCTCCCTAATCCTCTCATCCTCTTTAATACAAAAGCTTTCCTAATCTAATTTCCTTCCAAAGCCCTAGCTCCCCCCTCCTTTTCAATTTGAAATCACTTGGTCTAGTGGGGCCCACCCCTTTGGGTGGAACAAAGAAGAGGAGGCGGATGCTTCCGCCTCCTATATAGGGTCGGCTGGGCTGGTTTAGAGTGAACTGGCCTATCAACATCCCATTTTTTTGGCTTCAATCATCATCGACAACACATCTTCTTCGGCAGTCCGTCATTATTCGCAAAGTTCAAGCTCTGATATCAACTGATGTAATAGATCAGCAAAAGAATCGGATCTGCTAGAAGGAATTCTTAATCCATGGAACAAACACAAGTTCTAAGCTTCAAAAGAGTATAATTCATCATCCTCTTTCGTACTACAATAACTATATGTAAAAGCTAGCAAGAACATTCTAAAAGGCATGTAAGAAATATGTAACAAACTTAGATAAGCTATTCCTAAAGGCTTATTTAGCTAATGATGCACCGCATCATCTCGTAGGCTATTGCAGAACCAATCATCGTTGCAACCTGGAATCTCATTGTCATCCACTATTATGGGCTTTAATTCCAAATTGGTATAGAAAATTGGGAGGAATTAGACGAAAAGAAGAAGAAGATGAGGAGATAATAGTCATAGGAAAATGAACGGAATTATAGCAAATATGATAATTTCATAATCGTCTTTTACAGAGATCATTATAGCATATATTATGTCCCACCACTGACGAATAAAAATTGATTAAGGGAAAGAAATCCAAATTACAAATAGCAATTTCCAGCTAATAATATAGTTTAAGTAGAAATAAAGCCAATTCTAAGGATTAACAATAAAATGAAATTCAAAAGCACAATGATGCTGCATCATCAGCGACCTAGGATGTGAATGTTGATCCAAATGATTATCACTTATTTTAGCTATCCAATGAAGAATTTCAAGCTAGCAATGTGCAGTAATACTCAATTGGAGCAAACAGTCTGAGGTCTCAATATGTTAGACCTCAAGAATTGCTTCTTTCAGTGTACTGGATTGAATTTAGTTAATTAGACTACATCTGACTCTGGATTAGGGGTTTTAGATCTAGGGTTCAAGACCTCCAATCGGCTTAAGTTTTTATTATTAATTTACTATTTAAACTTGAAAAGATTGCTTTATTAATGAGAATTCTTTTTAACTTTTTTTTAAAGAATTATTAGGTATGCATGACATGGGGAGTAGGTTTGTAAGAGGAGTGATTAACCTTGCCAAGGTCCAATCATTCAGGGTTTATCAGGTTATTAGTCTCTGATTATCAAGGAGCCTTGGATGTGATGAGAAGGCATTCTAAATAGTGACCGTCGGTTGTCTCATTCAAAAAATTTTCAATGCTGAAGAGATAATATTTATTTATGAAGTAGGCTGGCTCAAAAGTTTTCTTGATGGCATGAATTCTTATCTCCTGCCTGGTCTGTAATGTATGTGAGGCCTTAACTAGGGATTTTAAGGTTTTCAACAAATAGTGCCAAATCTGTTTGGTACTACTAAAATTAATGTATTTTTAAAGCAAAGTCTTGATTGACTATAAGGTTTTCAGTAGACAATGCCGAAGCTTTTCAGTACTTACTAAAAACCAAGGATTTTTGCTGCAAGGTCTGAATTGGCTATGATTTTCAGCAGGAAGTATAGAAGCTTTGTGATGTTGAAGAAGACACAGAATTTTTAAAGAAATTTTTAGACTGGATTTATGGGATTGGGAAAAACTGCAATTTTTTTATTTGGGGTTATAGACTCTTATCTATGGCATGATTTTTTTTTTGTCAATTGTAGCAACTTGTGATTCTTTTTATCTATAGAAGCTCCTTCTCCACTATTTCTTATTCGTGATTGTTGGAAACTTGTTGTTGGGATATTGTTCCTATTTTATCAGGTATTCTTAGTAGGATTAATGCTTACGGAGTATTTGAGTTGTATGAGGCTAGGACTTGCGTTTAATCTCCTATTTCCCATCTATGTAAACTAATTCAAGTGTTTATAAATAGGTGTGTTCTGAGGCATGTAAAAATATTTTTGACTGCAAAATTTCATTTTAGTTGGATGTGAAGTTTTACTCATTTTTCTAATATTTCAATCCTTCAAGTGCATGAGTTTAACCATTTTGAGCTAGACAATCTCTTGGTTTATGAGAGGCTCATTTAGGGGTGTCAATATTTGACACGACCCGAAAACCCGACCCGGACCCGACCCGGAAAATCCGGGTTGGACCCGACCCGTTTGATAAACGGGTCGGGTTCGGGTTCACAAATTCGACCCGTTTATCAAACGGGTCAGGTTCGGGTTAACCCGGCGGGTTGCCGGGTCAATCCGCGAACCCATTTATTTTTAAAAAAATTGAAATTTTCCCTGCCCGGTGCCCGCTCTGCCCCACCGCTGCGCCTGCCCTGCCCGCGTCTGCCGCGTGCCGCCCCGCGTGCCACCCCGCGTGCCGCGTGACGCCCAACTTGCCGCTGCCGCTGCCGCTGCCGCGTGTCGCGTGACGCCGCCGCGCTGCCGCTGCCCTGCCGCGTGCCGCTGCCGCCCGCGCTGCTGCTCTGCCGCGTGCCGCTGCCGCCACGTGTAGCTGCCGCTACCGCCAGCACCGTCGCCGTCGCCGCTGCAGCCTACCGCGCCCGTGCCAGCAAGCCGTCGCCGCTGCCGATTCCCAAATCCGAACCCGCGCTGCCCCACTGCCGGGTCGCGGGTCGAGTCGGGTCAACCCGGCAACCCGGCCGGGTCGGGTCCGGGTTGAAATGTCGGACCCGTTTTTGCAAACGGGTCGGGTTCGGGTTGACCCGTTTAGATCCGTGTCGGGTCGGGTTCGACCCGAACCCGACGGGTTGACCCGAATTGACACCCCTAGGCTCATTGTTGTATTTTTTCTTTAATTTCTCTTCTTTACTTTTATTAGTGATTGATTGAATGTTTGATTAGTATATTTTTAGATTTATTTGATATTTGAATTCATTTATTTACATGATATTTTACTTATTGTGTTTATTTCTTGAAGTTGCTTTCCTTTGAAGATCAAAGTTTTTCAATGGAAATTAAATTCTACTTTCTTTATATTCCTCATCTTTAGAAATAAATTAATTGTTTGAGTTAACTAGTTTGATTCGATGTGAGATTAGCATGTTTATTTGTTTGTATGTCATCTAAAAATCTATAAAATTGACATTGCATATCTTCTTATTTAGTCAAGAGCTCTTTTGCATCTTAGATTTACTGTTAAATCTCTAGACCTTAGAATAACCTACATCACTTCCCTTTGGATGGGGCTGATGTATCATAATGGGTTAATATGTCCTTAGTCAACCATGATGTCCAGAGGGACTAGGGGCTTATTTTAAATTCAATAGGTTTTTCACATATATTGCTTGGAAATTTCATATTCTTAAAATTTTTCATCATTCAAATGTTTATGGAAAGGTTTAAAAATGGGATTTTTGCAAAGTGAACCCTTCCTAGAAATATTTTGAATTTTTAAAATATACTAAGGTTAAATTCAAATTATTTGAGGGTTAAAGACCAATTTAGGGTTTTGTATAGGCATTTTAGCTGATATTGTTGAAGGTGATTATGATGCCATCTAGGAGGCCCATAACTTCATTCTAAGTGATGAAGACATTGTAATGCGACCGAATAAGTGGGTGGTTTTCTGGTCTATGGAAATGTTCCTGACTTGTTATGAAAATGGATGCTACCCCATGCTATATGTTCCTCTTTTCTCACCGTGTGGGCAGGCAAAGAAATAATATCATGAATCGAGCATGACCTGCGAAGATCCATCTTTTAAAAAATTAGTAAAAAAGATTTAATTTATAAATATTCATAAAATTCTCAAGATGATCTGATAATTTGATCTTTTTGTTCCGTTAGTCATCCCTCACCAATCAAGGCTATTTTTTGGGTTAGTAATACGTTAAACACCCTGGCAACTTATTTCATTGATGTTGTATTGCGAAAAGTTTTTCTAAGCCATTTTAGCAGGGAGAAATCCAAGCTTTTGTATCTAGGCAATATATGTGAATGTTAACAGTTCTAAATATGTGATATCTTTTTCTGTTACATCTATTTCATTTGGGATGACTTTTTTGCTGCTTCTTAAAATAATTTTTTAATATAAAAATTAAAATTTTAATACTAAAAAATTGCTTTAAGAAACAATAAAAAAGTCGTCTCAAACGAAGCCTTATATTGAGCCTGTAGACATCCTGTTATTCATTTTTTAATAACTAGTGGCGTTTAATTGGGCAAAAGTGCAATGAGGCAACTTGATTTCTATTAGCTCCATCAACTAAGGTAGCTTAGATGAGACTAATATGGTAGAATATTTTTCCGCTTTGCAATAATGTATTATTTATGTATGTGAGATGCTTGTTTGAGGTTTTTTTTTTTTTTTTTTTTTTTTTTCATTTGGTCTGTCTAACGCCTGAATTATGCATGCTCGGCAATAATGCATGATTTCTTTTATGACTGGGCCATTTTCCTTTTGTTTACTAGGAATTGCAATCATTGGGTGAAGCCATAGGCACTAAAAGCAGAGGACTTTCAGATAAACTTATATCCTACTTGCCAGTCTCAACATACAAAATTGGGCTATTTCAAAAAAGAGAGAACCATGAAGAGTATGTACATTTCTATTAGATCTTTATTTTGAATTGTAACATTCCTAGTCTTGTAGCCATTGATGAAGTTAAAAGGCTAGTTTATCTAATATTACCAGTCAGAGCACCATTTTGAATACCACTTTGGTTTTCTGCCAGTGACAATCTTTTTATGCCTCTTGCAGATGTGTGATTTGTTATATGACTTACAAGAACCGAGATAAGTTGATCACATTGCCCTGCCAGCATCAATACCATAAAGGTTGCATTACTAAGTGGTTAAAGATCAATAAGGTAATATTATATGATTTTGTCTCCCTTTTTGCATCAAAATGACCGTTACTCTCCAAATGAGCAACGGCTAGTTAGTTAACATCGAGTACACATGATTTTAATGCATTTGCTGATATTTAAAGGAATTTTCAAGTGCTTAGTGGTTTAAGCTTATAATAGAAACAGTTGGTGTCAAAAGTGATTGCTTGAAACTATTCTGATTGAAAGCTTATGTAAATATACAGTAATTATCTATGCCTGGACGCACACAATACAGTGGACGAAGCTTTTTAGTCACTGCATTAGATAAGTTTTATGCTTCCTTTGAGACGGTTTTTTTATTGCTTCGTAAAACGGAGTTTTAGTACAAAAATAACTATATTTTAAGAAGCAATAAAAAAATCGTCCCAAACAAAGCCTTACATTGATAGACAAATACAATACTTGCATCAAATTTATCTTCTTCAGTTTATATATAGCTGCATCAAAATTTCTATTTATTTTACATCTGCGGTCTATCATTGATTTTCTTAAAAAAAATAGTTTATCTACTTATAATTTAGGTTTTCTTTATATTTTCATCAATAGTTATGTATAAAATTAAATTTTTAATGAGTTGTCATTCTTCTAATTTTGCAATAGAATATTTATTACTTCTGTACCTAACATAGTTTTAATTTTCTCATTAAGCTTCATTTGTGGTAGTTTTCTTATTGCTTTCTAAAGAAATTTTTAAGTACAAAATTGTTTAGTTAAAAAAAAATTATACTAAAAAATTTGCTTCAAGAAGCAATAAGTTGTCCCAAATGAGCGTTTGTGATAGTTTTCTTGATGTTTTTAAAAGCATATTTCTAGTACAAAAATATTTAGCTAAAAAAAATTTGTACTAGAAAAATTATTTTTAAAAGCAATAAAAAAACTGTCTCAAACGAAGCCTAAGACTACAACCACGTTGAAGCCTTTTTACCAATCACATATTCTAAATTTTGTATAGTTCCTATAGATTTTCTTTCTCTTCACCCTTTAAAGTTTGAGTTTCAAGTTTCGTTTAGAATAGTTTTTTTTTATTGTTTTTTAAATTAGTTTTTTTTTAGTATAATTTTTTTTAATTAATAAAAAAATAGTGACAAAAAATTATCCAAACAAAACCTCAGTCATCTAGTTTATTTTGTTTGAGTACTAACTGCTGGGTTTTTCTAATTCAGGCATGCCCAGTGTGCAATGAAGAAGTATTTGGATCTTAAATATGCGCTATGATGTTTTGTTCATGCTTCTGCCTGTAGCCCTGAATTGGCTATTCCATGTTGCTATACTCAATAAATATTTGTTATGATGAGGTCTGTGCTTGTTGCCCATACTTGTGGTAACTATTAAAATACAATATTTTATAAATGCTTGTTGTGTTAAGCCAATTTTTGTCATTTAAATCATTAAGAAATGGGTAAAATAATATAATTATTCTATATTTTTTATTATCACTCATTGCTTTTTGGAAGATTGTAGTGAACTTAGCACTTTAAAGGAAAATAAAGATTTCTGTTTTTATCGGCGTATTAGTAAAACCGAAGTTAGAAAGGCTTTAAAAAAATGAATTGTGGAAAAGCTGTTGGACCTAATGATATTCCAATAGAGGAGATGAAGGAATTTTTTGACTTACTAAACTTTTTAATATTATTTGGAAGACTAAAAAGATGTCAGATGAGTGGAGAATGAGTGTGTTAATTTTTATTTTTAAGAATAAAGGTGATGCACAAGATTGTGCAAATTATTGAGGAATTAAGTTAATGTGTCATACTTGAAAACTATGGGAGCGAGTTATGGAGCATAGGTTGTTGCGTGATACTAATGTTTCTAAAAATCAATTTGGATTCCTGGCGAGTAGGTCAACTATGGAAGACATAAATTTATTAAGAGGATTGATGGAGAAATATAGAGAAAATAAAGATGATATACATATGATACTTATTGATTTAGAAAAAGCATATGATAAAGTTTCAAGAGAAATGCTATGGAATGTTCTTGAAAAGAAAGGAGTTAATAATGCTTATATTCAAATCATTAAAGATATGTATCATGAGTTATTACTTGTGTTCAAACACAAGGTGGTTTGACCAAGTATTTTCCTATTTCGATTGGGTGACATCAAGGATCAACCTTAAGCCCATATCTCTTTGCTTTAGTCATGGGTGTTCTCACTAGACATTTGCAAGAGAAAGTACCTTGGTGTATACTTTTTGTTGATAAGACTAGAGAGAGAGTTGAAGATAAACTTGAATTATGGAGGTCAATTTTAGAGTCTAAAGGTTTTCGCTTGAGTAGATCTAAAACGGAATATATGGGGTGTAATTTCAGTTGTAATAGACCTAGTGAGGGGATTCTTACTTTGGGTGATCAAGTCATTAATACAAGTACATGTTTTAGATATCTTGGATATATTGTTCAGAGTGATGATGAAATAGATTGGGATATTATCAGCAGAATTCAAGTTGGATGGTTGAAGTGGAGGAATGCATCGGACTTGTTGTGTGATAAGAGAGTACCCCTCAAACTTAAGGGAAAATTCTATAAGATTGTGGTGAGGCCTGCAATGCCTTATGGTGTCGAATGTTGGTCATTAAAAGAGAAGCATGATACTAAGTTAAGTGTGGCAGAGATGAGGATGCTCAAGTGGATGAGTGGCTTTACCCTTAAAGATAGGATACGAAATGAGCATATACATGAAAAGGTTGGAGTAGCTCCAGTCATTGGGGGGGGGGGGGGGGGGGGGGGGGGGGGGGGGGGGTGCAAAAAAATTGAATTTTTTTAATCTCAAGACAAAATCAAATTGGAAACTTCAAAAATTAAATCGGAGACCATCTGAACTCCGATTTTAGTAAACTTATAGTCGAACCGAACGTCTCAAAAATACAAACTTAACGACACCAAATTTAACTCAATCCGAACCCAAATGATTCTAAATCAAAGGCTTGAAGCATATTTGGAAGGTTCAAATCATAATTTGGATTACCATACGGTTTCCAAACATGACATGCTTATAGTCGAATCGAGCGGCTAGACAAGACAAATCCAACGAGCACAAGAAGATCGCCGAATTTTGATATCACTAAGATATTTAAATGCTCAATAAACGGTCCACGATAAAAAAATTTAGCATCAGTCATATATTCAAATCACTCCCAATTTAATTTCCTATTAATTACATTTTTTTTTCTTGATTGATATTAGCTTAACCTTATATTGATTTGATTTTAAAGAGATTTTATGATTTTTTTTGTGCAATGAGATTTTTAATATCACGTATTTAGTTAATATATTAAATAAGTTCTAGCAGAAATCGAGTGATTTTATGATTGAAGTCATTTTTGTGAATGAAGAAAATAAATTAACTACCAAAGTTTTATCATTTTTAATATTGATTTTATTGGTCCTAAGCCTAGATGTAAAAAGTTGAAGGAAAAAAAAATTTAGGCCCCCCTAGATATATTTTCTGGCTCCGCCACTAGCTCCAGTATAAGGTAATATTATAGAGAGTCGCCTTAGATGGTTTGGTCACATAAAACATTGGCCTTTTGATCACCCGGTTAGGAAAGTAGAGGTACTAGATTTGACTTATGTTAAGACAGGTAGAGGCAGAACTAAAAAAACTTGGTTAGAAAATATTAGAAATGATCTTTCTCTATTAGATTAATTGACTTTTAATAGGACACAATGGAGAATAAGGATTCATGTAGCTGACCCCACGTAATGAGATAAAGGCTTGTTGTTGCTGTTGTTATTGTTGCTCATTGCTTTTTTTATAAATTCCCTTACTATTTTCTTTCCAAACATTATAAGTCTAATATATATAATGTGTTTTTCTAATTGCAAATTAATGTAGCAATTTTATTATTATTGTTGGGTCCTATAATATTCGCGGCGGTAGAGTAATATATATAGTTTAATGACGTAGCATTGTACGAAGATCCAGCACACAATCAGATAAGAGAGAGAGGGTGTTGAGTTCATTAGAGACACCATAATTTTTATATGAAAATCCCTGAAAAGAGGGAAAAATCATAAGGCTTGGCCCAGTTTGAATGAATCCACTAGTATTTGCAGTCGATTACAAATGAAGCCCTTCCTTATGAGGTCCTGGATTGATGGTACAAATGTACATCATATAGAGCACATTATATGGTGGGAGTTACAATATAGACATGTTTGTTTAGTCGGCACGACCATAGTCGATAGGATAGAGGTCGGAAAGACCGTTGTCTGGTGATGGAGGTCGGAAGAACCGTAGTATGCAGGAGATTGAGGTCATAAAGGTTGTTGTCTGGCGATGTTGGTTGGAAGATCCGTAGTATGCGACGGAGGTTTGAAGGATCATAGCCAGTAAGAGACAGGGGTCTGAAAGACCATAATTCAGTGGAGATCGGGGATAAAAAGATAGTTATAGTAGAATGATACTTTGGTAGAACTCTGGGCATCAGGTGGTGGGCCGACAGAGGTCTGGGCCTCAAGTGGTGGTCCGATAGAAGTCCGGGCCTCATGTGGCGGCATGGTGAAGCACAGGGCCTTAAGCGGTGGTCTGGCGGAAGTCCGGGCATCAGGTGGTGGTCTGATAGAAGTCCTGATTTCAAGTGGTGATCCGGTGGAGGTGAGGGCCTTATGTCGTGGTCCGGCAGAAGTCCGAGCCACATGTGGCGGCATGGTGAAGCACATGGCCTCAAGCAGTGGTCCGGCGGAAGTCCGGGCATCAGGTGGTGATCCAACAAAAGTTTTAGTTTCAAGTGGTGGTCCGGCAGAACAACGACGTCAGATAGGGCTGCAAACGAACAGGTGGAAGCTTGAAAACGAACCGGACCAAGCTTCCACCTGTTCGTGTTCGAGCGAACAAGCTCGACTCGAAGCTCGTCAAGCTTCTTGGAAGAGCAGCTGTTTGAGTTTGAGCTCGTTTAAAACCAACATGTTCAAGCTCGGCAGTTTGAGATCGTTTATTTTATTCAAACTGAGCTGAGGCAAATAACAACACCGGGCAAGTCCATAGAGCATTTTAGAATCTAATCACTGCCTCTAGCAACCACAATGTCTGCTTTCTAGTTTCACCGTTGACTGCTTTTGACTGCTTATTAGCTCCAGATGACCACATGTTTTTTTTTATACAGCAACATCATGCTTTTCCATGCAGCGTGGGATTAAACTCCCTTCAACAATTTTTTTTTTCTTGCTTGGGTCACTGAGGAGAGAGAAGCAGGCATAGATTTTTTTTTGTTTAAGTAAAAACGTGGCTGTTTAAGTAAAATATTTTTTTTTTTTTTGTTTTTTTATACAACAATAATTTAATTTTGTTTTTTTTATACATCAATAATAATATATTTATAACCTTATATTTAATTATTTCATTAGTTAAATATTTATTTTTAATTAAATAAGAAATAATCGAGTTTTTAACGAGCATGTTCACGAGCTCTAAACAATTTTGTTCGTGAACATAAACGAGCCGAACGTCAGGGGGTTCAAGATTGTTTATTTAGCTATCGAGTATTGTCAAAGTTGTTCAAGTTTGCTCATTTACATTATCAAATGAACATAAATGAGCTCTTATCGAGTCGAGCACGAATAGTTCGTCGAATGCTCGGTTCATTTGGAGCCCTAACGTCAGGCGGTGGTTCGGCGGAAGTCCAGGTCTCTGTTGGTGGTCCGGCAGAAGTCCGGGCCTCAAGTGGTGGTCCAGCGGAATAACAACGTCAGGCGGTGGTCCGGCGAAAGTCCGGGCCTCAGGTGGTGGTCCGGCAGAAGTTCGGCTCTCAAGTGGTGGTCCGGCGGAGGTGAGGGCCTCAAGTGGTGGTCCGACGGAGGTGAGGGCCTCAAGTGGTGGTCCGGCAGAACAATGATGTCATGTGGTGGTCTGGCGGAAGTCCGGGCCTCATGTGGTGGTCCGGCGAGACTCCGGCGGTGGTCGAGGAGGAGCTTCTTCCTTCTCTTCTTGCTTGGGATCCCCTTTCAAGAGAAATGAGGGGTATATTTATAGATTTCTGGAGTGTCATGGCCTGTAAATAGGTTAGATATCAAGGGCAAAGGGGGAGTGGTCAGATGGACGGTCGATGTTAAATCCCTTGATCATGGACCGTTTGATGGACATTTGAATGTCTTAGTGATGTCAGAATTTGGCAATCTTAGGCTCGTTGGATTCGTCTCGTCGAGCCGCTCGATTTGACTATAAGCACGTAATGTTTGGTAATCCAAATTGTGGTTCGAACCTTCCAACAGCGCTTTGGGTTCTTGATTTGGACTCATTTGGGCTCGGATTGAGTCGAATTTGGTGTCACTGGGTTCATATTTCCGAGACGTTCAATTTGAGTGTAAGTTTGCTGAAATCGGAGTTAGGATGGTCCCAATTTTAATTTTGGAAGTTTCCAACTTGATAATTTTTCTACGACGTATCAATTATTATTTAAATATGTAAAGATTTTGTTTCACATATAAAATAATTACACTAACTATTTAGCGATTTAAGTTTATAGAATAATGATATTATTTAAAAGATAAATAACATAAAATAATCTCTTGATTATTTGCAAGTTTCTCATTTAGTTTTTGAGTTTAATATTGTCCCAATTTTGTTTGTTGATTATAAAAAATTGATTCAATTTGATAAAGGGCCAAAATAACATTGAAGTTAAATGTAAGATTATTTTAGATAATATTAGTGTATTTAAGATTATATTATTTGTGTTATTCTATTTTGTTATTTGATAAATTATAATAAATTTAAAATTTAGAATGAAAGGTAAACTATTATTATAATAATAATAATGTTGACTAATTATTAAATAATATTATTTGTTAAGTAAAATTTTAATGAAGTTTAAATGTTTTTATTAAATTGCTCTCTCACATTCTTATAGTGGGGGATCTACAATATTTTTTCATTAAATTTGATGAATTTTCTTATAATTATATCAAAATTGAATCAATTTTTGTTTGTCGAGGAATTTTAAATTAGAGTAATTTTAAATTTTGAGATTAAATTGATCATTTAGTAACTCGTATGATATTATTTTTGGCTTTTTCTTGTATTTAAAATATACCGTTTATTTGAACATATTATTAATATAAATTAGTTAAGAGAATCAAATAAATTCAAATTAAAAATGTTGGCAGGTCATTTTGGGTTGAGATTTTTGGCTTCATGATTTATGTTTCAACATTATTGAATATTTAAAAATTAAAAGAAATTTTTCTTAATTTTTTTAAAAAATTAATCACATTTAGCTAAGGCACGTGTATTTTTTCCTAGTAAATTTAAAATAAATAATAATCATAGATAGATTAATTTAAAAGAAATATAATATTAATCATAGATAGTTCATGCATCCTTATGAAGAAGGATTGATTCGATCGGTTTTATTTCTATATTATATAGAATATATTCCCATCATTGAATATGTGATAAATTTGAATCTAAATTCGTTAATATATCACTTTATATACGTATGTTTATCATGTTTTAATGATATTGCATTGTATAAAAGCCCTTTAAACCCTCACGAAACTGGCAAATTATTATGTCTGGTGTGCGGATTCGTCCGGACATCAATAAAAACACGCCACGTCACTCAAAAATATCGGGGCCCAGTGCATCCGGGTGAGGTGGCATCTCTGGATTGGCTGTCCGCATGTCAGGTGACCGGACGCAATAATTTGCCCACAAAACTCTTCAGAAAACCGAGCACGCTACTAAGGAATGATCTTTGCTGCTGTGTTAGGCTTATTTTGGGATGACTTTTTTATTGTTTTATAAAGTTACTTTTTAGTATAAAATATTTTGAATTAGAAAATTTTGCATTAAAAAATTGCTTTTGAAAGCATTAAAAAAGTTGTCCCAAAAGAAGCATGATAGCTCATTCAGAATAACTTTCTTATTATCATAAATTATATTTGCTAACTTTTTTTTCGTTGATTCTAAAAATTTTTTGTACTAGAAAGTTATTTACCACAAGAGCTTTAAAAAATAATTTTATTTAAAGATCATATTTCTACAGGTAGAAAGTTTAAAATAATTTAAATTTATTTAAAAAGAGTTGAATTATTGAAATAACTTTGAGCATCTAATTATTCAATAAATAATAAGATAATTATAAAATTATTCATTAAAATCGCATGCATCTTTTGAATATATATTTATCTAATTTAAACAAATTAAACTACACCAATTAACATATTTTTATCTCTTTATTTTATGCTTCATTCTTGATTTATTTCACTTTGATCTAAATTAATCCTAATTAACCTCTAACTTCTATGTTGTTAAGGATTTTTTATTTTTTTTTTTACATATAGCAAGTTTAACTTAAGACTGATTATAACAAATTTTTTATATATTTTACTTACTATATTAGAATAAATTTCTTAATCTTCATAACAAACTAACTAAAGAGCTATTTAACATAATTAAATATAAATTTTACTTATATTTTGATCTTAATATTATCAAGATATAATATATATATATATTTATCAAAAGTGAGTTATAAAAGCTGAAATGTCTTATAAAAATGTTTGTTCTCATATTGCGCATTTAAGAACATAAAGCTTAACTAAATGAGTCATTAACAATAACTTTAATAGATAAAGTCGAAGCAAGTGTTCAAATCTTTCAATTTCAAACAATTCTTTATTAAATATTTTAACATAACTATGTTATCTTAAATATTTACTTTAAACTAATTAATCATAAATTGGCAATATTTTTATATAGATAATGAGAATTCTCACACATTAAAATATAGGGGGATTTGCATACATATCATTTTATTTCATGCTATTTACATATCTAAAACCTAAAACTTTAATATTACATGATTACTACTCATAGAATAAATATGAGTGCATGCAATGAAATATTAAAGTTTATAGGGTGGTATAGATGATAAGAATGAAATATATGCAGGGGCAGAACCCCCTTAAGCTTGGGAGGAAGGGGTGGGGCAATTGCCCACCATAAAAGTTTTAAAATATCATGGCCTTTAGATAATAGCCCACAACAAATAGTAAAGATAATTCATCATTTTATTTGTTAATTTGAATTTCAAAAATATTCTTACAAACAAAATTTGTTCTGGGGGAGTTGCCCCCAAAAACCCCTCAAAACCCCCGCAGGTTGAACCTCGCTAGGGGGTGTTGCCACATTGGTCCCCGAAATATCTGTGAAGCTTACGACGATTAAGGATATGAATAAATAAGATTGAACCAAATTCAAGACAACTCCAACATACATTTTATAGAAATTGAATGATCAATCAATTACAATACTTTAATTTTTTTATTTTTTATTTTTTGTCAAGCAAATCATCCATACTTCAACCTAAATTTTGTTTAAGAATAATTGTCACTAAATAAAATATTGATAATATTTTAAAAATGAATTATATATCAAGCACAAAGAATCATTAGTCACTAAAAAATTCTCTACACTTTAGCAACAAAATTATATGTCATTTTTATCTTTTTGGGGCTAATATATATCAAGTTTAATTATTATTTAGAAGCCTTAGTTATTTTTGGTAGCTAAAATATTTCTGTAGCAAATATTTTCTTTTTATCTCTATTTTGTGATTGCTATTGACCCATTTTCTTGTAGTTAAGAGTCCAGTCAAATTCGAGGTAGCTAAAATATATCTTTAGCAAACATTTTTTTTATCTCTATTTTGTGGTTGCTATTGACTCCTTTAGGCAACTTGATACTATGCCACGTGGCAAGCAGATAACGCCGGCTTGGCCATATCTTAAATGCTGACAAGGATCCACGCCTTGACAAAATGATAAGAGCTAGAACTGGGTCCCATATGACGTGGATTGCCACTACCAATATTTTTTTATTATTTTATATAGTTCATAATTTTATATTGTAGAGAATGCCTTGCCTTTTCGTTCGACGTGGACAGATGGGGCCCATATTCATCTGACGTGTCCAACTTTTTGGGCTTTCGAAAGTCGAAACGATCCAAAATGGAGCCAAGCCAATTGGACGGAAAGTTGAATCGGAATATTCTCAATAAAATTTTATCACAATAAATTTAAATTTTATATTTATTTTAAAATAAAATTAAGATATTTAAACTCATACTGCTCCAATTTTGTCCGACATGTTCTCATATAATGAAAAAATATTTATCTTCATTTATATTTTATTCCTTTTCTTATTAAAATAAGATGAATTTACTGATTTAGGATTTGAAATGGTCGGACATTACTGGAGTGACTTTGTATTTCCTAAAAAAATCTTAAGAGATATTCCCTAAAATCAGCTTTGAGAGCTTTCCTAAGAGGCATAGCTAGAGGTGTAACAGCCGGCTTATCGAGTCGATAACGAGCTCGCGAGTCGAGCTTATCGAGTCGATAACGAGCTAAACCTCAAGCCCAAGCTCGAGTCTGTTAAACAAGCTTGAGTTCGAGCTTGAAGAGTCTCGGCTCATGAATTGGCTCAAATGAATGTTAAAAAAAATTTAATTAATTATATTTTCTTACATTTGAACTTTTTAAAATTAATAAATGTTGTAGTCTAAAGTAACTATTACTAAAGTAGTTGCAGCTTCAAAAAATAAAATATAAAACACCGCCCAAAGCAAAAAGGTTGTAGGCATTAATGAGCATTTAAAGTCCTTTTCTATGCACAATAAAAGATTCATTATTAATGAGCTCAAAAACATTATATAAATGTATAAAACGTCATCCATCATTCGAGGTATTTTTTTTGGGACATTTAGGCCATTTAAGGCAAACTCACACACACAACGCATACACATGGACTCGAACCTTGGACCTCTTAGTTGGAAGCCTAAGCTTTCAACCAATAGGCCAAGGAGAGTTGTGTTCGAGGTATTTTCTCTGTCGGAAAAAAACAACCATAGGTCTTCCACTGATGTGATCGTGACCACACTCCAGGAGAAAAAAATAATCTTCGTATTCTTCTTCTCTGATCCGGCTTTGAGCATCAGGCGGCAGACTAGCTCTTTTACGGCGAGCTAGTGAGCTAGCTCGCGAGCTGCTCTTTATTGTACAAGCTGAGCTTGAGCATGCACTTCGAGCTCAACTCGAACTTGAGCTCGATATTTGGCTGGCGAGCCGTGCTCGAGCTCGGCATGGCTCGAGCTTGTAGAAACTAGGATTGCAGGGAAGAAGACATTGCAGAACAAGAAAAGATGTAGCTTGCAGTAATCTTATCAAAACTATCCTATACAACGTCACCTCATACTCTTATATAGAGATACAGGTGAACAGATTTAACATAATTACAAAGAAGCCAGAGAACTATCTAGATAGAAACAGTACGCTTAAATACATGAGTAGATGTATATTCTAATATCCCCCCTCAAATTGATGTATCGGAGACGATCGTCAGTTTGCTCCTGAGTTCTTGAAACCGAGGTGTAGATAAAGACTTGGTAAAGATATCGGCTATTTGATCCTTCGTGCTGATCGGATGAAGAATGATGTGATGTTGTTGAATGTTGTCACGTACGAATTTCTGATCAATCTCCACATGTTTAGTTCTGGAATGAAACACTGGATTGTTAGCAAGCGCTATGGCAGACATGTTGTCGCAATAGAGATTCGTTGGATAATTTTGAGAGATGCCGAAATCAGTGAGAAGTCTACGAAGCCAGATGATATCGGATGTGAGGGCGGCAAGAGCTCTATACTCGGACTCTGTTGATGATCTAGACACAGTGTTCTGCTTCTTTACCGTCCAGGAAATGAGGGTGGTTACCGAGAAAGGAGCAGAAACCGGTAGTTGATTTTTTCGTGTGAGAGGATCACCGGCCCAATCCGCGTCTGAAAAAGATTTTAAAACGAGATCAGTTTTTGTAATTGGTAGACCAAAATGTAACGTACCTTTGATGTAACGAAGTAATCTTTTGAGCAAGTAGAAGTGTTTAGGCATCGGTTCATGCATGTGTTGTGATAGGAGATTAACGCTAAACGAGACGTCGGGGCGAGTTAACGTCAAATACTGCAAGGCACCTATAATGCTGCGGTACCGTGCGGGATTAGCCGTCAAGAAATCAGAGCTATATTCCGATGGCAATTTAGTGCATGTAGGATTTGCCAGCGGGTTGCATAGATCCATGTCAGCTTGCTTGAGAATTTTCAGCGCATATTTGGCCTGATTGAGAAAATAAGATGTGTCAGATTTAGAAATTTTTATACCTAAGATTCACTTACTTGGCCAAGCCGTTTCATAGCAAATTCTGAGTCAAGTTGTGTCAGAATGGTATTAATATGTTGTTGATTATTGCCTGTAATTAGTATATCATCAACATATATAAGTAAAAAGATACTGACTTGCGCCTTGCGGTAGATTAGAAGAGACGGGTCAGCCTGACTGTGTGTAAAACCAAGTTTGAGAAGAAATATCGTGAACGTGTTGTACCATTGGCGCGGCGCCTGCTTTAGCCCATAGATAGCTTTGTTTAGGCGACAGACGTGGTTTGGTCGAGTGCGATCTTCAAAGCCTTTGGGTTGCTTTATATAGATGGTTTCGGTCAGGTTGCCATGCAAGAACGCATTGGCTACGTCTAATTGCTGCACGGGCCAGTCAAAATATAATGCGATTGAAAGCATGATACGGATAGTTGGGAGTTTGACGACCGGACTGAATGTTTCAGTGTAGTCCGTGCCAAACTCTTGATTGTTACCTTGCGCGACCAATCGTGCTTTGTACTTAGCTATTGATCCATCTGTATGAAATTTTGTACGATATGTCCAACGACTTCCTAGAATAGATGTGTTCGCTGGAGGTTCTACAAGACACCAAGTACCTTGCTTTTGAAGGGCTAATACCTCTTCAGACATTGCTTGCCGCCAATGACTGTGTTTAGCAGCTTCGGCAAAATTGGTTGGATCTTGAGTAGATACCGAAGATGTCTGTACGTGAAGAAGATTTAGGCGAGCTGGAGGTTTAAGGGATCCTGTTTTGCTTCGGGTGATCATATGGTGTGTTGGAATCGAATTAGAGTGCTGTGGCTGTGGGTCTACATCGTGAGAGGTAGATAATTCTGGATCGTGAATTGAGAGCGCCTGCTGAGCATTGGGTGCAATATTTGAAGATCTTTGTTGAGCGGGAGGCTGGGCTGAAATGTTAGACGACATGCTAAACGAAGCAGGTATTAATAACGATGGACAAATAGATACCAAATCAGTGTTGAGCGGAGAATTTTGAGCTGAGAACGGAAATTTATCTTCAATAAAGCGAAGATGTCTGGAGATTAAAATTTTATTTGTAATCATGTTAAGGCATTTGTAGCCCTTATAATCTTCAGCATAGCCAATAAAGACACATTTTTGAGCTGTCGGTTGTAATTTGGTACGGGTTTGTGACGGAAGTAAGGGATAGCATTCGCATCCGAAAATTTTTAAAACATCATAAACAGGTTTCTTATTGAATAAAAGTTCAAGAGGAGATTTGTTGTTAGTGTTGAGAGACGGTAGGCGGTTAATTAAATATACCGAAGTTTTTACCGCATCAGGCCAGAGAGTATGAGGCATAGACGCAGTAACGAGAAGCGTTCTTGTTGTTTCGATGATATGACGATGTTTCCTTTCAGCCAACCCGTTTTGTTCCGGGGTATATGGACAGGAGAGCTGGTGGGTAATGCCTTGCCGCGCCAAGTAATTTTTAAACGTATTGTTGACGTATTCAGAGCCACCGTCCGTTCGCAAGATTCGCACACGATAATCTGTCAGTCGCTCCAACTGAGTTTGAAAATTAACAAAAGTCTGAAAAACATCAGATTTATGACGTAGAGGAAAAATCCAGGTAAAGCGAGAGAAATCATCCACGAAAATGACATAAAACTTGAAACCTTGACAGGACAATGAAGGTGCCGGACCCCAAACATCCGAGTGAATGAGGGCTAACGGGACCTTTTGTCTATTATTAGAGCAATGAAAAACAAGCTTATGCGATTTAGATGCAATGCAAGCTTCACAGTTATGTAGATGAGAATTTATTTGCAGATTAGGATTACAATTAGCAATACAATCTAGAATACGTTTGTGCGGATGTCCTAATCTATGATGCCACGTATGAACCGCCTTCTTGGAGACAGTCAGAGCATGATGACGAACTGGAGATACCGCTGGGATCTTGTATAGACCACTGTCACATGGTCCTTGATACAAAATTTGATGGGTCGCCAGGTCCTTCAACGTAAAACCAGACGGATCAAAAATAATAGAAATTTGGTTATCTTTTGTTAGCTGAGAAATGGACAGTAAATTGAATTTAAGAGAAGGAGTATGAAGTATTTGCGATAAACGCAGCTTACGAGTAGGGGTCGGGAGAATGCCCGCCCCGGTATTTGCAATGTTTACCGAATTGCCATCACCAACCGTGATGTTGTCGTGACCGAGATAAGGTTGAGCGATCGACATGGTCTCCAATGTGTTGGTAAGGTGAGCTGAAGCTCCCGAATCCAAGTACCAAGAGGAGTCTTGAGGATCAGCGCTTGCAACGAGAGCCGTAGCTGTGTTCTTGCTGGAGGGAACGTATTGCGGGTTCAAACGGTGCCAACAAGTTTGGGCCGAATGACCCTTTTTGTAACAGATTTGACAAAGAATTCCTGTGTTTGATTTAGGTCTGCTTCCCATCGAGAGCTGCTGTTGTTCAGGTACACGAGTAATGTTAGCTGAACCGTTGTCATTCTTGTTTCTTGGTCTACGACCTCTGCCCCTGCTTGTAAACAGCGCCAGATTGGGATCGTGAGACGAGGAGTAACGCGTGGCATCAGACGCAAGATTAATTTCCTCACTGAGCAGTAGAGGATAGAGTTGATCCAGCGTCAAAGACAAGGAGGTGGTACGTATCGTAGTCTTGAACGATTGGTATTGTTGCGGCAGACCATTTAAGATATAATGAATGATATCTTCTTGATCCACGGAAGAACCCGCTGCAGCTATTTGATCAACGATCGCCTTGATCTCCGAGAGATAGACGGTCATGGAGTTGTTCTTGAGCGCAACGTTGTGAAGTGCATTTTTCAGCTGGATGATCTTTGAACGGTTTGTTGCTTGAAACCGTGTCTCCAGGGCGATCCAGATTTGAGCAGTGGATTCTAACGAGATGACATATGGGAGAATAGACGATGAGATAGTAGCGCATATAGAAGCAGAGAGATTTTGATCCATTAGCAGCCATTGGGTATAGCTGGGATTGATGGACGAGGAGCCATCGGAATTTTGCAAGAATTTGGTTGGAGGTAGATCATTAGGATCAAGAAATTGAAGAAAGCCATTTGCTCTTAAGGTTTTGAGAATTTGAGATTTCCAAATGAGGAAGTTGTCCGGAGCGAGAGGAGAAGTGACGAGGTTTCGAAGATTTGAAACCACGAATTTTAGGTTAGCCGGAATCGTTGATTCATCGGCGACAGAGGACGCACTTCGATCTTGAAGGCGAGATGAAGCAGAATCGCTCATGGCTTAGGATCGTAAGCCTATTCCTGATACCATGTAGAAACTAGGATTGCAGGGAAGAAGACATTGCAGAACAAGAAAAGATGTAGCTTGCAGTAATCTTATCAAAACTATCCTATACAACGTCACCTCCTACTCTTATATAGAGATACAGGTGAACAGATTTAACATAATTACAAAGAAGCCAGAGAACTATCTAGATAGAAACAGTACGCTTAAATACATGAGTAGATGTATATTCTAATAGAGCTCAGCTCGACTCATTTGCACCTCTAAGCATTTTATTGAAAATTGAAATATCTCTCTATCTTAATTAATGCTTGAGAGATATCTTGTCTTGAAATTAATGCTTGAGAGATATCTTGTCTTGTTGCAAACACGATTGAAATTTCTTCTAAAACAAGGGATAAGCTTGAGGATTGCACTAAAAACAATAGGTGAATGACTATAAAAGTAATCAAATTATCAGAATTATCTATAATTAAGAAATTCTCCTAGTTCAAAATATAAAAATATAAAGAGAATTAATACCTATTCATATATTTCAAGGGATAATTAAGTTTTTATACAAAATAATCCTAAAACATTTATCATTGTTATAAACATAAAATGCAATATATTTTGCCATCAATTGATCAAAAGTAAGGTGAAGATTATGTCCTTGCGTGGTCCTCCCCATCAATCAGAATGATGATCATTAATAGTGGTATGATGACGATTGTCGATAATTTGTTTATAAAACCTATGATATCTCCTTAAATATGAATTATCTTACAATGATTAAAATGATTTCTAGCTATTAGTAATGTATACACATTTCATATTTTTTAGTAATTAATACGTGAAATGATTAGCCCTTAAATAAATATGGTGTACAAATATACAACAGGAAAGTTACAAATTTACGACGGATAATTTTTTTATCGAAATGACGACAAAAATTTCGACGATATTTTTGCTACGAATTTGCTGCGGAATTTTCACTGCAAATCCACCGCAAGCTGAGTTATAATATAAATAGATAAATAAAAAAGTTTTTTGTTTTATTTTGTCTCCACGACCGAGTGACAAAGAGGGTTGGTTTGCAAAAGAGCATGTTTGAATATCATGCAGGTCATGTGGCGCGGGCAATACTCTCCGGCAACTGGTCAAGTATGGGCAGCGATCAGGCAGGAGCGGGCGGTCAGGCTCAGCCGCTCGGGCAGTCGGGATGTTAGGTAGGAACAGGCAGTCGGTCAAGCTCGAGTAATTTTAACTGGTTGATTGTATAATTTTACATCATTGTATTTTGTATGATTTATAAAGAATGAAAATTTTTGTATTTTAATATAAGCATGTTACAAATATATGCATTTGTGAATGAATATGTGTATGTGATTAGATAACATTTGGTCGCTATTAATATTTGCATACTATTATAATAATGATGTGTGAATACATGCTAAGGCCGATGATTTACTGACATTGGTTGGTTACTAACTGACTTGTATAAGATGGTCGACCGACAAACTTTTCTTTAAATACTATGATTTGCTGGTATTATTTACTGGTTCACGAGATTTACTAATTGGGAGTTATAATAAGTTATTACTGTGTTGACGGTTAAAGAGTGACGACTTTATTTATTTAGCTAATGATTATTAACCTATTAACTACTAGAAAAATATCATGCAAGCTAGATTTCATGATTACTAGAATGCACGTTATTACACTGATTTATTATTGCTATATTGTTGTCACTTTACTATTATATTGTTCTACTAATTAATATTGTTGTACTATTTTACTATTACTTTCACCAGTTTTATGGATACTGATACTGTTACTAATACCACAACTATTTCACTATTATTATTACTATTATTGATTCACTGTTTAATGATTTACTATTATTGAGCACGTGATTCGTTTACTAAGCATATGATACAAGATATTGATTGATACTGATATAGAATAGTTGAAATCATGTATATTATCTTGTATAATTAATAATGCCTCATTGTTTTGTATTCCAATAGTTGATAGATATTTTAGTTTTACTAATTTATATGATTTTCTTATTGATTTGATAATATTGCTATGACGACTGCTTTATCAATTCGACATTTGTATTGATTTATTGGTTTACTAGTTTATAGATTTCACTATTTTCGTATTATACTATATTATTAATCATCATACTGTATTGGTTGTCGTAGTGTAGCAGCCTCCATACTTGCTTATTTTTTATAAGCCTTAATTTATTATGAACTGACAGTTATTGTATGTATTTTATTATTTCTGCATAGATTCATGATTATATTGATTACTACTATATAAACTGATAGACGACATGCACACTATTTCTTTATGATGCTTTGAGTTCAATTGTTGAAATTTTTAACATTCTGGGCTTTTTAACTCATTATATATATTTTAAATGATTTTAGGTCAGGAAAAAGAATTTGGAGTATGAGATTGATTAGTTACAGGATTTTCCTAAATTTTTTGTTGTTTGTTTGTTTTTTTTTCCTTTAGATATTCTCTTGTAATCATTAGTAGAAAGATGGGTGTTGTATTTGTATGACTCATGTGTATTGTATATAATTTTTTGAGTATGAATAAAAATCTCTATTAATATTTCTATCAATAGATTCATTTCAGTTAATATTTATACAATTGATAAATAAAATTAGATACTTTTCTTATTGTTATTATTAAAAGATAAAACGAATAATTTTTTTAAATTAGATTATGGAGTGTGACACATGATGTACATGATGTTTTTGGTAATTAGAAAGATCAATGCATAATGATTGTTATAAAATTCAAAATTATAATTTCAGTACTAATTATGCTATACAATTATAATCAATTGTATGATTAGTTATATCCAAGCTGCATTGTATGCTCCTTTTCTTAATTATGTGCATTTAAAATTTGACAAATTGTGTTGTAATTTCACGAGCGAATAAAAATTCAAATCTTAAAAATATTATATTGTACGATGCATGTTGTATAATTCTGTTAAATAAAGATATATTTTCTTTAAAAATAGCCAAATGTACTAATCGTCGTGTACGATTCTTAGTTTGAATTTTATAAAATTTTTAATAATCACTTAATTAAGATTTCTAATCAAATCACCTTATAAATATAATTATCTAAAAATTTTAAAATGAGATTTTTGATAGTTGAGGCTATTGAAAAAAGGGAGCTTAGGGGAGCTAGGTTTCTTCTTGCTACTTCACTTTCTTTTGAGATTTTCTTACAATAAAAAGTGGAGGCTCTTGTCTGAGACTTTGTATGACACACACACACAATAAACTTAAAATATTGGTTAGCTCATCTCATCATAGCTAGTGCATTATCTTCAAACAAAATTCTACGAAGTTTTTTAAAGACATACAAATTCACCCTACCCACCCACCTAGGGCTGCAAACGAGCCGAGCCGAGCCGAGTATGTGAGTGTTCATGTTTGTGTTTGTTTAACATTAGCTTGTTCATGTTTGGTTCGTGTTTGATTCGAGCTTTATTATTTGTGTTCATGTTTGGTTCATTTAATTTAAGGATGTTCATGTTTGGTTCATGTTCGTTTGTTTAGTGCTTATCGAGCTTTAAACAAGCTATGTTCGTGAACATATTTCGCAAACAATCTGTTGAACAACCAACCTTAAATTTGTTCATGAACATCCTAAACAAACAATCTAACAAACATGGACAAATATGAAATGTTTCTTGTTATTAATAAAAAATAATTATATTATTATGTTATAATTAAAGTTTTTATATTATGTATATTATCATTTTTATAATAACATATTATTTAAGTTTTTATCGAGCGATTTTAATCGAACCCGAATCAAGCTTTTTATCGAGCTTGTTCATGAACATCAACTGATGTTGTTCGCGAACATAAACGAGCTGAACGCATTAGTGTTCAAGCTTGTTTATTTAAGAATCGAGTATTTAAAATATTGTTCAAGTTTATTTGTTAGTTAATTAAACGATCACGAACGAGCTTTAATCGAACCGAACAACGAGTAGTTCGTCGAACGTTTGGTTCGCTTGCAGCCCTACACCCACCTTCTCTTGTGTGTGCCACATGCAACATGCATATAAAAATTGAAAGTGACTATTATTAAATGCTATAAAAACTAATATTGCTATAATATCTTAGGGGTGAATGATAAAATTTTATTTTTATTCAACTGTGATTGGATTGATGATATTCCCAATAACTGTAAAAGAGTGCATAAAATGCATGAAACTATCAAAATAAAAGGAACTAAGAAATACAAATTGTTTTATCATTTCATTCTAGCACAGTACTATGCAAGTCACGTGCATTGTACAAAGCACCATGGTAGAATAATAGCTAAATTGGATAAGCAAAATAATAGAGCTTACTCATAAGGAAGAACAAATATTAAAACTTAGAGAGCCTATTAGTGATATCGAGTCAATAATAAACTTGTAATGCATTAATATTTAATGCAAAGAATTTGATAATTTTATAGAAGGTAAGTATTGATAATGAGTGACACATCACACTAAAAAAATCTTAACATGAAGAGGGCTTGGTCTTTTGACTTGAGATCCAGGAAAGCTCAAAAGGTTTGAATAGTTTTAGGGCTCCACTCGAGCACCACTGTCATACCATCATTCATTCATCATTATCAGGCCACCACCATCAGACTATTGCCTGATTGCCACCGTTCGACCCACATTAGATCACTTCTGATCAATGTCATTGGACCACGTTCTTCTAACTACTACCACACAATGATAATCCCTTGAACACTAGCATCCCATTACATTTTCCCAATTACCATTGCATGATAATGATTCTCGACCACCATTACCGAACTACATTCATTTAATCACTATCGTTGGAACTAGTGGTGTCAATTTCGGGTCACGGGTAGGGTTCGGGTCGGACCCGGAACTGCCCGGGTTCAAACGGGTCGACCATAACCCGACCCGGTTAGGCAAACGGGTCGAAAATTCGAACCCGAACCCGACCCGGAATCGTGACCCGAAATCGCCGCAGCGCGGAGCGACAGCAGCGCATTCGCGCGAGCGCGGGCGGAGCGGGCAGCAGCGCGCGCGAGCGCGGACGGTCGCGGTCGGGCGCGAGGGTGGACGTGGGCTGGCTCGGACTCGGACTGCGTGTTTCGGGTCAAACGGGTTGACCCGGCAACCCGTCGGGTCAACCCGAACCCGACCCGTTTTTCAAACGGGTCGATTTATGGAACCCGAACCCGACCCGTTTTGAAATCGGGTCAGGTCCAACCCGAAATTTTAGGGTCGGGTCCGGGTCGGGTTTTCGTGTCGTGTTAAATATTGACACCCCTAGTTGGAACAATGTCTCTTTCGACTATTCTTTTTTGTGTGTATCGATCTTCGTAAAATTTTAAATATTAAATTCTTTTTATCATCATAAATATTCTAACACACAATAACTCATTTGAAATTTAATTAATTTAATATTTAAGTTATAAAAATGTTCAACTTAAATTAATTTTTAATTTTAACAAACTTAAATAAATATCAATATTGCCAAACTCAAAGTATTCACCAAGCATTTTCACCAAATTTTGTTTCATTTATCCTATCAAAACAAATTTGTAGATTATCGCAGTTTTTTAATGGATAAGGCATGACGTGGCTAGCTAACGCGTTTACAGGCTGTCACGATCTCAATGGCTGGCAGTCTAGTCACCTCACATCGTTAAAGAAACATTGGGGTAGTATAGTCATTTCACCGTTTAACTGCCATATCTCTCGTTATAGATACCCTCAAACGATTGTGGGAGGAGAACCCAAAAAAAAATCCCCAATTTTTTTCTCTCTCCTCTTTCTCTTTTTCCAGCTTTTCACCCGCGCTTTCTGCATTCTTCTCCTCTGATATTATACAGAGAAGAGGAAATAGGGAAATAGGGCTTCCGCTTCCGCTTGCTTGCCGAAAATGCCATGGTTTCCTTGTCAGCCTTCCTTCGAATAGGGGAATCCCAGCTTTGACTTGATAGTATTCTATTAGGGTTTTACTTTAATCCAAAATTTTCACTTGGGTCGTCGTTTAGGACAAGGGTTAGGGTTTTGTTGTTGGCTGGAGATGGGGGCCGCAGCATCAAGCGTTCTGGGACCTGAAGGTGATGGAGGAGCTCAGGAGACGGGGCTAGGAGATTTGCCGGAAAGTTGCATCGCGGAGGTGATGCTGCACCTCGACCCGCCGGGGATCTGCAAGCTGGCGAAGCTTAGCCGAACTTTTCGGGGAGCGGCGTCGGGGGATTTCGTGTGGAAGACGAAGCTGCCTAGTAACTATCACTACCTCTTGGAGAAGGCGTCGGATGACAAGGAGCTCAGAGTTCCGCTGACTAAGAAGGAGATCTTTGCACGGCTTTGCCGCCAGAACCCCTTCGACGGGGGAACAAAGGTACGGGTGACTATTGTATTAGTGCGGGACTTTTTTCTAGGTGGTTTTGTCCTTTTTTCGGTATCCCACTGTTGCGGCTTTTGATGTGCAACGTTCAATTGATTGCAAAGTTTAATGCATAAATTGTTTCTTTGCAATTGATTGGAGGGATGTCATGAAATCTACCTTCCTATTATTGTTACATTGGATATGTGGGAAGGTGTTGGTTTTCCGTTGCGTTTTCTGGGGTTTGATGATGATTTCTCATTTAAAAAGTTGATTATTGTTCTATAGGATTTTGAACCCTTGTTTTTCCGGTACACTATGTATATATTATGGAAGAAATGCACGTTTTATAAAAATAAAGTTATCAAAAAAAAAAAAAGGAGGAAGAAATGGGATTGTAGTTGTTTGTTTTTGCAAAGTGGCTGATAATAGAAGTTGTCTTTTGTTTTAGTACGGCAGGTACATTATTTTGACCTGCGGTGATTTTGGCCATGCAGGAATTCTGGCTAGAGAAGCATAGAGGTAGATTTTGCATGTCCATTTCTTCAAAGTCGTTTTTGATAACTGGAATAGATGATCGGAGATACTGGAATTATATCCCGACGGAGGAATCAAGGTATTGTTCTTCTGATGTTATCAGTGTATAAAAATTAGATCTTGTCTCTTTGGGACATTTGAGGCAATCTCTTCATTTAGGTGTAACTGTACTTGAACCTATTCTTTTGGGTTGCTAGTAAAAACTGTTGTTTGCTCGTCTGGTTTTTTCAGGTTTTGAGTGCCATTCCCATGCTAATGCTTTACGGGTTTTGGGCACAGTTTTTTATGGCTCCTTTTGTTCTGTTATTTTACTTTTCGGAAATCCATAAAGTGGACTAGTTTGCCAAAAAAAATTATATTGTGATGCAAAAAGGAAGGGCTACTAGGTTTTTGACTATGCGTGTCCTTTGCTGACAGAAGCTCTTTGATGGTTGGATCATCTATTGCCTTCTGTCTTCCCAGTTAGAAAGGATTTAAGGGTTCTTCAGGACCATATTTGTGTATTAACGAGCCGTATAGTCTAATTTTTTTTTGGGAAAAAATATAGTCTAATTTCAGTCTCGCTCTGTTTCCAGTGTTGGCTCGGAAATTCATGTGTTAAATTAGAAGCTTTACACCATAGCACTATTTGCATAATGTGTGACGTTGAAGATAAAAGGAGAAAGCAGATTTCTTCAGCATATTTTATTTATTGAATTATTCCCAAATGTTTGTGGTTCAACGAACTATTCCGAATAATTTGGTGATGAGAAACTATGTTCCATCTCACGCTGATTGCTACATTTGTTTTCTCTGTCATAAATGCACTGTTATAATTATGAAATTAAGATAACAACGCTAGCTAGCTTCTGATTAAGTGATTATGATTAAACGGTTTGGTTTAACTGTGGATTGGTTACAGTGTTTCATACAAGAGAATACTATCAATTGAACTTCTGCAATAATCTGGGAGTCTTTGTAATGTTGTATATGTCAGGGATAGAGCTAATTGGTTCGTTTTGTTAAGCAGTGCTATTTTCCCCTTCAATTATGAGACTATTGATGCTCCTGAAGTTGTATGATTTAATTGCTAAGCTAATTAATACCTTAGCTTGATGATGTTTTGCATAACTTTTTTTTCCTCTAGGAATAGCTGAATAGTTTGTATGGGATAATATGCTATGATATGAATTATTATAATTGAACAACAGGAGTCCAGATTGGCTACTATTCTTGGATTGCTACTGATTTGACTATTTTATGTCATCGTACTAACAAATGTTTAATTAAATCCATTTTGATAGTACTGCCACGCAATTCCATTGGTTTTTTCCCATAAGATTTCTTATCTTTTAGCACTCACTGATGTTTTATATGCTTTGGTTAAGATCATAGATTGAACTCTTTTAACTTATTTAATTGAATGCATCAGTCATTTCAAGATGTCAATAATTAACTCGAATGTATTGTACGCCTAGGGTAATAAAAATAACAAATATTGAGTGTTTTGTATTGAATTTTGAGGAGGAAAGTACATATAAAATATTACAGTTGGTTTCAGATCATTTTCTGTGATTTGTAAATTGGAATTATTAGGATTTGTCAACATAGAGGCCATTCACGTCATAATCTTCATTATGTGGTTCTTGTTACCTCAAACGTTTCAGTTATGATTTTTAATAGTGTATTTTCATTGACAGCTTCTCTTTTCATTACCACTTCAATGAATATTTTATTGAGTGAAAGTTTAGAAGTGCACCTTGTGCATTAATGCATGATTCAACCATTGAAACTAGTTTGTTTCAATAGAAATATTTAGAACCTGTTGGTTCTCAGCTTCGAAAATAATTTCAAATATTTATTAGAAAATTCATGAAAATGGGTTTTAATTTTACTTATAATAACAGTAAATATTAACTTGAAGATGGGTGAAATGGAACTCACTCCTCACTACAATACCAACATTCATAGCAACGCATCAACAAATATAATTGAAACTCTCGTAGGTAAAATCATTTTTGAACAAATTCAAACAAATTTCAAACACCTTTGTCAAAATAATCAATTATTCTAGGATTTGTCTTCAACTCCACCTCGAAGTTTGCGATGTTGGTGCATAAAATAGTATAATTACAATAAAAACTGGTTTTGTTGTTTGCCAATGCACTCAAGATAAGGACAAAATGTAAATTGTTTAGTTTGGCCAGAAAAATACTGTAATCACCATAAAAAATGGCTTTGTTGTTTCCTGGTACACTCAAGGTAAGGACAAAAGATAAATTGTCTGCTTTGGCAAAGAGTTTGTCTGAAATCTCCATCCAGTTAGGCATTTGTCTTACCCCATTCTTCTAGCCTGAAGGAAATGCCTTCCAGCTTTTAGTGTAAGGAGCATTTGTTTATTTTATATTATATGGTTTGCAACTAGGACTTAAAAGAGAGTGCAAGTCTTGATCTCTTGTTATGTTCGTCTACTCTGTTATATATTAGTTTAGCTATTCTAATTACAAATGCAGATCAAATATAATGTAAATCTGAGTTCTTCTGTCACTTTCTTTTGCAGATTCCTCTCAGTTGCCTATCTTCAGCAGATATGGTGGTTTGAAGTGGTTGGGGAAATCCAGTTCTGTTTCCCTCCTGGCACATACAGCCTATATTTTCGCCTTTATTTGGGACGTCCTTCGAGGCGATTGGGTCGTCGAATATGCAACACAGAGCACATCCATGGTTGGGACATCAAGCCCGTTCGTTTCCAGCTCTGGACATCGGACGGCCAGCATACTTTGTGCCAGTGTACTATAGATGATCCTGGTTATTGGATTCGTTACCATGTTGGCGATTTTGAAGTAATGAGCTCTGATGTACCCATCAAAGTTAAGTTCTCAATGGAACAAATAGATTGCACCCACACAAAAGGTGGTCTTTGTGTGGATTCCGTATTAATATACCCCAAGCAGCTTAGACAGCAAGAGAAGTTTTCTCCTCTCGGCGTGTAAGTTTCATTTGGATTAGAAAAGACTGCAATTTTCTTTTAAATTTTCTTCAGTTTTGTTGCCAGCGATGATGGAATGCCAGAAATCTGTACATACAATTTTTGTCCTGTCAATTTTGGGTGAGGCTGGTATTACAATGTTGTATTGTAGGCTCTGTGAATTAATTCCAGGAGCTCATATAGCTTGCAAATGTGCGTGATTGTATTTTTTTGCTGATTATTGAAGTTTAAATTAGTTTGGCTTTTCACCAAATGATGCGAGTTTCATATAATAGATAAAACTCCGGGTGTCATGTCCGACTCGAATCCGGTCCGAAAATTTTGGGTTAGACCCAACCTGATTTTAAAATGGGTTGGCTTCGGTTTGACATGGAAACCCGATTGGTCAACCCGGAAACCCGGTGCCCGAGCCCACCTGTGTCGCGTTCGAGCTGCCCGTGCCTACCCATCCCCGCATGCGTTGTGTCCGAGATGCCCGTGCCCGTATGCGTTTCGTCCGAGCTGCTTGCGCCCATGCTCGATGCTGCCTGAGTTGTCTCGTGATCCCTGCCGTCGTTTTTCAGCCATCAACCGGTTGGGTCATCCCAGTAACATGATGGGTCCAGTTCGGGTCCGAATTTTTGACCTGTTTACATAATCAGATCGGGTGAAGGTCGACCCGGTATGAACCTGGATCATTCTGGGTTAAACCTGAACTCGACCAAAAATCCGATTTTGACACCTTTATAAAATGTCTGATGGGAAAATGGCATTCTTTCGATAGTCATGAAATAACAAACTACTAATAAGCCTAAGGGACTTATGCAAAGCTATTCTCACTTTCATTTGCTAGTGTTGTTATTTGTGTTGGGGCAACTGCCAATTTTTTCCTTGGCTCATAACATGACTATTCTTTTTAAGTTATACTGTTATTTTACGTTTTGAAGTAATAAGACAATTTGATTATATATATATATATATATATATATATATATATATATAAAGACAATTTGATTAGATGTATATAGAATGGTTGCATTTTAGGAATGCGATGGATGTTTTATTTCTTTTATTTTTTTTATTTTTTGTTTCGAAGAAAATTAACCTTTCTTGTTGCCATTGGATCATCAATCAAAGGGTGTAAATGAGTCAAGTTGACTTTTTGTTTGATCAAACTAAATTTGTTTAGTTATTATTAAATTAGAGCTCGAGTTTGACTCGTGCTCATTTATTAATCTCAAGCTCAAATCGTTAAAAATTATATAGGCTTGAAATCTGCTCGATTGCTCAAGCTTATTAGGAAAGATCAAGCTTGACTCGATTTTTGAGCTTGATTTATTAATTTTTAATTAAAATGTTCATCTTTTTTAGTTTTTTTTTTATTTTTAATGTAAAATTAATTTAAAATGTTAAAATATATTTATTGAATTTGAGATAGGTCAAATGTCATCTACTTCGAACTGGACAACTTTCATAACGGGACTGGAAGAAGAAAATATAATGAAGTGGCTCAAAACCTCTTTTATCTCACTAGAATCCCTCTCTATCTCTCTCTCTAATGTGAACTGCCTATTTGGATATTTTAAATAATATAATTTGCACCGGTGTCAAGGTGTTGCCTTCAGGAACCCACGGTGCTATCGTTCTCACTGAACATTAGAGCATAGAATTAAATGGCTAAAAACTTGAGAGCACTGATGCCAAGGTGCCGCCAAACCTAGCAACACGACGCATAAGGGAAAAACTTCATATTTTTCCTCTAGGGCCTGCTTCAGAATATATGCAAACTCTTACATGTACACAAAATATTCCTAGACACATGTAGAATGATTCAAATACAAAAATGCAACAGCTTACTTTTTTAAGATCAGGCAGAACAGATTGAACTGAACACTTCATTTGGAGGTTTTACAGGTAAGGAAGGGAAGAGAGATGAGAGAAAAATGGGCATTTGGCCACCAATTCATTTCACCGCTTCTACAAAAAATATTTTGATCATCATAGGTGACTTCTATCCTATCTCTGTTTTTAAAAATTTTGATTCTGAAATTTATTATTATATATAAATGGATATTTATTATATTTTTCTCTTAATTTAGTGAACTTTCACCACATAACTTTTGATATATTGTAGTATTGATTATTCTAGTCATTTTGACTGGATGATTTTGTATTTTTATTGATTAAAATATTATTGATTGCATTTTGTATGGTTTGAGTATAAATAAGATATATAGTGATTTGAACATTTTAATATGATTATGATGTTAATGCAAGCATTGTGAATGAGTAATGATACGTCCTCATGAAATTATTTTGATCGGGCACGAATCTCGAGGCAAAAAGCTAGTTGGAAACTTCAAAAATTAATTCTGGGAGCAACCGAACTCCGATTTCAGCGAGCTTATAGTCGAACTGAGCGTCTCGGAAATACGAACCCAACGACACTAAGATCAACCCAATCCTCCGAATCAAGGGCTCAAAGCGTTGTTGGAAGGTTCAAACTGCAATTTGAGTTACCAAACGGTCTTCGATTTTGACGAGCTTATACTCGAATCGAAGGGCTCGACGAGACAAATCCAACGAGCCGAAGATCACTGAATTTCGACATCACTAAGGCATTCAAATGACCAACGAAAGGTGCACGATCGTAGGATTCAATATCGACCGTCCATTCAACCACTCCCTATTCGCCCCTGATCTCACGCCTATTTACGGGCCACGCCACTCCAGAAAATCTATAAATAGAGCCCTCATTTCTCATGAGAGGGGGATCCAAGCAAGAAGAGAAGAGGAGGAAGAGGAGGAAGAAGCTCCTCCTCGACCACCGCCGGAACCTCACCGGACCACCGCAGGAGCCTCGCCGGACAACCGCCGGAGCCTCGCCGGACCACCGCCGGAGCCTCGCCGGACCACCGCCGCAGTTTCGCCGCACCACCATCTCAAGGCCCGACATTTAGGCCCGATGTTCAGGCCCGACGTTCTACTAAAGGTCCGACATTCAGGCCCAACGTCCTGCTGAAGACCCGACTCCCTGCTTAAGGCTCGACGTTCAGTCCCTACGTCCTGCTGAAGACCCGACGTCCTGCTTAAGGCCCGACGTGCAGTCCCTACGTCCTGCTGAAGACCCGACGTCCTGCTTAAGGCCCAACGTTCAATCCCTACGTCCTGCTGAATACCTTCAGGCTCGACGTGCTACTGAAGGCCTAACATTCAGGCCCAACGTTCTGCTCAAGGCCCGACTTTCAGGCATGACATCTGAGGCCCTCACCTTCTCCAGAGGCCTTCACCCTCGCCAGAGGCCCTCACCTTCGCCAAAGGCCCTTTCCTCTGCCGGACTAGCACCTGACGTCGTTGCTTTATCGAAACACCACCTGAGGCTTGGACTTCTGCTGGGCCACTACCTGACGTCTAGAGTTCTACCAAAGTACCGCCCTATTACGACGGTCTTTTTGACCCCGGTCTTCTGCCGACTACGGTCCTCCCGACCTCCGTCGCCTACTATGGTCCTTCCGACCTTCATTAACAGACAACGGTCTTTCTGACCCCGGTCTCCTGCCGACTACAGTCCTTCCGACCAAACAAACATATATATGTAACTCCTACCATGTAATTCAATCTATATGATGTACATTTGCTACATCAATCCAAGGCCTTCTCCCAAGGAAGGACCTCATTTGTAATCGACTACAAATACTAGTGGATTCATTCAAACTGGGCCAGGCCCCGTAGTTTTTCCCCCTTTTCAGGGGTTTTCCACGTAAAAACTCTGGTGTCTCTTATGAATGTTTCACCCTCTCACTTATCTGCTTGTGTGCTGGATCTTCGTACAATGCTAAGACGTTAAACCATATATTTCTTTACCGCCGCGAATACTCTAGGACGCAACAGTTTGACGCCGTCTGTGGGAACGTGATTCCCGACTGGGGGGCAATTTTTGCTCCAACCTCAAAAGGTTATTCAACTACTATTGATGCATCAATGTCATTGGTCTCAGATCTGGACTGGGGGGCAACCTTGACTACAATTTTAGTCAAGAAGATCCCTCCAATACTTCCAATATCAAGATGATATTTCAAGGAAATTCATTAAAAATGCAAGGATATTTTCAATTAGTTATATGCTTCATACAGTCCCTTGATGGACTTCTACTCCTTGGCAATGTCTTAATCTTGACTTGAAAACGCAGTAACGGTCTAAAGATAGACCATTCTTCACCTTTGATTCGGGATACACGCGGCGTTTGCCCCCTCCCAATCAAGAAAAAATTGATCCCAGGGGGATCCGATTCGACCTCTTCCACACAGGTTAACGTCGTCGAGCAGGGCTCCGGCATACAACCTCGGAAAGGTCTCACATCCTTGGTGGATTCTCTCGACCTCTTCCACACAGGTTAACGTCATCGAGCAGGGCTCCGACATACAACCTCGGAAAGGTCTCACATCCTTGGTGGATTCTATCGACCTCTTCCACACAGGTTAACGTCGTCGAGCAAAGGCTCCGACATACAACCTCGAAAAGGTCCTACATCCTTGGTGGATTCTCCCGGCCTCTTCCACACAGGTGAACGTCGTCGAGCAAAGGCTCTGACATACAACCTCGGAAAGGTCCTACATCCTTGGTGGATTCTCTCAGCCTCTTCCACACAGGTTAACGTCGTCGAGCAAAGGCTCCGACATACAACCTCGGAAAGGTCCTACATCCTTGGTGGATTCTCCCGGCCTCTTCCACACAGGTTAACGTCATCGAGCAAAGGCTCCGACATACAACCTCGGAAAGGTCCTACATCCTTGGTGGATTCTCCCGGCCTCTTCCACACAGGTTAACGTCGTCGAGCAAAGGCTCTGACATACAACCTCGGAAAGGTCCTACATCTTTGGTGAATTCTCCCAACCTCTTCCATACAGGTTAACGTCGTCGAGCAAAGGCTCCGACATACAACCTCGGAAAGGTCCTACATCCTTGGTGGATTCTCCCGACCTCTTCCACACAGGTTAACGTCGTCGAGCAAAGTCTCCGACATACAACCTCGGATAGGTCTTACATCATTAGCATATCCAATATCGGTTAACATCATTGAGCAAAGGCTCTGACAAACAACCTTGGATAGATTATACATCCTTGGTTAACGTCACTAGAATGTCGTCAATAGACTTCTGCACAAAGTTAAATTTCTACACGACGTCGGACTTCTCCTTGTCGTCGAACCTCTGCTCGTCAGCAGACTTTTACTCGTCTTCGGACTTCTGCCCGTCGACGAACTTTCATCGGTCTTCTGCCTAAGGCCGTACTTCTACACGACGTCGGACTTCTCCTTGTCGTCGAACCTCTGCTCGTCAGCAGACTTTTACTCGTCGTCGGACTTCTGTCCGTCGACGAACTTTCATCGGTCTTCTGCCTGAGGCCATACTTCTACCATATGTCGGACTTCTATCAGTTAATAGACTTTCGTCGGTCTTCTGCCCGACGCTGTATGACTACCCGACGTTGAATTCCTGCCTGTCATCATACTTCTCCCCAATGCTGGAAGTATGCCCGTCATTTCAACCTCCCTCCTTACAACGGTCTATCCGACCTCCATCGCCAACTGATTAACATCAGACCTCCGTATAATATCTCGAAGAAGAAGGGGGAATCTCCGGACTTCCTTGCCAAGAGAGGGGACTCGAAAAATCGAGGGAAGGCCTCAATAGTAAGGACAGAGGGAGAAGAGAAGAAGGAGAAATCTCTGGACTTCCTTGCCAAGTGAGGGGCCTCAGAAAACTGAGGGAAAGCCTCAATAGAAAGGACAGAGGGAGAAGAGAAGAAAGGAGGAGAAGAAGAGGAGAGGGGCATTTTTTCTAAAGGCCTAGGGGGCCTATTTATAGATTTTGGAGAGAATGAAGGGAAGTTATTTCTATTTTCGGAATCCTCAATTTTTCTAAATTTTTTCCGAATTTTTTGAGATTTTTTTCGGAATTTTTTAAACTAGAAAATAGCAAAAAAAAAAAAAATGGATTTTTCTCGGTTTGTGGGGCCCACATTGGCGGTGCAACCGCGAAACGGCGAGATCCGAGCCAAAAACTGCTCACGCGCGCACTCGATCCGCATGAGGGGCCCTCGGATCGCGGGCCGCTGAACGGGGCCTCTACAATTTTGACACTTTCGGAGCTCAACGGGGCCTCTACAATCAAGTTTGAGCAAACACTTAATTTTCGAAACGCAATTTTTGACATTTCGGCCAAAGCAAATTGTCGACACTTATATTTTCGGACTCCTGGAGCTTCGACGTCCAAAAATAGGGGGGCAACTGATACGTCCTCATGAAATTATTTTGATCGGGCACGAATCTCGAGGCAAAAAGCTAGTTGGAAACTTCAAAAATTAATTCTGGGAGCAGCCGAACTCTGATTTCAGCGAGCTTATAGTCGAACTGAGCGTCTCGGAAATACAAACCCAACGACACTAAGATCAACCCAATCCTCTGAATCAAGGGCTCAAAGCGTTGTTGGAAGGTTCAAACTGCAATTTGAGTTACCAAACGGTCTTCGATTTTGACGAGCTTATACTCGAATCGAAGGGCTCGACGAGACGAATCCAACGAGCCAAAGATCATTGAATTCCGACATCACTAAGGCATTCAAATGACCAACGAAAGGTGCACGATCGTAGGATTCAATATCGACCGTCCATTCAACCACTCCCTATTCGCCCCTGATCTCACGCCTATTTACGGGCCACGCCACTCCAAAAAATCTATAAATAGAGCCCTCATTTCTCATGAGAGGGGGATCCAAGCAAGAAGAGAAGAGGAGAAGAGGAGGAAGATGAGGAAGAAGCTTATCCTCGACCATCGCCGGAACCTCACCGGACCACCGCAGGAGCCTCGCCGGACAACCGCCGGAGCCTCGCCGGACCACCGCCGCAGTTTCGCCGCACCACCATCTCAAGGCCCGACGTTTAGGCCAGATGTTCAGGCCCGACGTTCTACTAAAGGTCCGACATTCAGGCCCTACGTCCTGCTGAAGACCCGACGCCCTGCTTAAGGCCCGACGTTCAGTCCCTACGTCCTGCTGAATACCTTCAGGCTCGACGTGCTACTGAAGGCCTGACATTCAGGCCCAACGTTCTGCTCAAGGCCCGACTTTCAGGCATGACATCTGAGGCCCTCACCTTCTCCAGAGGCCTTTACCCTCGCCAGAGGCCCTCACCTTCGCCAAAGGCCCTTTCCTCCGCCGGACTAGCACCTGACGTCGTTGCTTTATCGAAACACCACCTGAGGCTTGGACTTCTGCTGGGCCACTACCTAATGTCCAGAGTTCTACCAAAGTACCGCCCTATTACGATGGTCTTTTTGACCCCGGTCTTCTACCGACTACGGTCCTCCCGACCTCCGTCACCTACTATGGTCCTTCCGACCTCCATTAACAAACAACGATCTTTCTGACCCCGGTCTCCTACCGACTACAGTCCTTCCGACCAAACAAACATGTATATGTAACTCCTACCATGTAATTCAATCTATATGATGTACATTTGCTACATCAATCCAAGGCCTTCTCCCAAGGAAGGGCCTCATTTGTAATCGACTACAAATACTAGTGGATTCATTCAAACTGGGCCAGGCCCCGTGGTTTTTCCCCCTTTTCAAGGGTTTTCCACGTAAAAACTCTGGTGTCTCTTATGAATGTTTCACCCTCTCACTTATCTACTTGTGTGTTGGATCTTCGTACAATGCTAAGACGTTAAACCATATATTTCTTTACCGCCGCGAATACTCCAGGACGCAACAAGTAATAATTAGTAGTTATTACTTTTACAATATTAATTAAGAAATGCTGGTTTATTATTAAGGTTGGCTGAAGACTGTTTTATACTTGTGCAGGATGTTTGGGGGGGGGGGTTGTAAATGTGCAAATGGAGTTTCTTTTAAATAATCTGGCTTTTGGAGAATATTCTCTACTGATTCATGTGATTTACTAATTGAGGATTATAAGAATAAATTACTATATCGATAAACAAGAGTGATGACTCTGTTTATTGAAAGCCATCTGAATACTGAACTAAGAATACTTAAAAACATCACAAAAGCCATAATTCCTTTTTGAAAAAACACCACAAAGGTTAAAATTCCTTATTTAATATGACTGCTTCGACATGTATATAAGACATTGTTTTACTTTTGCTGATTCATTGTTACTAATTTACTGTTACTAAGCATGTGACTAAGATACTAATTTGAGATTGAAACATGATAATTGAATATCATGTGCACTCCTATACAATTTCCTAATAGTATTGTATCATCATATATTTCTAATAATTTTCATGGATACTTCTGTTTTACTGGTATATATGATTTTCTTACTATTTGGATAGTACTACTATGACATTGGTTTAAGAATAATGGTTTATAGCCTTACCATTTTGATTTATATACTATACTATTTTACAAGCCTTACTACCATCGCATGTGTTTTACTATTTATGAATAGATTTATAAACTAAATGATTTCATGCATACTTTTTTATTTCATTTTTTGAGTTTACTTGTAGGGTTCTAGTGATCTATCAGGCTTTATAAGCTTACTATATGTTGTTTAATGATTTTAGGTTAGTGAAGAGGTTCGAGAGTGTGAGGCTGATCAAATATATGATTATTTAGGTTTCACTATCATTTTGTCTTTTAATTATTCTTTTGAGCTAAAAAATGAGCAGACCATAAGTTGTATTTATATAACTCCTAGTTATTGTATGTACTTTTTTGGTATTGAACACTGATATATTGATGTTTTAATCCATAGACTTATTTTTATTGGTATTTTATTATTGAAAGAAATTAGATAGCTTTATTTGTCATTACTAGAAGATAGAAAATACAATTTATTTCAAATTAGATTTTGGGGCGTGCCATCCATGGCTTAAACCGTACAACCAATATAACAATCCAAGCTATATATCTTTTTGGGATACTTCAATCTTCATAATGCATACATTTATTTTGAAAAGTAAATTACCAAATTTTTATCATCCACCATATTCAATTTGTAGAGAACCACTTTCCATCCTATCTTCATAGCAACATAATTAAAAAATAAATGCCTTCATCCTCTCCATATGGGTTGTCATCACACCATCATTATTAAAGCTTTTTGGTTGGTCAATCTTCTTTTTGAGTGACATATCACTTTACTCAGGCTTCTCATATCCTTTATGACAACCTAGGATCAATCTACATTTATGCCAATCCAATCTTCCACTCTAAAATGTACCATATTCGGCTATACTATCATTTTTTTCATGAGAAAGTTGTTGATGGGTCACTAATCATCTCACACACATCTACTCATAATTAACTTGCATCCATTCTCACAAAATCACTTGCCAAGACTCAATTTCTCATTATTTGCTACAAGATTTGTGTCTTTGATGAAAGCCAATATTGTGAGGGCCATATTAACGAAACCTCTACCTATGCTACATGACCATATATTCTTATTTGTATCATTACGTTATTCTCATATAATTAATGACATAAATATGATTTATTGATATGATTGTTACTATTCTCGTGTATTACCACAGGCCTAATTGGTATTGCTATAGTTATTATCATTCTCAAGTATAACCACTTACCTAAGCATATTGTAATAAATATAATTCTCGTTTATTATCACTTGCCTAAGTGGTATATTGTATGTATATAAGCAAACTCACATGCATACAAGTAAAATAGCTTTTGTTGGTATTCTTCTTCCATTAAATTTTTATTTCCTAACTTTTATATTACTATTTTTATGCTCTTATAATTTCAAACTCACACACCCCATAATATAAAAAATATCAAACTCATGACCTTGAAGATGACGATCTTAATTACTTGACCGAAATTGTTGTGTTCTAATGGCTTGATAAAATAATTTATTTCTAATCTAGCAGACATTTAGACTAAGTAAAATGGAAGTTTGTGAATGCATCTATGACCAAGTGATTATTTCCTTAGATTATGTAGTTGCACACTTTGGGCAAAAATATGCTTGATTATTTTTTTTTTATTGGGGAAGTATGCTTGAAAGATCATTTCAAACCAAAATACCCCACTTTTGATCACAAACCACTTATTTGAAGGCCTCTATGACAGACATTAGTCACAATAAGGTTCAAACATTATTATTGGATAATTCACAACTTTTTTGAACCCTATTTGAACATGAATCAAATAGCATTTTACAATGATAAATACAACAAATAATATTTTAGTAGCTATAACAGTGGATGATACAACAAAGTATTATCACAACATCAATGCCATAACATATCATATGATATATACAACAAAGTAATCCAAGAACTATGACATAATAGTGAGTTATCGTAGTATGTATTGCACAATAGTTCGTAACATAGATAAAATTGAGTAATCCATGAACTCTAACACAAAAGAGAGCTATCATAGTAGGCATGACACAACAAATTATATAATGGAAAGCATTATATTAAATCTAAACTATAACACATCACAATGAAAAGCATTATATCATTAATGTTCTTACAACAAATATTGTGTTAAATATAAACCATTATAATGTTCTTACTACAACAACAAGAGTAAAGCATAATTTTTTTTAAGACTTTGATGCTATTAATTCTAGCTTGCTTTAAAGATCATTTAGCAGCATCGCCTAATAATGGCTCAATTATTAAATTTTTTTTTCTCTTTGAAGCTTGTGCATATAAGTTTGTAATTTATTCTTAGTGATATTGCGACTAGGTATACAATATGCATTGAATTCTCTTTGAATTTCCTACCAATCTTGATTTGTTAGAAACTTTCACTTCTTATAATTTGGAATTTGTTATATAATCAAATGAGAACACGAATCCTAAATTAATTTATTACTATTTTTTTAACTCTCAGAGAGGAATTCTATTGCAGTCCAAGTCTTGTTCACCCACTATGTGTGGATGCTACCTCATTGATGTGCTAGTGATGTTTTGAAATATTATCTAAATGTTATACAAGCCACAAAATGGTGAGTTATCTCGATAAATCTTTTATTTTCCAACATCCAACTAATCCAATAATAAATCGACAACATAAAATTTTATTTGTAAGCAAGGTCTCTGCATGCAACTATAATAATAACTCATTAAGTTTCTATGTCCAATAATATTTATAACATTGAGTGAGATCAGTTTGCTAACTCATCTAGGTTTTGAGTAAGCTTTGATAGTACTAAAAATAAAAAAAAATCTTATAGTCCACCTAAAACATGTCTTCATACTGTAACTTTAACTCTACTTATCTATCCACCGATTAGTTTTAACTTTCCACTTGTATATAATTTTATTCTAGAAATTCATATATTCAATACCAGCATCCATATTAGTTATCTCTAAAATCTTTCATGTTCATAACTACATGAGCTTCTCTTAGTCAGCTATTATCATGGTCTTTCTATTAGGAAAAAAAAAAACTTAATTTTTTCATTCTCATCTCTCCAAAATGCACCTTATATACCTTTTAGGGGGCTTAGATAGTCTTTCCTCTACATTGTGGTTGTCATCGATAGATACTTGCTATAAAAAAAATCAAATTAATTTAACCAAAGTGAAAACTTTGGTACTAAAAGAAGATCCAACTAAAGAATTTATGGGATTTAAAATAATAGTTGGTGGCATGACTAATGCAAAGCTATGGTTAAGTTGGTAAAATAGTTGTAAATGACATGACATAAAGGAATAAAGCTATTAAAGCAACTAAATATACATTTATAATTACTAGACAAATAATTAAAAGTATATTTTAAGAAATAAAATACAATCATAACACAAAAGCGGGTAATTCAAGAGATAACACAATTTTCATGATACAACAAGTGTAAATCAAAGAGTTGATAAAAAATGGTCCCTATGAATCCTTATGTGACAGGGGCGGATCCAGCTACTTTTTTTAGGGTGGGAAAAAAAAAATTTGTGGGGGATGGGCAAAGATGCATAGGATTGATAAAATTATGACAAAAAACATTTTTTTTGGGGGGGGGGGGGGGGTGCAAAATGCCCAAAATACTCAAAATATTTTAAAAAATCTCCTATAAATATTAATTTTTTTTTAGGGTGTGCAATGCCCACCCTAAGACCATGATGGATCAGCCCATGTTATGTGATAAGGTATATCTACCATTAGATGTTATGGATGTGCTTCTTTATTTGATAATATAATATATTATCATTGAAAAGTCAAATTTGGAATGACATTAAAACTAATTTTCTTAAGAGATAATACTAACTATAAATTAGCACAACCTACACATAAGTAAATGTAGAAACTCTTGAAAATCATCGGTATTCAAACTATTTTCATAAAGCAAGATATAATTGTGTTGATCTACTTTGGATGTAAAACTTGTTACTAAAAGGCTAAGAAGCATTGATCTTCAATTATAAATTTGTTAAATACTAATCAATACAAAATCAATAGTGGCAAGTATTTTGCCATTATTTCTAATGTCGAACACAATGAAGTTATTATACTCAAATTTTCTAATAATTTTCTTCATTATTCCCCTAGGTCTATATGTGGCACAAGTAGATTAAAGCATATATCTACAAAATGAGTAAATTCTAAAAGCAAATGAGGGTAAAACAATATAATTCATACAACTTGAATCTTGTTTGGACTTTGATCAAATTTCTATTAACTTTCACTAGGGATAACATGATGCCTAATGTCCTTCTAGGTTTAGCGTTATGAGTGTGAACAAAATTTGATTAAGATTCAAAACTTTTTCAAAATATGTCTGAAGTATGCAATGCAATATATAATATTGTCATTGAAAAAGATTTATGATTCATTTGTGATGAATTTCTTACTGCTTCTTAAAACAGCAAAAAATAAAATTTTTCTATTAAAAAACTATTTTAAGAAGTAGCAAAAAAGCCGTCCCAAGCAAAACTTTAATGTTTGAATGAAATTTTCAAATATAACCAAACATATAACTATATATGGATGTGAAAAAGAAAACTTTGCTTTGGTACTTTACTGTTGACCTATTAGAACGTTAAATTTTTTTATTGCATTTTTGCGTATATAATTTCTGGAAAGTCCCTTTAAATTCTCAAATAAGAATAATATTTTGATCTAGAAATAAATCTTTGAGCATATATAGCTTAAAATTTTATGCCATCATAAAGCATATCACATCAAATTTCTGAAAAAAGGAAACATAAATAGAAACGAAGAAAAACTTAAAGTCATATATATATACATCGTATTTAATTCCTAGAAAATATTAGAAAGTCGGGGTAAATTGTTCCATTGAAATTGGGAACGGAGCATCCGTCTTCGGGTCCGTTTAGCCTGTCGGTGCACACAGAGTTTCCCCATCCATTTGTTAGGTTTATCCAGTTGTCTTCCGGTGTCGTCTCCTTTGATCTCGTCTGTAACTTGGAATCTCGTTGATAGGTTTCCTAAGGTAAAAAGGCGTTTCATTACACCCTTCCTCTCATTTACCCTTCGCTTAGAGTTTTTTCATGGCAATCTGTGAGGTTTTCGGAAGAATTTATGCTTGCGTGTTTTAAAAAGGGTCGCACGGTATGGAGTTTTGCCTTGATTTCGTGGAGTGGCTGGGACCAGACACTGCCTCCAGCGTGCTCATGCTTCTGGAAGATCCCGCTGATCTTGTGCGAGCCAGCGCCGTTTCTCGTTCTTGGCGGCGGTTTGGTGAGAGCAACCCCCCTCTTTTATTTCCGCATGAATGAATCTGAATTGACTGGAATTGGTGTTCTATAGTTCTTGTTATGTTCATGGTGAAATCGACGGGTTTTTGGTGGTTATTCCACGTTAATGGGGCATCTCCTTTTTTTGCTTGAAAATGCTTCTATCCGTATGCTGTTCTAGCAATCGGATTCGAATTATTACCAATTACTGAAGAGAATGAGTTTAAGAGCTCCCATTATGGGCTGAAAATCGGTTGATGAGAAGTAGACCTTGGGAATTCACATACAGACGTATGGATGCACACTGGAGATAATGGGAGTGATGAAAGGGAGGGAGAGTGGGATCATATACTAATTGTGACGTATGATAGGATTCATACTCCTCTATCTAATGGCTGCGGCCTGGATCGTACTAGCTTGGAGAGTGTCCACTTGTCAAGTTTCTTCTCTAAAGTGTTGGTAATGGGGTTGGGAGGTTACGCACTCAAGAAGAGCTAGGGAAGGGTGACATACCAATTTATAATGTGGATCCTATTAGTCATAGCCAATATGGTAAATTTCTTTTTTAATTATAGAATAGTGGGCTGCTAAACAGTGAATATGGCCCAAGGTGTGCCCTAGTCCATACTTTCTCTTTCTTATCCTCTCTCTCCATCCCCCTAAATTTGATTCAGTGCCCCAAACTCGTCCTCTGCAATTTTTCCTAGTGTTGGATAAGACAACAACTCTTGTTGTTTTTTCTGTTATTGCTTTGTAGGTCAGCCACTATTACTATATTTGCAAAACATATGAGCATAGATAATGTGGTTTTGAAGCTTTCTGTTTGATCTGAAGCTTGTATGTTAATAATAAAAGAGTTTTGTTATGAGATTTCTCACTGAATGTGCATACTTTAAGGCCTTTTCCCGTTTAGTGGGTTTTTGGTTGCATGTGCTCACAATGCATGCGTTTGAAGAATACAGAGTAAGGTAAATATTGTTTATTATGATTGCTTAGGATCTATTTGGTTGCAAGAATTCATAATTTATGCATGTTAGAAATATAAAGTGAATGTAATGAATTCTAATTTCTTAGAATTATTTACTTGCTTGTAAAGTAAATTAGAAATAATTTTTTATTTGGTTTAGTGTACCGTCTAGAGTCTAAAATTCTGCTGAAATTCATTGGTAAGATTACCTCTTCAGTACTTGTTACGATAATATAGAACTTGTAACATTGCCACCATTGAACAATAAGTACCCTTAGAACAATGCAAGTATTAAGAATTCACATTCATGTTATTTAAGCATTAGTAGCATAAATCAACAACTACTATGCATTTCCAGATAGGAACTAAGCCAAGGCTTTGATATTTAGCAACTCTTTTGAGTCGAGTGTAATGTATAATTTAACCTATTTTGACCAATTTAATCATAATACAAATAACATTTCATTAAAATAGCACCGTGAGGCAAAACATTAAAAATAGAAAAGAAGAAAAAATATATTCTTATTATGCAGTAATATATTATAAATAAAGTTGATTTTGCTTCCCTATAGAAATTAGTTAAAAATTGTGTTGATAAATAATTCTTATGAATAGACATGCTATAGTGTGGTAGCTATAAAAAGCTGATATTTGACTTTTTTAAATGAAAAATTGTAATACTCACAACAACTTTCATAAAATTTACTTTCTATACAGGTGTTCTAAACTTTTACAAATAGTTGTAGTCGCTATAAGTGGATCCTTAATAGAAAATTTTATAAAGTTATGATTAGGCCACTTATATTATATGGATATGAGTATTGGATAATAAAAAATCATTGATAGGTAAATTAAGTGTATCAAAAATGAGAATACTTAGATGATATTGTGGTAAAATTAGGAATAGATAAATTATGGAATAGTTATGTCCTAGAGAAATTGAAATTATCATATATTGAATATAAAGTAATTAAAGATAGGCTTAATTGGTATTTACGTGTATAACAAGTGACATAATTTGCACCAATTTAGCAGTTGTATTAAATCATCGTCAAAGGATTAGAAAAAAAAAGGTAAACCATGATAATATGGATATAAATTGTTTAAAAAGATTGGTGTAGAATAAGTTTAATGCCATAAAGATTTAAGTTCTAAATTTGAACCCTAATAGTTTAAATGAGGTTAATAATGATGATGTGAAGCTTAGAGTATGCAATTAGTTCTTTTCGATCCATTGTCCGTTAAACATTAATTGTACTTCATGCCATTCAGGGAAAATTGGCTTCTTTTAGTCGTTGAAGCTATAAAGTTGATCGAGGGAAAGTTGCAAGATGCATGAAAATTTTCATCATGCATGGTTTTATTTAGTTGGGCTTAATTGCTTAAAGTGTTATCTATTTTAGGTACTTCTGATTACAACTTGGAAATAATGTACACACACTTGATGTAGGGTGGAAAAAAAAGAGCCAAACACAAAAAATCTATTGTATCACACTACTTCATGGCATATGTTCAACAAATATAATAATCTGTAAGGCTGGTCATTTCATTGAAATGGAGCATCATAATGGTTTACTTTTATATGCTAATGACATCAATAATTTGGAAGACTCCATTGATTTGTTGCAGGATTTGAATTTTCTGACTTATCTTCTGGGAGTCCTAGTGGTCATTTATGATTCTCATGTTAGATATAATTGGGGCCTAATTTGCTTTCTAGCTGAATGTTAGAAATTTTGGCAAGTCGAGTCGTTGTTTTTACTTTAAGTTTAATTTCAAGAGTGCCTAATTAACATTTGACGTAATTCATTGTCAGACGACCTCAAGAAAATTAGGGTGCAATATCATTTTTTGTGGTGCCTCTCTTCACTCATTAAGTTATAGTGACCGTGGTATATATAAGCTCTACAGTGAGACATTTATGAGGGAAAAGTAGAGGTTATTATGAATGAAGGGTTGTGGCCAATCAAGTGGTTGACGAGTAATGGGTGAGATTGAGTGGAAGGTGGAGTTGTAGCATCACTCATTTTTGTGATAGCTTTATTTTGTTATTATCCCCCTGCAAGTTGATGATCTCTCTTGGAGCGTCAACATGGATTGAGTTGATGAAACCGTGAGATGGAAAGTGCTTGGGTTAAGATATTTGCCAATTGGTCTTAAGAAGCGATGTGGTGTGTTATCATGTCATGAGATTTAATGCACTCATGGATGAAGTGGTAATCTATTTCAATATATTTTGTGCGAACATGAAATAATTTATTATTTTCAAGTGCAAGAGCCAAGACATTATCCCAATGCAGCTGTTAGTTGTGTGATGGGGATGTAGAACTCTTATGGTAGATGAGGGAACAATATAATGTTCATAGCAATTTTAGGCTTAGCGCAATATTCAGCCTCAGTTAAGGAATGGGCTACCTTGGATTGCTTTTTCACACATCAAGAGATGAGTATTTTTTCCAAAAATGCGCAATAGCCCTCGTGGACTTGTGGTCGACTATATCGCCTACCCAATCCAAAGTATGAGCAGGAGTGAAGTTATAGAGCGCCTTTGTGAATTGCTAAGACAAGAGTGATAGATCTTTGAACGTATTGGAGAAGACCCTTGAGCCACTGAAATTAAATTTTGAGGGGCTTTTGCATGTGTTGATGGCTCAGTTGATGGTGAATGAGTTGTTTCATCGATTGGTGAATGAGTTGTTTCATCGATTGATAGTGAGATATTGGAAATAGTTGACTAGGTGTTTGTAGAGTTCTGGGTTGTTCGACTTGGCTGCTGGATTTATGTTGAGGAAGTCTTTTACAATGACTAGCTCTATGTAGCAATGCTGAAGCATATTGTAATTGACTTAGATGCATCCCAATTGATCTATTGGTTATTTGAATGCTGAGGAGGTGAGAAACTTCTTCCATGTTTCGCACTTGGAATTGTCATTGGAGAGATTGTAGCAATTGGTTTACAGATTTTGGATCATTATTGGCGAGCAGGATATAGATTTAGGTGTTGCCAAAAGTATAGGTCAAGAGGGATTGGTCAACTGTGTTGGATTTGAAGCAGAGCTATTCACGATGGTTCTTTAGTGGCAAAACATTATCTTGGAGCTATTTTGAGGCTATAAGAGCCTTTTGTAGGTGGCAAGCATTGTGTGGATGGTTAAAATTAACAAAGCTTTGTGGTTAAGTCAAAAACACATTCTCATTAAGCTTTCCATGTAGAAAGGCACTGAAGACATCCAATTGTGTGTTGAGACATGAGTTGTGAATAACAACCATGAGGAAGATGCATATGGTGGGAATTTTTACTATACGACTGAATGTGTTGGTGTAGCCAATGCTATGTTCTTATCTATAACCTTGTGCCTCAAGTACTGCCTTTTGTCTTTCAATGGTACTGTCAAAATGGAGCTTGATTTTGTAGGTCCATTTGTTTCTTGTAACTTTTTGTTGAGGGGATGGTGGAATAAGGGTTCATGTTATTTGAGCTTAAAGAGCTTAAAATTCGTCTTACTTAGCCTTGCACTATTTTTCATCCTTGAAAGTTGATGACTAGCATGAGGGGTCTTGCATTTAAGTAATAGAGTGAGCTTGATCGAGGATTCATTTTGGTTTCAAGCTGTTGGTTTGGATTCTGGTTATCAAGGGATGGCCAGTTGGGTGATGAATACCTTGGTGGTCGATTTATGTAGTTGGTGCTTTGTGGAGTTGATGGATTAGTCCAAAATTGGGATGGAAGCATTGCTAGGATGGAAGTGAATGTGGGAAGGTAGGGATTCTTAGAGGAGATGATATGTTGATGCGATTTGAATGAATTCTGGTTGAGCGGGGGTTGGGGGGGGGGGGATGGGGGGGGGGGGGGGGGGGGGGGGGGGTGGGGGGGGGGGGGGGGGGGGGGGGGGTTGCGGGGGGGGGGGGGGGGGGGGGGGGGGGGGGAAGGGGGGACAACACTTACAAATATGGTAAATATAATTAAATAATTATATGGGTGAAAAGAAGATTTGTTTGTAAAAATATTTGGTTGTATTATAGAGATTATTTGTGTTGTTGTTGTTTAGGTTTTGTAAGTGTTTGTTTTTTTTTATAGTTTTGATTTGGGGGGATAAATTAATGATTTAGGGTGTTTTTTGGTGTTTTTTAAATATTAGGGTGAGGTTTGGGTAAAGGGGGGATGTTGGAAGTTTGTGGTTGTGTTGGTTGAGTTTATTGGGGGATGTTGTGTGTGAATTTTTTGTGTGGTAATTAGTTGGGATGATATTTTAATTAGAATTATTATCGGAAATACGAATCCAACAACACCAAATTTGACCCAATTCGAGTCCAAATGGGTCCAAATCATGGATCCGAAACGCTGTTGGAAGGTTCAAACCACTATTTGAGTTACCAAACGGACTCCGATTTTGACGAGCTTATACTCAAATCGAAGGGCTCGACGAGACGAATCCAACGAGCCCAAGATCACAGAATTCTGACATCACTAAGGCCTTCAAATGTCCAATGAACGGTGCATGATCGTAGGATTCAATATCGGCCGTCCATTGGACCACTCCCTATTCGCCCCTGATCTCATGCCTATTTACGGGCCATGCCACTCCAGAAAATCTATAAATAGAGCCCTCATTTCTCATAAGAGGGGGATCCAAGCAAGAGAGAGAAGAAGAGAAGAGAAGGAAGGAGTTCCTCCTCGACAGCCGCCGGACCACCACCGGACCACCCGCAGAACCTCGCCGGACCACCGTCGGACCACCGCAGGAATCTCGTCGTCGCCGGACCACCGCACCTCGCCGGACCACCAAAACCTCGCCGGACCACCACCTTAAGGCCCGACGTTCATCCCCGGCGTCCTGCCAAAGACCCGACGTCTTGTTCAAGGCCCGACACTCAGTCCCTACGTCCTGCCAAAGACCCGACGTCTTGTTCAAGGCCTGACACTCAGTCCCTACTTTCTGCCAAAGACCCGACGTCTTGTTCAAGGCCCGACGTTAAGTCCCGACGTCCTGCTGAAGACCCGACGTCCTGCTGAAGACCTTACGTCCTGCTTAAGACCCGACTTCCTACTCAAGGCCAGACCATCAACATCCGATCTTCCAAGTGACACTGGGACTAACACCTGACTCCTTATCTCCTACCGCCTACGGTCCTTCTGACCACTATCGCCTACTACGGTCCGTCCGACCTCCATCACCAGACAACGGTATTTCTGACTACGGTCTCCTGCCTACTATGGTCGCCGGCCGACTACGGTCTCCTGCCGACTACGGTCTCCGACCGACTACGGGTCTCCGGCCGACTACGGTCTCCGGCCGACTACGGTCTCCGGCCGACTACGGTCTCCGGCCGACTACGGTCTCCGGCCGACTACGGTCTCCGGCCGACTACGGTCTCCGGCCGACTACGGTCTCTTGCCGACTACGGTCTCCGGCCGACTACAGTCTCCGGCCGACTACGGTCTCCGGCCGACTACGGTCTCCTGCCGACTACGGTCTCCTGCCGACTACAGTTCTTCAGGCCTTTGTCGCCTACTATGGTCCTCCCGACCTCCATCAACAGACAACGGTCTTTCTGTCTCCGGTCTCCTGCCGACCACGGTCCTTCAGGCCAAACAAACCTGTATATGTAACTCTTACCATGTAATGCAATCCATATGATGTACTTTTGCTACATCAATCCAAGGCCTTCTCCTAAGGAAGGGCCTCATTTGTAACCGACTACAAATACTAGTGGATTCATTCAAACTGGGCTAGGCCCCGTGGTTTTTCCCCCCTTTCCAGGGGTTTTCCACGTAAAAACTTTGGTGTCTCTTATGAACGCTACACCCTCTCACTTATCTGATTGTGTGCTGGATCTTCGTACAACGCTAAGACGTTAAACTATATATTTCTCTACCGCCGCGAATATTCCAGGACGCAACAGTTTGGCGCCGTCTGTGGGAAAGTGATTCCCGACTGGGGGGCAATTAGTGCTCTAATCTCAAAAGATCACACATAGCATCAATATCATAAGAAGCAGATGCGGACTGGGGGGCAACTTTGACCCCAATTCTGGTCAAAAAGATCCTCTAATGCTTTATATATCAAGATGATATTTCGGGAAAATCCCAGCGACATGAAAGGATACTTCAAATCAATTACAAGCCTTATACAGTCCTCTGCTGGGCTTCTACTCCTTGGACAAAGTCTTAACCTCGACCTCAAAAAGGTAGTAACGGTCTAAAAATAGACCCTTCATTATCTTTGATTCGGGATACACGCGGCATTCGCCCCCTCCCAATCAAGACAAAATCGATCCCAGGGGGATCCGATTTGACCTCTTCCACACAGGTTAACGTCGTCGAGCAAAGCCTCCGACATACAACCTCGGAAAGGTCCTACATCCTTGGTGGATTCTCCCGGCCTCTTCCACACAGGTTAACGTCGTCGAGCAAAGGCTCCGACATACAACCTCGGAAAGGTCCTACATCCTTGGTGGATACTCCCGACCTCTTCCACACAGGTTAACGTCGTCGAGCAAAGGCTCCGACATACAACCTCGGAAAGGTCCTACATCCTTGGTGGATACTCCCGACCTCTTCCACACAGGTTAACATCGTCGAGCAAAGGCTCCGACATACAACCTCGGATAGGTCTTACATCCTTGGCGGATTCTCCCGACCTTTTCCACACAGGTTAACGTCGTCGAGCAATGGCTCCGACAGACAACCTCGGAAAGGTCCTACATCCTTGGTGGATTCTCCCGACCTCTTCCATATAGGTTAACGTCGTCGAGCAATGGCTCCGACATATAACCTCGGAAAGGTCCTACATCCTTAGTGGATTCTCCCGACCTCTTCCACACAGGTTAACGTTGTCGAGCAAACGCTCCGACATACAACCTCGGAAAGGTCCTACATCCTTGGTGGATACTCCCGACCTCTTCCACACAGGTTAACGTCGTCGAGCAAAGGCTCCGACATACAACCTCGAAAAGGTCCTACATCCTTGGTGGATACTCTCGACCTCTTCCACACAGGTTAACGTCGTCGAGCAAAGGCTCCGACATACAACCTCGGATAGGTCTTACATCCTTGGTGGATTCTCCCGACCTCTTCCACACAGGTTAACGTCGTCGAGCAATGGCTCCGACATACAACCTCGGAAAGGTCCTACATCCTTGGTGGATTCTCCCGACCTCTTCTATACAGGTTAACGTCGTTGAGCAATGGCTCCGACATATAACCTCGGAAAGGTCCTACATCTTTAGTGGATTCTCCCGACCTCTTCCACACAGGTTAACGTTGTCGAGCAGGGCTCCGACTTACAACCTCGGAAAAGTCTCACGTCCTTGGTTAACGTCGCTAGAATGTCATCAATAGACTTCTATCTGACTTATCTATAATGTTAAAATTCTTCCTGATTTTGAATTTCCTCCTGCGCTAAACTTTTGCCTTGCAGGACTTTCGACGGACTAATACACGACGCCGAAATTCTTCCTGTCATCGGACTAATACTCGTAGTCGGACTTCTGCCCGTCGACAAACTTTCATCGGTCTTCTGCCCGAGGTCGTACTTCTACACGACGTCGGACTTCACCTTGTCGTCGAATTTTCTGCTCGTCAGCGGACTTCTACTCGTCGTCGGACTTCTGCCCGTCGATGAACTTTCATCGGACTTCTACCCGAGGCCATACTTCTACACGACGTCGGACTTCTCCTTGTCGTCGAACTTCTGCTCATCAGCGGACTTCTACTCGTCGTCGGACTTCTGCCCGTCGACAAACTTTCATCGGTCTTCTGCCCGAGGCTGAACTTCTACATTACGTCGGACTTCTCCCTGTCGTCGGACTTTTACCAGTTAATAGACTTTCGTCGGTCTTCTACCCGACGCTGTATGACTACCCGATGTTGAATTCATGCTTGTCATCATACTTCTCCTCGATGTTGGAAGTTTGCCCGTCATTCCAACCTATCTCCTTACAACGGTCTATCCGACCTCCTTTGCCAACCACCAAACATCGGAACTCCACAAGATCTCTCGAAGAAAAGAGGGATAAGGGAAAATCTCCAGACTTCCTTGCCAAGAGAGAGGGGCCTCGAAAAATCGAGGGAAGGCCTCAATAGAAAGGACAGAGGGAGAAGAGAAGGAGGGGAAATCTCCGAACTTCCTTGCCAAGAGAGGGGCCTCGAAAAATCGAGGGAAGGCCTCAATAGAAAGGACAGAGGGAGAAGAGAGGAAGGGAAAATCTCCGGACTTCCTTACCAAGAGAGGGGCCTCGAAAAATCGAGGGAAGGCCTCAATAGAAAGGACAGAGGGAGAAGAGAATGAGGGGAAATCTCCGAACTTCCTTGCCAAGAGAGGGGCCTTGAAAAATCGAGGGAAGGCCTCAATAGAAAGGACAGAGGGAGAAGAGAAGGAGGGGAAATCTCCGAACTTCCTTGCCAAGAGAGGGGCCTCAAAAAATCGAGGGAAGGCCTCAATAGAAAGGACAGAGGGAGAAGAGAAGAAAGGAGAAGAAGAAGATGAGAAAAGAGAAGAAGAAAAGGAGGAGGACAATTTTTCTAAAGGCCTCAGGGGCCTATTTATAGTTTTTTAGGAGAGAGAAAGGAAGTTTCTAGAATTTCTGAATTTCTGAATTTTTTTAAAATTTTTTGAAATTTTTTAGAATTTTTTGGGAATTTTTTGAAATTTTTTCGGGCCAAAAAACATGAAAAAACACAATTTTTCGTGAGGTGGGACCCGCTTAAGTCGGTGGGCCAAACCGCCTCACCTCCCACCGCCATATGGAGTGACAGATCCAAGGGGCGCGGGCTGCCACGCGGGTCAGGCAGCTGCTGTAGCGCGCGGGTCATAGCAGACCCGCTGGATGAACGGGTCTGGCAAACCGGCAGGGGTACGCGGGTCAGTCGACCCGCTTAAGAGAACCGCGCGGGTCAGCCGACCCGGAGTCACGCGAGTCAGGCGACCCGCTTAAGAGAACCGCGCGGGTCTGTCCCGCAGGTCAAACGGCCCGCTGGAACTCGGACGAAGCGCCGCTGCTGCCAGCGGCGGTGGCCGGCCGGCCGGTCCGGCTGCCCAACCTTTCCCGGGCTCGATTTTCCTCCCGGACGGTCCGATTTGGACGTTTTTGGGGTCCCCGGACACGTTTTTCGACGTTCCGGACTCAATTTTGACACTTTCGGAACTCAAAAGGACCTCTAAGATCAAGTTTGATCAAGCATTTAATTTTTGGGGTGCAATTTTTTGCGTTTCAGCTAAAATAAATTGTCGACGCATATATTTTCGGATTCCTGGAGCTTCGACATCCGAAAATAGGGGGGCAACTGATACGTCATGCGAAAATTAACTTGATCGGGCACAAATCTCGAGGCAAAATCAAGTTGGAAACTTCAAAAATTAAATTCGGGAGCACCTGAACTCCGATTTCAGCGAGCTTACAGTCAAACTGAGCGTCTCGGAAATACGAATCCAACAACACCAAATTTGACCCAATCCGAGTCCAAATGGGTCCAAATCATGGATCCGAAGCGCTGTTGGAAGGTTCAAACCACTATTTGAGTTACCAAACGGACTCCGATTTTGACGAGCTTAACTCGAATCGAAGGGCTCGACGAGACGAATCCAACGAGCCCAAGATCACAGAATTCCGACATCACTAAGGCCTTCAAATGTCCAATGAACGGTGCACGATCGTAGGATTCAATATCGGCCGTCCATTTGACCACTCCCTATTCGCCCCTGATCTCACACCTATTTACGTGCCATGCCACTCTAGAAAATCTATAAATAGAGCCCTCATTTCTCACAAGAGAGGATCCAAGCAAGAGAGAGAAGAAGAGAAGAGAAGGAAGGAGTTCCTCCTCGACAGCCGCCGGACCACCGCAGAACCTCGCCGGACCACCGCCGGACCACCGCAGGAATCTCGTCGGACCACCGCCGGACCACCGCAGGAACCTCGCCGGACCACCACAAAACCTCGTCGGACCACCACCTTAAGGCCCGACGTTCATCCCCGGCGTCCTGCCAAAGACCCGACGTCTTGTTCAAGGCCCGACACTCAGTCCCTACGTCCTGCCAAAGACCCGACGTCTTGTTCAAGGCCTGACACTCAGTCCCTACTTCCTGCCAAAGACCCGACGTCTTGTTCAAGGCCCGACGTTAAGTCCCGACGTCCTGCTGAAGACCTGACGTCCTGCTTAAGACCCGACGTCCTACTCAAGGCCAGACCATCAACATCCGATCTTCCAAGTGACACTGGGACTAACACCTGACTCCTTATCTCCTACCGCCTACGGTCCTTCTGACCACTGTCGCCTACTACGGTCCGTCCGACCTCCATCACCAGACAACGGTATTTCTGACTACGGTCTCCTGCCGACTACGGTCGCCGGCCGACTACGGTCTCCCTGCCGACTACGGTCTCCGGCCGACTACGGTCTCCGGGCCGACTACGGTCTCTCCGGCCGACTACAGTTCTTCAGGCCTTTGTCGTCTACTATGGTCCTTCCGACCTCCATCAACAGACAACGGTCTTTCTGACTCCGGTCTCCTGCCGACCACGGTCCTTCAGGCCAAACAAACCTGTATATGTAACTTTTACCATGTAATGCAATCTATATGATGTACATTTGCTACATCAATCCAAGGCATTCTCCTAAGAAAGGGCCTCATTTGTAACCGACTACAAATACTAGTGGATTCATTCAAACTGGGCTAGGCCCCGTGGTTTTTCCCCCCTTTTCAGGGGTTTTCCACGTAAAAACTTTGGTGTCTCTTATGAACGCTACACCCTCTCACTTATCTGATTGTGTGCTGGATCTTCGTACAACGCTAAGACATTAAACTATATATTTCTCTACCGCCGCGAATATTCCAGGACGCAACAAAAGGTAACCTATTATTATAATAATATTGTTGACTAATTATTAAATAATATTATATGTTAAGTAAAATTTTAATGAAGTTTAAATGTTTTTATTAAAATAATATTATATGTTAAGTAAAATTTTAATGAAGTTTAAATGTTTTTATTAAATTGCTCTCTCACATTCTTATAGTGGGGGATCTACAATATTTTTCATTAAATTTGATGGATTTTCTTATAATTAGATCAAAATTGTATCAATTTTTGTTAGTCGAGGAATTTTAAATTAGAGTAATTTTAAATTTTGAGATTAAATTGAACATTTAGTAACTCGTATGATATTATTTTTGGCTTTTTCTTGTATTTAAAAATATACCGTTTATTTGAACATATTATTAATATAAATTAGTTAAGAGAATCAAATAAATTCAAATTAAAAATGTTGGCAGGTCATTTTGAGTTGAGATTTTTGGCTTCATGCATGATTTATGTTTCAACATTGAATATTTAAAAATTAAAAGAAATTTTTCTTAATTTTTTTAAAAAATTAATCACATTTAGCTAAGGCACGTGTATTTTTTCCTAGTAAATTTAAAATAAATAATAATCATAGATAGATTAATTTAAAAGAAATATAATATTAATTATAGATAGTTCATGCATCCTTATGAAGAAGGATTGATTCGATAGGTTTTATTTCTATATTATATAGAATATATTCCCATCATTGAATATGTGATAAATTTGAATCTAAATTCGTTAATATATCACTTTATATACGTATGTTTATCATGTTTTAATGATATTCCATTGTATAAAAGCCCTTCAAACCCTCACGAAGGCAAATTATTGTGTATGGTGTCCAGATTCGTTCGGACACCAATAAAAACACGTCACGTCACTCAAAAATATCAGGGCCTAGTGCATCCGGGTGAGGTGGCATCTCTGGATTGTCTGTCCGCATGTCAGGTGACCGGACGCAATAATTTGCCCACAAAACTCTTCAGAAAATCGAGCACGCTACTAAGGAATGATCTTTGCTGCTGTGTTAGGCCTATTTTGGGATGACTTTCTTATTGTTTTATAAAGTTACTTTTTAGTATAAAATATTTTGAATTAGAAAATTTTGCATTAAAAGTTTGCTTTTGAAAGCATTAAAAAAGTTGTCCCAAAAGAAGCCTGATAGCTCATTCAGAATAACTTTCTTATTATCATAATTTATATTTGCTAACTTTTTTTTCGTTGATTCTAAAAATTTTTTGTACTAGAAAGTTATTTACCGCAAGAGCTTTAAAAAATTATTTTATTTAAAGCTCATATTTCTACATGTAGAAAGTTTAAAATAATTTAAATTTATTTAAAAAGAGTTGAATTATTGAAATAACTTTGAGCATCTAATTATTCAATAAATAATTAAAATAATTATAAAATTATTCATTAAAAGCGCATGCATCTTTTGAATATATATATATTTATCTAATTTAAACAAATTAAACTACACCAATTAACATATTTTTATCTCTTTATTTTATGCTTCATTCTTGATTTTATTTCACTTTGATCTAAATTAATCCTAATTAACCTCTAACTTCAATGTTGTTAAGGATTTTTTTTTATACATATAGCAAGTTTAACTTAAGACTAATTATAACAAATTTTTTATATATTTTACTTACTATATTAGAATAAATTTCTTAATCTTCATAACAAACTAACTAAAGAGCTATTTAACATAATTCAATATAAATTTTACTTATATTTAGATCTTAATATTATCAAGATTTAAATATATATTTTTATATCAAAAGTGAGTTATAAAAGCTGAAATGTCTTATAAAAATGTTTGTTCTCATATTGCGCATTTAAGAACATAAAGCTTAACTAAATGAGTCATTAACAATAACTCTAATAGATAAAGTCGAAGCAAGTGTTCAAATCTTTCAATTTCAAACAATTCTTTATTAAAAATTTTAACATAACTATGTTATCTTAAATATTTACTTTAAACTAATTAATCATAAATTGGCAATATTTTTATACAGATAATGAGAATTCTCACACATTGAAATATAGGGGGATTTGCATACATATCATTTTATTTCATGCTATTTACATATCTAACACCTAAAACTTTAATATTACATGATTACTACTCATAGAATAAATATGGGTGCATGCAATGAAATATTAAAGTTTATAGGGTGGTATGGATGATAAGAATGAAATATATGCAGGGGCAGAACCCCCTTAAGCTTGGGAGGTAGGGGTGGGGCAATTGGCCACCATAAAAGTTTTAAAATATCATGGCCTTTAGGTAATAGCCCACAACAAATAGTAAAGATAATTCATCATTTTATTTGTTAATTTGAATTTCAAAAATATTCGTACAAACTAAATCTGTTCCGGGGGTGCTGCTCCCAAAAACCCTTCAAAACCCCCGCAGGTTGAACCCTGTTAGGGGGTGTTGCCACATTGGATCCTCGAAATATCTATGAAGCTTACGGCGATCAAGGATATGAATAAATAAGAGTTGAACCAAATTCAAGACAACTCCAACATACATTTTATAGAAATTGAATGATCAATCAATTACAACACTTTGATTTTTTTTCTGTCAAACAAATCATCCATATTTCAACCTAAATTTTGTTTAAGAATAATTGTCATTAAATAAAATATTGATAATATTTTAAAAATGAATGATATATCAAGCACAAAGAATCATTAGTCACTAAAATATTCTCTACACTTTTAGCAACAAAATTATATGTCATTTTTATATTTTTGGTGGCTAATATATATCAAGTTTAATTATTATTTAGAAGCCTTAGTTATTTTTGGTAGCTAAAATATTTCTGTAGCAAATATTTTCTTTTTATCTCTATTTTGTGATTGCTATTGACCCATTTTCTTGTAGTTAAGAGTCCAGTCAAATTCGAGGTAGCTAAAATATATCTTTAGCAAACATTTTTTTATCTCTATTTTGTGGTTGCTATTGACTCCTTTAGGCAACTTGATACTATGCCACGTGGCAAGCAGATAACGCCGGCTTGGCCATATCTTAAATGCTGACAAGGATCCACGCCTTGACAAAATGATAAGAGCTAGAACTGGGTCCCATATGACGTGGATTGCCACTACCAATATTTTTTTATTATTTTATATAGTTCATAATTTTATATTGTAGAGAATGCCTTGCCTTTTCGTTCGACGTGGACAGATGGGGCCCATATTCATCTGACGTGTCCAACTTTTTGGGCTTTCGAAAGTCGAAACGATCCAAAATGGAGCCAAGCCAATTGGACGGAAAGTTGAATCAGAATATTCTCATTAAAATTTAATCAAAATAAATTTAAATTTTATATTTATTTTAAAATAAAATTAAGATATTTAAACTCATACTGCTCCAATTTTGTCCGACATGTTCTCATATAATGAAAAAATATTTATCTTCATTTATATCTTATTTTCTTATTCGTTTTTTTATTTACAACCAACTTTTTAACATACAATAAAAATAAGATAAATTTATTGATTTAGGATTTGAAATGGTCGGACATTACTTGAGTAGTTGAGTGACTCTGTATTTCCTAAAAAAATCTTAAGAGATATTCCCTAAAATCAGCTTCGAGAGCTTTCCTAAGAGGCATAGCTAGAGGTGTAAGTGAGCCGAGCTTATCCAATCGCGAGCTAAACCTCAATCTCAAAATCAAACTCGTCTGTTAAACAAGCTTGAGTTCGAATTTGACGAGGCTTGACTCATGATCTAACTCGAATGAATGTTATAAAAAAATTAATTAATTATATTTTCTTACATTTGAACGTTTTAAAATTAATAAATGTTGTAGCAGTAAAGTAATTATTACTAAAGTAGCTGTGTTGTGTCTTCAAAAAAATTATATAAAACACCGCCCAAAGCAAAAAAGTTGTAGGCATTAATGAGCGTTTCAAGTCTTTTTCTATGCATAATAAAAGATTCATTATTAATGAGCTTCAAAAACATTATATAAATGTATAAAACATCATCCATCATTCGAGGTCTTTTCTCTGTAGGAAAAAAGCAACCGCAGGTCTTCCACTGATGTGATCGTGTCCACACTCCATAATAAAAAAAACTTATCATCTTCTTCTTCTCCGGCTCAGATCATCAGGCGGTAGACTAGCTTTTTTACGGTGAGCTAGTGAGCTGGCTCGCGACCTTCTCTTTATTGTACGAGCTGAGCTCGAGCATGCACTTCGAGCTTGACTCGAACTTGAGCACGATATTTGGCAGGCGAGCCGAGCTCGAGTTCGACGTGGCTCGAGCTCTGCTCGACTCATTTACACCTCTAAGCATTGTCATGAAAATTGAAATATCTCTCTATCTTAATTAATGCTTGAGAGATATCTTGTCTTGTTGCAAACACGATTGGAATTTCTTCTAATACAAGGGATAAGTTTGAGGATTGCACTAAAAAAAATAAAAAATAAAAAAGTTTGAATGCACTAAAAACAATAGGTGACTGGTTATATATAGAAGTAATCAAATTATCAAAATTATCTATAATTAAGGAATTCTCCTAGTTCAAAATATAAAAATATAAGGAGAATTAATACCTATTCATATATTTCAAGGGATGATTAAATCGTTATACAAAATAATCCTAAAACATTTATCATTGTTATAAACATAAAATGCACTATATTTTGCCATCAATTGATCAAAAGTAATGTGAAGATTATGTCCTTGCGTGGTCCTCCCCATCAATCTGAATGATGATCATCAATAGTGGTATGATGACGATTGTCAATAATTTGTTTATAAAACCTATGATATCTCCTTAAATATGAATTATCATACAATGATTAAAAGGATTTCTAGCTATTAGTAATGTATACACATTTCATATTTTTTAGTAATTAATATGTGAAATGATTAGCCCTTAAATAAATATGGTGTACAAATATACTACAGAAAAGTTACAAATTTACGACGGATAATTTTTTTATCGAAATGACGACAAAAAATTTCGACGATATTTTTGCTACAAATTTGCTGCGGAATTTTCACTGCAAATCCACCGCAAGCTGAGTTATAATATAAATAGATAAATAAAAAAGTTTTTTGTTTTATTTTGTCTCCACGACCGAGTGACAAAGAGGGTTGGTTTGCAAAGGAGCATGTTTGAATATCATGCAGGTCATGTGGCGCGGGCAATACTCTCCGGCAACTGGTCAAGTATGGGCAGCGATCAGGCAGGAGCGGGCGGTCGGGCTCAGCCGCTCGGGCAGTCGGGATGTTAGGTAGGAACAGGCAGCCGGTCAAGCTCGAGTAATTTTAACTGGTTGATTGTATAGTTTTACTTCATTGTATTTTGTATGATTTATAAAGAATGAAAATTTTGGTATTTTAATATAAGCATGTTACAAATATATGCATTTGTGAATGAATATGTGTATGTGATTAGATAACATTTGGTCGCTATTAATATTTGTATACTATTATAATAATGATGTGTGAATACAAGCTAAGGCCGATGATTTACTGACATTGGTTGGATACTAACTGACTTGTATAGGATGGTCGACCGACAAACTTTTCTTTAAATACTATGATTTGCTGGTATTATTTACTGGTTCACTAGATTTATTAATTGGGAGTTATAATAAGTTATTATTGTGTTGACGGTTAAAGAGTGACGTCTTTGTTTATTTAGCTAATGATTACTAACCTATTAACTACTTGAAAAATATCATGCAAGCAAGATTTCATGATTATTGGAATGCACGTTATTACACTGATTTATTATTGCTTTATTGTTGTCACTTTACTATTATATTGTTCTATTAATTAATATTGTTGTACTATTTTACTATTACTTTCACCAGTTTTATGGATGCTGATACTGTTACTAATACCACAACTATTTCACTATTATTATTACTATTATTGATTCACTGTTTAATGATTTACTATTATTGAGCACGTGATTCTTTTACTAAGCATATGATACAAGATATTGATTTATACTGATATAAAATAGTTGAATATCATGTATATTATCTTGTATAATTAATTGTGCCGCATTGTTTTGGATTCCAACAGTTGATAGATATTTTAGTTTCACTAATTTATATGATTTTCTTATTGGTTTGATAATACTGCTATGACGACTGCTTTATCAATTTGACATTTGTATTGATTTATAGGTTTACTAGTTTATAGATTTCACTATTTTTGTATTATACTATATTATTAATCATCATACTATATTGGTTGTCGTAGTGTAGCAGCCTCCATACTTGCTTATTTTTTATAAGCCTTCATTTATTATGAACTGATAGTTATTGTATGTATTTTATTATTTCTGCATATATTCATGATTATATTGATTACTACTATATAAACTGATAGACGACATGCACACTATTTCTTTATGATGCTTTGAGTTCAATTGTTGAAAATTTTAACATACTGGGCTTTTTAACTCATTATATATAGTTTAAATGATTTTAGGTCAGGAAAAAGAATTGGGAGTATGAGATTGATTAGTTACAGGATTTTCCTAAATTTTTTGTTGTTTGTTTTTTTTTTCCTTTAGATATTCTTTTGTAATCATTAGTAGAAAGATGGGTGTTGTATTTGTATGACTCATGTGTATTGTATATAATTTTTTGAGTTTGAATAAAAATCTCTATTAATATTTCTATCAATAGATTCATTTCAGTTAATATTTATACAATTGATAAATAAAATTAGATACTTTTATTATTGTTATTATTAAAAGATAAAACAAATAATTCTTTCAAATTAGATTCTGAAGTGTGACACATGATGTACATGATGTTTTTGGTAATTAGAAAGATCAATGCATATTGATTGTTGATACATCATCACAAAATTAGCTTGATCAGGCACGAATCTCGAGGCAAAAACTAGTTGGAGACTTCAAAAATTAAATCCAGGAGCATCCGAACTCCGATTTCAACGATCTTACAGTCAAACTGAGCGTCTCGGAAATACGAACCCAACAACACCAAGATCGACCCAATCCGAGCCCAAATAAGTCCGAATCAAGAGTTCAAAGCGCTGTTGGAAGGTTCAAACCGCAATTTGAGTTACCAAACGGTCTCCGATTTTGACGAGCTTATACTCGAATCGAACGGCTCGACGAGACGAATCCAACGAGCCCAAGATCACTAAATTCCGACATCATTAAGGCCTCCAAATGTCCAACGAACGGTGCACGATCGTAGGATTCAATATCGGCCGTCCATTTGACCACTCCCTATTCGCCCTTGATCTCACACCTATTTACGGACCATGCCACTCCAGAAAATCTATAAATAGAGCCCTCATTCTTCACAAGAGAGGATGGAAGCAAGAGAGAGAAGAAGAGAAGAGAGGAAGAAGAGAAGGAAGGAGCTCCTCCTCGACAGCCGCCGGACCACCACAGAACCTCGCCGGACCACCACAGAACCTCGCCGGACCACCGCAGAAACCTCGCCGGACCACCACAGAACCTCGCCGGACCACCGCCGGACCACCGCAGAAACCTCGCCGGACCACCGCCTGATCACCGCAGGAACCTCGCCGGACCACCGCAGAACCTCGCCGGACCACCACCTTAAGGCCTGACGTCCAATCCCTACGTCCTACTGAAGACCCGACGTCCTGCCGAAGACTCGACGTTCTGTTCAAGGCCCGACACTCGGTCCCTACGCCCTGTTCAAGGCCCGACACTCGGTCCCTACGCCCTGTTCAAGGCCCGACACTCGGTCCCTACGTCCTGTTCAAGGCCCGACACTCAGTCCCTACGTCCTGCTGAAGACCCGACGTCTTACTCAGGACCCAACGTTCAGTCCCTACGTCCTCCCAAAGACCTGACGTCTTACTTAAGTAACTGATTGTAACCTGATCACCCTTGGAGGTGATTCAGTCCTTTGTAACCAACTCAAAGTCTAGTGGAATCATTTTCAACTGGGCGAGGCCTCGTGGTTTTTCCCTTTTTAAGGGTTTTCCACGTAAAAAATCTTGTATTCTCTGTGTGTGAGCTAGTTATACGTACAACGTTAAGACGCAGAATTAAATCTCTATCGCCGCGTATTTTCTAGTCCGCAACAGATTGGCGCCGTCTGTGGGAAAGATCAGTCCCACTACACTAAGTACTTCTTCAATGGCAAACAGGCGTAGCCATCGCATCATGGGAGCCTCTCGCTCCAATTCACATCAATCAGGAAACCAGTCCCTGAATCAAGGACGACGGGCATCTGCCTCCTTTCACCCTGGTGGCCGACACCCTGCAGGGGAAGGAACTTCAGGGCCATCCCTAGAAGAGCGTATCAGGAAGATGGAGGAATCTCAGAATGAGATCCTTCGACTCTTAAGGGAGACTCGAGGACCAGCACTAGTACCTCAAGAAGATATTCTCTTCCCTCGAGACCAGCCAGGCTTCGAAGACGTTCTTCATGTTGAAGTCCCCCTTCCTTCGCCTAGAGTGCGCCCTCCAATCCGTCCAGAGAATGAGCTTGCTGACACAGCAAGCTCTACCCATCCTTCACACACGGGCCATCGGCAGCATATGCCTCCAGAAGTCCCAGAAGACTTAGACCAACAGCACGTTACTGAACTCCCCCGCAATACTCTCCGGGATGAGTTGCGTAGGCTAGTCCGAGAGAAGAGTTCCCCACAGGAGGTACAAGACACTCCCTTCGCCAACGGGACATTCATGAATCGTCACCTTTCACCGAAGCTGTCCTCCGATACCCCGTTCCGGCAAGATTCAAACTCCCGAATATTGATTCGTATGATGGAACTTCAGACCCCTACGAGCATATCGACCACTACCGCACTATTATGCATATCCAGCAGGCCCCGGATGCTTTGCTCTGTCAAGTTTTTCCTGCCACCCTTAAAGGGCAAGCCCGAACATGGTTCTACTCATTGCCTGCCCAATCCATCTCGATATTCGTTAAATTGGCAAAACTGTTCGTCGAACAGTTTGTCGCCAACCGAAGAACAATTAAAGATTCCTCCCACCTTTCAGGGATACGTCAGAACGAGGGTGAATCCCTTAAAGAATACTTCCAGAGGTTTTCTACGGAAGCCCGACAAATTCCAGGGGTAGATCCCGAATTGCTTAGAGGTGTATTTCTTGGAGGACTCCGCCCAGGCCCCTTCTACTCAGCACTCATGCGAGATACGGTCCATTCATATGCGGATCTAATCCATCGAGTAGAGGCTCAAATCTCCGCCAATGATGCCATCAATGCTCATAGAAAGCAATTTGAGCAGACGACCGGGAAGCGTAAGAATCCCCCAGGGACGGAGAATCCCCCCTCACAAAGGAATAAGCAAGGAAACTACAATTTTCCTCCTCGACCCTCACAGCCGCGACAAGAACTTCGTCAAGAAAAGGAGTACACACCACTCAATACATCCCAAGCAAATGTATTAATGGCCATCCGGGATCAGGAGAACGTAAAATGGCCACACCCTTTGAAACCCAACGTCGGAAACCAAGAGCAATATTGCCACTTCCACCGTAGCCGTGGGCACACTACTGAAGCATGTTGGCAGCTCAAGGAAGAAGTTGAGAGACTGATCCGACAAGGATATCTCCGACAATTCATCAAGAATACACAAGCCCGAGAAAGAAGTTGGTCCGACTGGGGGGGGCAGAATCAACAACAAAGGCAGCCGGTAAACAATCGCCAAATAGTGGGAGAAATTGGAACCATTGCTGGGGGCCTATCAACGCCTTACCAAGTTTCAATTGCGTAGAGCACAATAGTGCTACTTGTTTTAAGTATCGTATGTCTTTAGTATTGTGTGACTTCAGTACTGTCTGTCTTTAATTTTGAATGTTGTTTGTGATGTTTGTAGCTTCTCCCTCCTTAGGCTGTCTTAGGGAGCTATGTTTTTGTAAGACTTTATCTCCTTATCTTCTTCGAGTAAAATTATATTGATAAATTTGCAAAAGTAGTGAACTTTAATATCATTGACTCGAACAAATACATAATCGTTATTGTAGCTCAATCACCAGATAATCAATCCTTGGTGGATTCTCCCGACCTCTTCCACACAGGTTAACGTCGTCGAGCAAAGGCTCCGACATACAACCTCGGAAAGGTCACACATCCTTGGTGGATTCTCCCGACCTCTTCCACACAGGTTAACGTCGTCGAGCAAAGGCTCCGACATACAACCTCGGAAAGGTCTCACATCCTTGGTGGATTCTCCCGACCTCTTCCACACAGGTTAACGTCGTCGAGCAGGGCTCCGGCATACAACCTCGGAAAGGTCTCACATCCTTGGTGGATTCTCCCGACCTCTTCCACACAGGTTAACGTCGTCGAGCAGGGCTCCGGCATACAACCTCGGAAAGGTCCTACATCCTTGGTGGATACTCCTGACCTCTTCCACACAGGTTAACGTCGTCGAGCAAAGGCTCCGACATACAACCTCGGAAAGGTCTCACATCCTTGGTGGATTCTCCCGACCTCTTCCACACAGGTTAACGTCGTCGAGCAAAGTCTCCGACATACAACCTCGGACAGGTCCTACATCATTGCCGGATCCAATATCGGTTAACATCATCGAGTAAAGGGTCTGACAAACAACCTCGGATAGATTATACATCCTTGGTTAACATCGCTAGAATGTCGTCAATGGACTTCTATCTTACTTCTCCACAATATTAAAATTCTACCCAATTTTGAATTTTCTCCTGTCGCTGAACTTTTGTCTTGCAGGACTTTCGGCGGACTTATACCCTTCGACGAACTTTCAACGGTCTTCTGCCCGAGGCCGTACTTCTACTCGACGTCGGACTTCTCCTTATCGTCGAACTTCTGCTCGTCAGCAGACTTCTACTCGTCGTCGGACTTATGCCCTTCGACGAACTTTCAACGGTCTTCTGCCCGAGGCCGTACTTCTACTCGACGTTGGACTTCTCCTTATCGTCGAACTTCTGCTCGTCAGCCGACTTCTACTCGTCGTCGGACTTATGCCCGTCGACGAACTTTCATCGGTCTTCTGCCCGAGGCCGTACTTCTACACGACGTCGGACTTCTCCTTGCGTCGAACTTCTACTTGCCTTCAGACTACTAACCGTCGTCAGACTTTTACCCGTCGATGGACTTTCATCAGTCTTGTACCTGGCACTGCACCTCTACCCGACTTCGTACTTCTACCAGATGTCGGGCTTCTACCAGTTAATAGACTTTCGTCGGTCTTCTGCCCGACACTGTATGACTACCCGACGTTGAATTCCTGCCTGTCATCATACTTCTCCCCGATGCTGGAAGTATGCCCGACATTTCAACCTCCCTCCTTACAACGGTTTATCCGACCTCCATCGCAAATCACCAAACATCAGAACTCCACAAGATCTCTCGAAGAAAAGAGGGAGAAAGAGAAGAATGGGGAATCTCCGAACTTCCTTGCCAAGAGAGGGGCCTCAGAAAACTGAGGGAAGGCCTCAATAGAAAGGACAGAGGGAGATGAGGAAAGAAGAGAATCTCCGGACTTCCTTGCCAAGAGAGGGGCCTCAGAAAACTGAGGGAAGGCCTCAATAGAAAAGACAGAGGGAGATGAAGAAAGGAGAGAATCTCCGAACTTCCTTGCCAAGAGAGGGGCCTCAGAAAACTGAGGGAAGGCCTCAATAGAAAGGACAGATGGAGATGAAGAAATGAGAGAATCTCCGAACTTCCTTGCCAAGAGAGGGGCCTCAGAAAACTGAGGGAAGTCCTCAATAGAAAGGACAGAGGGAGATGAGGAAAGAAGAGAATCTCCGAACTTCCTTGCCAAGAGAGGGGCCTCAGAAAACTGAGGGAAGGCCTCAATAGAAAGGACAGAGGGAGATGAGAAGAAAGGAGGAGAAGAAGAGAAGAAAAAATGAGGAGAAGAAGAAAGGAATGAACTTTCTTAAAGATCTAACGCCCTATTTATAGCTTTTTGGGAGAAAGAGTGAAAGTTTCTAGAATTTTTAATTTCCCAAATTTTTCTAAATTTTTCTGAATTTTTTCGGAATTTTTTGGGATTTTTTCGGATTTTTTATGCATTTTTACGGCCAAAAAAGGCCTAAAAAAGCTTAAAAAATTCAATTTTCTGCACTAGTGGGGCCCACTAGGTCGGTGGGCTGAACAGACCCGTCCATTCATTCAAATGAGGCGGTGGAGGAGCAGCCAGCGCGGGCTGCCACGCGGGCCCAGGCGGGCCTAGGCGGCCCAGGCGGGCCGCCGCGCGGGCCAGAAGCCGGCCCAGCAGCCCACCGCGCGGGCTTCAGCGCGGGCCGCAGGCGCGGCCCGGGCGGCCCAGGCGGGCCGCCGCGCGGGCTGCAGCGCGGGCCGCAAGGCGCGGCCCAGGCGGCCGGGCGGGCCGCCGCGCAAGCCGCAGCGCGGGCCCGCGAGCGCGGGCCCAGGCGGTCGGGCGGCCCAGGCGGGCCGCCGCGCGCGTTCCAGCGCGGGCCGGCGTGCCGCCGGCGGCAGCGGCGGCCGGCCGGCCGGCCGGTCCGGCCGGTCGGGCCAGGCCGCCTAGCCCATTTTGGGCCCGATTTTCGTCCCGAAAACTCCGATTTCGACGTTTTTGGGGTCCCCGGACACGTTTTTCGACGTTCCGGATTCAATTTCGACACTTTCGGAGCTCAACGAGGCCTCTATGATCAAGTTCGAGCAAGCCATTAATCTTCGGAACGCATTTTTTGGCATTTCGGCCTATGCAAATTGTCGACACTTATATTTTCGGACCCGTGGAGCTTCGGCGTCCGAAAATAGGGGGCAACTGATACATCATCACAAAATTAGCTTGATCAGGCACGAATCTCGAGGCAAAAACTAGTTGGAGACTTCAAAAATTAAATCCAGGAGCATCCGAACTCCGATTTCAACGATCTTACAGTCAAACTGAGCGTCTCGGAAATACGAACCCAACAACACCAAGATCGACCCAATCCGAGCCCAAATAAGTCCGAATCAAGAGTTCAAAGCGCTGTTGGAAGGTTCAAACCGCAATTTGAGTTACCAAACGGTCTCCGATTTTGACGAGCTTATACTCGAATCGAACGGCTCGACGAGACGAATCCAACGAGCCCAAGATCACTAAATTCCGACATCATTAAGGCCTCCAAATGTCCAACGAACGGTGCACGATCGTAGGATTCAATATCGGCCGTCCATTTGACCACTCCCTATTCGCCCTTGATCTCACACCTATTTACGGACCATGCCACTCCAGAAAATCTATAAATAGAGCCCTCATTCTTCACAAGAGAGGATGGAAGCAAGAGAGAGAAGAAGAGAAGAGAGGAAGAAGAGAAGGAAGGAGCTCCTCCTCGACAGCCGCCGGACCACCACAGAACCTCGCCGGACCACCACAGAACCTCGCCGGACCACCGCAGAAACCTCGCCGGACCACCACAGAACCTCGCCGGACCACCGCCGGACCACCGCAGAAACCTCGCCGGACCACCGCCGGATCACCGCAGGAACCTCGCCGGACCACCGCAGAACCTCGCCGGACCACCACCTTAAGGCCTGACGTCCAATCCCTACGTCCTACTGAAGACCCGACGTCCTGCCGAAGACTCGACGTTCTGTTCAAGGCCCGACACTCGGTCCCTACGCCCTGTTCAAGGCCCGACACTCGGTCCCTACGCCCTGTTCAAGGCCCGACACTCGGTCCCTACGTCCTGTTCAAGGCCCGACACTCAGTCCCTACGTCCTGCTGAAGACCCGACGTCTTACTCAGGACCCAACGTTCAGTCCCTACGTCCTCCCAAAGACCTGACGTCTTACTTAAGTAACTGATTGTAACCTGATCACCCTTGGAGGTGATTCAGTCCTTTGTAACCAACTCAAAGTCTAGTGGAATCATTTTCAACTGGGCGAGGCCTCGTGGTTTTTCCCTTTTTAAGGGTTTTCCACGTAAAAAATCTTGTATTCTCTGTGTGTGAGCTAGTTATACGTACAACGTTAAGACGCAGAATTAAATCTCTATCGCCGCGTATTTTCTAGTCCGCAACAATTGTTATTAAATTCAAAATTATAATTTCAGTACTAATTATGCTATACAATTATAATCAATTGTATGATTAGTTATATCCAAGCTGCATTGTATGCTCCTTTTCTTAATTATGTGCATTTAAAATTTGACAAATTGTGTTGTATGATATAGATCATTTTGTACAATATGTAAGTAATTTACCTAACTAAAAGCTGTAATTTCATGAGCGAATTAAAAATCAAATCTTAAAAATATTATATTGTATGATGCATGTTGCATAATTCTATTAAATAAAGATATTTTTTTTAAAATAGCCAAATGTACTAATCGTCATGTACGATTCTTAGTTTGAATTTTATAAAATTTTTAATAATCACTTAATTAAGATTTCTAATCAAATCACCTTATAAATATAATTACCTAAAAATTTTAAGATGAGATTTTTGATAGTTGAGGCTATTGAAAAAAGGGAGCTTAGGGGAGCTAGGTTTCTTCTTGCTACTTCACTTTCTTTTGAGATTTTCTTATAATAAAAAGTGGAGGCTTTTGTCTGAGACTTTCTATGACACACACACAATAAACTTAAAATATTAATCAGCTCATCTCATCATAGCTAGTGCATTATCTTCAAACAAAATTCTATGAAGTTTTTTAAAGACATACCAATTCACCCTACCCACCCACCTTCTCTTGTGTGTGCCACATGCAACATGCATATAAAAATTGAAAGTGACTATTATTAAATGCTATAAGAAATAATATTGCTATAATATCTTAGGGGTGAATGATAAAATTTTATTTTTATTCAACTGTGATTGGATTGATGATATTCCCAATAACTGTAAAAGAGTGCATAAAATGCATGAAACTATCAAAATAAAAGGAACTAAGAAATACAAATTGTTTTATCATTTCATTCTAGCACACTATGCAAGTCACGTGCATTGCACAAAGTACCATGGTAGGATAATAGCTAAATAGGCTAAGCAAAATAATAGAGCTTGCTCATAAGGAAGAACAAATATTAAAACTTAGAGAGCCTATTACTGATATCGAGTCAAAAATAAACTTGTAATGCATTAATATTTAATGCAAAGAATTTGATAATTTTATAGAAGGTAAGTATTGATAATGAGTGACACATCACTCTAAAAAAATCTTAACATGAAGAGGGCTTGGTCTTTTGACTTGAGATTCAGGAAAGCTCAAAAGGTTTGAATAGTTTTAGGGCTCCACTCGAGCACCACTGTCATACCATCATTCATTCATCATTATCAGGCCACCACCATCAGACTATTGCCTGATTGCCACCGTTGGACCCACATTAGTTCACTTCTGATCAATGTCATGGACCACATTCTTCTAACTACTATCACACAATGATAATCCCTTGAACACTAGCATCCCATTACATTTTCCCAATTACCATTGCATGATAATGATTCTCGACCACCATTACCGAACTATAATCATTTAATCACTATCGTTAGAACAATGTCTCTTTCGACTATTCTTTTTTTGTGTATCTATCTTCCTAAAATTTTAAATCTTAAATTCTTTTTATCATCATAAATATTCTAACACACAATAACTCATTTGAAATTTAATTAATTTAATATTTAAGTTATAAAAAAGTTCAACTTCAATTAATTATTAATTTTAACAAATTTAAATAAATATCAATATTGCCAAACTCAAAGTATTCACCAAGCATTCTCACCAAATTTTGTTTCTTTTTTTTTTTTTTTGGGACATTACCAAATTTTGTTTCATTTATCCTATCAAAACAAATTTGTAGATTATCGCAGTTTTTTAATGGATAAGGCATGACGTGGCTAGCTAACGCGTTTACAGGCTGTCACGATCTCAAATGGCTGGCACTCTAGTCATCTGACATCGTTAAAGAAACATTGGGGTAGTATAGTCATTTCACTGTTTAACTGCCATATCTCCCGTTATAGATACCCTCAAACGATTGTGGGAGGAGAACCCAAAAAAAAATCCCCAATTTTTTTCTCTCTCCTCTTTCTCTTTTCCCAGCTTTTCACCCGCGCTTTCTGCATTCTTCTCCTCTGATATTATACAGAGAAGAGGAAATAGGGAAATAGGGCTTCCGCTTCCGCTCGCTTGCCGAAAATGCCATGGTTTCCTTGTCAGCCTTCCTTCGAATAGGGGAATCCCAGCTTTGACTTGATAGTATCCGATTAGGGTTTTACTTTAATCCAAAATTTTCACTTGGGTCGTCGTTTAGGACAAGGTTAGGGTTTTGTTGTTGGCTGGAGATGGGGGCCGCAGCATCAAGCGTTCTGGGACCTGAAGGTGATGGAGGAGCTCAGGAGACGGGGCTAGGAGATTTGCCGGAAAGTTGCATCGCGGAGGTGATGCTGCACCTCGACCCGCCGGGGATCTGCAAGCTGGCGAAGCTTAGCCGAACTTTTCGGGGAGCGGCGTCGGGGGATTTCGTGTGGAAGACGAAGCTGCCTAGTAACTATCACTACCTCTTGGAGAAGGCGTCGGATGACAAGGAGCTCAGAGTTCCGCTGACTAAGAAGGAGATCTTTGCACGGCTTTGCCGCCAGAACCCCTTCGACGGGGGAACAAAGGTACGGGTGACTATTGTATTAGTGCGGGACTTTTTCTAGGTGGTTTTGTCCTTTTTTCGGTATCCCACTGTTGCGGCTTTTGATGTGCAACGTTCAATTGATTGCAAAGTTTAATGCATAAATTGTTTCTTTGCAATTGATTGGAGGGATGTCATGAAATCTACCTTCCTATTATTGTTACATTGGATATGTGGGAAGGTGTTGGTTTTCCGTTGCGTTTTCTGGGGTTTGATGATGATTTCTCATTTAAAAAGTTGATTATTGTTCTATAGGATTTTGAACCCTTGTTTTTCCGGTACACTATGTATATATTATGGAAGAAATGCACGTTTTATAAAAATAAAGTTATCAAAAAAAAAAAAAAAAAGGAGGAAGAAATGGGATTGTAGTTGTTTGTTTTTGCAAAGTTTGGCTGATAATAGAAGTTGTCTTTTGTTTTAGTACGGCAGGTACATTATTTTGACCTGCGGTGATTTTGGCCATGCAGGAATTCTGGCTAGAGAAGCATAGAGGTAGATTTTGCATGTCCATTTCTTCAAAGTCGTTTTTGATAACTGGAATAGATGATCGGAGATACTGGAATTATATCCCGACGGAGGAATCAAGGTATTGTTCTTCTGATGTTATCAGTGTATAAAAATTAGATCTTGTCTCTTTGGGACATTTGAGGCAATCTCTTCATTTAGGTGTAACTGTACTTGAACCTATTATTTTGGGTTGCTAGTAAAAACTGTTGTTTGCTCGTCTGGTTTTTTCAGGTTTTGAGTGCCATGCCCATGCTAATGCTTTACGGGTTTTGGGCACAGTTTTTTATGGCTCCTTTTGTTCTGTTATTTTACTTTTCGGAAATCCATAAAGTGGACTAGTTTGCCAAAAAAAAATTACATTGTGATGCAAAAATGAAGGGTTACTAGGTTTTTGACTATGCGTGTCCTTTGCTGACAGAAGCTCTTTGATGGTTGGATCATCTATTGCCTTCTGTCTTCCCAGTTAGAAAGGATTTAAGGGTTCTTCAGGACCATATTTGTGTATTAACGAGTCGTATAGTCTAATTTCAGTCTCGCTCTTTTCCAGTGTTGGCTCGGAAATTCATGTGTTAAATTAGAAGCTTTACACCATAGCACTATATGCATAATGTGTGACGTTGAAGATAAAAGGAGAGAGCAGATTTCTTCAGCATATTTTATTTATTGAATTATTCCCAAATGTTTGTGGTTCATCGAACTATTCCGAATAATTTGGTGAAGAGAAAATATGTTCCATCTCACGCTGATTGCTACATTTGTTTTCTGTCATAAATGCACTGTTATAATTATGAAATTAAGATAACAATTCATTCAAGTTAATATGTGATTGTGAAGCTAGCTAGCTTCTGATTAAGTGATTATGATTAAACGGTTTGGTTTAACTGTGGATTGGTTACAGTGATTCATACAAGAGAATACTATCAATTGAACTTCTGCAATAATCTGAGAGTCTTTGTAATGTTGTATATGTCAGGGATAGAGCTAATTGGTTCGTTTTGTTAAGCAGTGCTATTTTCCCCTTCAATTATGAGACTATTGATGCTCCTGAAGTTGTATGATTTAATTTCTAAGCTAATTAATACCTTAGCTTGATGATGTTTTGCATAACTTTTTTTTCCTCTAGGAATAGCTGAATAGCTTGTATGGGATAATATGCTATGATATGAATTATTATAATTGAACAACAGGAGTCCAGATTGGCTACTATTCTTGGATTGCTACTGATTTGACTATTTTATGTCATCGTACTAACAAATGTTTAATTAAATCCATTTTGATAGTACTGCCACGCAATTCCATTGGTTTTTTCCCATAAGATTTCTTATCTTTTAGCACTCACTGATGTTTTATATGCTTTGGTTAAGATCATAGATTGAACTCTTTTAACTTATTTAATTGAATGCATCAGCCATTTCAAGATGTCAGTAATTAACTCGAATGTATTGTACGCCTAGGGTAATAAAAATAACAAATATTGAGTGTTTTGTATTGAATTTTGAGGAGGAAAGTACATATAAAATATTACAGTTGGTTTCAGATCATTTTCTGTGATTTGTAAATTGTAATTATTAGGATTTGTCAACATAGATGCCATTCACGTCATAATCTTCATTATGTGGTTCTTGTTACCTCAAACGTTTCAGTTATGATTTTTAATAGTGTATTTTCATTGACAGCTTCTCTTTTCATTACCACTTCAATGAATATTTTATTGAGTGAAAGTTTAGAAGTGCACCTTGTGCATTAATGCATGATATCAACAACCATTGAAACTAGTTTGTTTCAATAGAAATATTTAGAACCCGTTGGTTCTCAGCTTCGAAAATAATTTCAAATATTTATTAGAAAATTCATGAAAATGGGTTTTAATTTTACTTATAATAACAGTAAATATTAACTTGAAGATGGGTGAAATGGAACTCACTACAATACCAACATTCATAGCAACGCATCAACAAACATAATTGAAACTCTCGTAGGTAAAATAATTTTTGAACAAATTCAAACAAATTTCAAACACCTTTGTCAAAATAATCAATTATTCTAGGATTTGTCTTCAACTCCACCTCGAAGTTTGTGATGTTGGTGCATAAAATAGTATAATTACAATAAAAACTGGTTTTGTTGTTTGCCAATGCACTCAAGATAAGGACAAAATGTAAATTGTTTAGTTTGGCCAGAAAAATACTGTAATCACCATAAAAAATGGCTTTGTTGTTTCCTGGTACACTCAAGGTAAGGACAAAAGATAAATTGTCTGCTTTGGCAAAGAGTTTGTCTGAAATCTCCATCCAGTTAGGCATTTGTCTTACCCCATTCTTCTAGCCTGAAGGAAATGCCTTCCAGCTTTTAGTGTAAGGAGCATTTGTTTATTTTATATTATATGGTTTGCAACTAGGACTTAAAGAGAGTGCAAGTCTTGATCTCTTGTTATGTTCTTCTACTCTGTTATATATTAGTTTAGCTATTCTAATTACAAATGCAGATCAAATATAATGTAAATCTGAGTTCTTCTGTCACTTTCTTTTGCAGATTCCTCTCAGTTGCCTATCTTCAGCAGATATGGTGGTTTGAAGTGGTTGGGGAAATCCAGTTCTGTTTCCCTCCTGGCACATACAGCCTATATTTTCGCCTTTATTTGGGACGTCCTTCGAGGCGATTGGGTCGTCGAATATGCAGCACAGAGCACATCCATGGTTGGGACATCAAGCCCGTTCGTTTCCAGCTCTGGACATCGGACGGCCAGCATACTTTGTGCCAATGTACTATAGATGATCCTGGTTATTGGATTCGTTACCATGTTGGCGATTTTGAAGTAATGAGCTCTGATGTACCCATCAAAGTTAAGTTCTCAATGGAACAAATAGATTGCACCCACACAAAAGGTGGTCTTTGTGTGGATTCCGTATTAATATACCCCAAGCAGCTTAGACAGCAAGAGAAGTTTTCTCCTCTCGGCGTGTAAGTTTCATTTGGATTAGAAAAGACTGCAATTTTCTTTTAAATTTTCTTCAGTTTTGTTGCCAGCGATGATGGAATGCCAGAAATCTGTACATACAATTTTTGTCCTGTCAATTTTGGGTGAGGCTGGTATTACAATGTTGTATTGTGGGCTCTGTGAATTAATTCCAGGAGCTCATATAGCTTGCAAATGTGTGTGATTGTATTTTTTTTGCTGATTAATGAAGTTTAAATTAGTTTTTTTTTTTTTTTACTTTTATAGTTTTAGATTGGCTTTTCACCCAATGATAAAACGTCTGATGGGAAATGAAATAAAAAACTGCTAATAAGCCTAAGGCATCTCCAACCGAAAACTCCATTTTTCACTCTTAATGGCGGAAAACTTCAAAAATGCCGTATTTCATCTCTAATGGAACTCAATTTCTCTTTTTTCCCGCACTCTCTTGTTTCGCGCCTTTCTTTCGAAGCTAAAAAATTGAGCGCTTTTTTTGGCGTAGTTGAATAGTCCCACTCCAATATTGGCGTTGGACTGTTCATACGCATGCCATTGGCATATTTTTTGGCGATCCATTGGAGCAAAAAGCCACTCCATACACCAGAATGCAGTTCGGCTGGAACTATGCAAAGCTATTCTCACTTTCATTTTCTAGCATTGCTATTTGTATTGGGGCAACTGCCAATTTTTAAATATCAAGTTTGACCCGGTTGTTGCGCTTGATTTTTTAATTTAAATTAAAATGTTTAGTTTTTTTAGATTTTTTATTTTAATATAAAATTAATTTTAAAAAAGTTAAAATATATTTTATAATTCTAATTTATAAATATATTTTAAATTAATTGAGCAGCTCAATGAGCTAATGAGCTGATCCAGGCTGGGATCATGCTCGAATTAGTGACCCGATAAATTTGACTTGTGAGCTCATTAAAGTGTGAGCTCGAGCTGGCATATCTGATTAATCATGTTTGGGTCATCCTCCTTTGATGGATGCTATGGATGATGAGAGATTGAAATCACGGGAGGTAAAGCAAGGGTTTAGGCTTCGTTTTGGACGGCTTTCTTTCTGCTTCTCAAAATAATTTTTTAGTACAAAAATTTTAATTTTGAGAGGGCCAAAATAATGGATGGAAGTACGTTGCCGTGTTAGGAGTTCGATTTTAGACAATTTAGATAATTGAGAGTAAATAAAATTACAGTAAGATCAAATAAAATAAATAGAATTTTACAAAGATTCATCAATCACGTCTTCATTCGTCATTGTAAATTTCAGTTGTAGAGTTTTTACACCTAACAATTTGCATGCAATGATTTTTTTTTGGGGGAATTAACATTCTCATAATATTTTTTAGGAGTAGCAATTTGTTATTTGCAATATCTCATATATAGCCGTCAATAACAATATAAAAGATTAAGAGTTCACAATCTCAAATAATTAAGATAATACTATTGATTATGATAATAATGATGATTGATTGAGAGAGAACAATTTGACATGCTCTCACAAAAATTTGTAACAAAATAAGAATCTAAGATGGTCCCAATCTAATGATAGGGATGCATGATTGCTATTATGAAGGATGTAGTTGCTCTTAAATCAATACATGGATCATAAAATTGTTCAAATTTGTGATAGAAATTTTTTAATAAAAGATAAAATTTTCATGTCTTAGTTTTTCATGATGATTTAACACATACATATACTCCCCAATAAAAAGAATACAATATATATTAGAAATTTTACATGAAAAATTCTAAAAGGAATAAAAAAATCAAGACCTGGCCCAAATGAAAATATTCAATATGTAGATATGTTAGAAGAGTTTGTTCTTCCCCTCAAATGGCATAGTTTGAATTACAAATTATGTAATACAAGTTCATATTTCTATGAATATGAGGGAGAATGCTAAAGAAACAATACTTGAATGTGTCAGTCGAACTACAAATATCGCATGACAGTGATAATCGGCCAATTAATGTCTGATTTCAACAATCATATGAGTGAATGAATAATGATGACTGGATGGTGGTGGTCGGTTGCTGATGGTCAAGTGATGACAGTCAGATGTTGACAATTGAGTGATTACATTTAGATGATGACAGTCAAGCAACGACAATGGCTGATGGTGATTGTCAGTGTTAAACATCAAGTATTACTCTAGAGTTATTCATATCCTTAAGAATTTTCTGAACTCTCTTCAAACTCAATTCTAAGTCCCTTTCATGTAGAATAAGAGATATTTCTAGTACTTTTAGAGTGGGTATCTTGACAAATTTAGCCAAAACTCCATTACATTTCTTGGGACAACTTGTGTTAAATCATTTGATCATAGATCATTCATTCAACATTTAAGTACTTTAATGGCCATAAAATTGTTTGATCTTTGGTTTGTTGGATTCATCTCGTCAAACCGATCATTTTAACTGTAAGCATGAAATATTATGAGACTGTTTGGTCCTCTAATTAATGTTCCAATTTTTTTTGATTATTTTTCAAGTGATTGATTTAGGCTCATTTGGACTTGAATCAAATCACCTTTGTAGTCATTGGGTTCATCCTGTTAAGACACTCAATTTAACTATAGGTTTATTGAAATTGGATTTAGGATGGTTCTGAATTTAATTTTTTAAAGTTTTAAATATAAACTTCATATCAAGATTTGTGTTCATCGAAGTGAATTTTCTTAAGGCATTTTATCTGCCCATTAGTTTTAAATTTTAAATTCTATGCCGTCCAAAAATGTATACTCAATCTTCAAAGCAATCTATAAGCATACATTATAATTTTAAGAAAATTATGAGTTGGAATCATTCATTGGACGTCAAACTGGACCTCCCCTCAAGGCCTTGAGCAAATAAATTGTCCAAAACTATAATGTCAACTTTTGATGAAGTCAGTGCATCAATTGGGGTAAATATTGTCAAAAAAAAAAAAAAAAAATCCTGAATATTTCAAATTTTATTGAATGTAGATGCTTCTTTGGGCTCCAAAAATATCAAAACTAAGTTCAAAATATCAAAAAATTGTATATGCATTTTGGCCTCAAAACCAAACCTAAAATGAATCGTGCTAACTAGCTGATTGGCAATTGTTGCTATCGCTACTAGCCTGTATGCAGAGAGTCAGGCATACAGAGTCACACTAATGCTCATGTAACCATGATGCGGAGCATCTTAGCTAAAGTATTCCTTAGGATTAGTAGATCTAGTTTCATATATGTTTCTAAAAAGTTCTCTTGATACCTTATATATGCCATGTTGTAAGTAGAATGAGGAATGTATAATTTTATATCTTTTGAGCTTTAGGGTTGGTTTGGGACGATTTTTTCCCTGCTGTGCGTCACTGGACGTAACCGAGAGGTCGTTTGGGGTCAAGCGGTGCTGCTCTGTTTTTAAAATTTATACGTCCTGCTGTTACTTTTCCCGTTCAAAGGAACATCTCTGCTTTCGCCTGCTTTCCGCAGTTCGGAAGTATAAGAAATATGTCAATACCCTCACAGTTATATGCCCCGTCTTTCTCATCCAGGCGAACTTCCGCGACCATTTCTCCCTCGTTGTAGCACGACACTCAATCTCTGGTACATCGAAGTCGTTCAGGTATTTCTCCAAATTTGTAGTTGTAAGAACTCCATAAGAGTGAAACAGAGCTTCAACAACAGTACTTAACGAAGCTTTCTACAGGATTATTCACAGACCCAGCCCCTGTTTCTAACTTTTTAGTTCTCCACCTGCTCTCTCCTCCTCCTCCTAACTAGACAGCTTGAAGATCTAAAGGTCCATCCCATCTCCTCGACCTCCGTCGCTGTCTAGTCTAATCCGGCCCAGAAGAACGACCTCAAGCCCTGATCTCCCTCTGCCGATCGCATTCCACAGTTAGCCGCGACTGGCCGTTCCGCCTCGCCTCCACTCGACCTCCTTCCCTACCATAAGCCGCTGGCTCCCGTCTCCTCTCTGATCTGGGCCGAACAAGAGCTTCTAAACCTTGTTTCTCCTTCTGATCAACAAGCAGGTATACTCCCTTACCTTTCTCTTCTCCTTTATCTTCTATCTTCTTTCTCATCTTCTTCTTCTTCTATTGTCTAAAACTTGGAAGTATTAACAGGCAAATGCTACACAAAATTTTATGCTATTATACTTGGTGTTCATTTACTGAATTGAATTTACATCTAGTGAGCACTTTCCAATGCAAATTGTAGCTTTCAAGATCAGCGCTCTTACAATAAACCTTTTAAGGGCATGGTTGGATACTTGGATGCAAACAAAATCACAAGGAATTAGAAATCGTATGTTTCAAAATGCTGTAGACGGATTACAAATCATTTTTAAAAGGTTGTAATTCTAAAACAACTCAACTTGTTTGGTTAAAGGTTATATTATTTTGATTGCTAAATTCATCGTTCTATTTAGGGAAGTTTAATTCTAAAATCCATTAAACATAATTGTGATTTCATTTCCACTCATCTTGTATTTGAAAATTAAAGCATTACATTTAAGTTTTTTCTTTTTAGATGTGTAAAAGTCATTTGATTATTAAATGCATCCAACCAAATGGAGTTAGTCCAGCAAATTTTTTAGTTTTCAAAAAGTCAAGTTCTGGTATATACTACTTTCAAATATAAAAAAAATCTACTAAAACATTTGCTTAGTTACTTACTAAATTACTTGACTTTTTGAAAAAAACAGCAATTAAGAAATTCAATGGGTAAACCAAAGGATGGCGGACCATTCGCAACATGGGAGAAAGATGTGAAGATTATATTCTGTGATTTATGTCTAAGAGAGATTGAACTTGACAATCGACCGACTACACACTTCAATAAAGAGGGTTGGACGAATTTAATTAAAAACTTTTATGACCAAACTGGAAGGGAATATGATAAAGTTCAGTTAAAAAATAAATGAGATTAGTTAAAAAAAGATTTAAAATTATGGAAAGAATTGAAGCGTGGATCCATTGGACTGGGTTGGGACCCTAGGAAAAAAATCATTGACGCACTTGATGAATGGTGGAAAGAGAAATTAGAGGTAAATAATTTACATATATTTTTATCTTCCAACCTTCATATTATACTTTTTACTTATTTAAAATGAAATTTATCTTTGTAGGTTGTACCAAATGCAAAAAAAATTTAGATATTGTGGTATTGATCTTGAGCTTGAAGATAAGCTCGATATGATGTTCCAAGGTGTTGTTGCTACCGGAGATCATGCTTGGACTCCAAGCCAAGGACTTAACGATGAAAATGTTATTACATATTCTGAAAACATTGATAAAGGTAATGATTCTTGTGAAGATCATTCACAAAATCTTGAGAGCATCAGTGATTGTAGCCAATTGAAATGATCTTCATCTACAACTTTAGCCGGTAAAAGGAAAATAATATATGGTTCTACATTTCTTCGAAGTCAAATTACATAGCTTGTCAATTCTTGTACTAACATTATCTCAGAAACTAATGCATCAAAGTCAATAATCGAGAAATCCTCCATTTCTGTTGCCATTAAAGTGCTTGAACAAACAACTGAAGTATTTGAAGACATGCAACTATATTTGTTCTCCACCAAGCTTCTCGAGGATCCAACAAAGCGATAAATTTTTATGTCGATTTGTCCTGAACAACGAACTCTTTATTTTCGTTATTGCTATGAAAATAATGACACAACAACATCATAGTTTCATACAGTTTAACAATCAATGACTTTGTATTTCCTTTATTAAAGAATTGATAAGAATGGTCCCTATGAATCCTTACGTGACAAGGTATAACTACCATTATATATTATGGATGTGCTTCTTTATTTGATAATATGATATTATCATTGAAAAGCCAAATTTTGAATGACAATAAAACTAATTTTCTTAAGATAGAACACTAATTATAAATTAACACAAACTATACATAAGGAAGTGAATGTAGAAACTCTTGAAAATCATCAGTATTAAGACTATTTTCATAAAGCAAGATATAATAGTGTGTTGATCTACTTTGGATGTAAAACTTGTTACTAAAAGGCTCAGAAGCATTGATCTTCAATTGTGTATTTGTTAAATACTAATCAAAACAAAATCAAGAGTGGTAAATATTTTGCCATTATCTCTAATGTTGAACACAATGAGATCATTAGACTCAAAATTTCTAATGATTTTCTTCATTATTTTCCTAATTCTATATGTGACACAAGTAGATTAAAGCATACATCTACAAAATGAGTAATTCTAAAAGAGAATGAGGGTAAAATAATATAATTCATACAATTTGAGTCTTGTTTGAACTTTGATCGAATATTATTCAAACATTTTTCAAAAGAATATATAAGATTTCAGCCAGGTTCAATCAAAGGTCAATCATTATTTAGTCAATATTTGAACATGATTCAAACAATATTTGATCAAGTTTCTAATAACCTTCTATGTTTACCATTATGAGTGTAAACAAAGTTCGATAAAGATTCAACACTTTTCAAAATATGTCTGAGGTAGGTAATTTGATATTTAATATTGTCATTGGTTTAAGATTTAGGCTTCGTTTGAGACGGCTTTCTTAATGCTTCTTAAAACAAATTTTTAGTATAAAAATTTTACTAAAAATTAAAATTTTTATAGTAAAAGTTGTTTTAAAAACCAGTAAGAAATCAGCCCCAACCGAAATCTTAGTGTTTGAATGACTTTTTAAAATATAACCAAACATATAACTATATATGGATGTGAAAAAGAAAACTTTGACCTATTAGAACGCTCAATTTTTGTATTGCATTTTTGCGTATATAATTTATTGAAAGTCCCTTTAAATTCTCAAATAACAATAATATTTTGATCTAGAAATAAATCTTTGAGCATATATAGCTTAAAATTTTATGCCATCATAAAGCATATCACATCAAATTTCTGAAAAAGGAGACATAAATAGAAACAAAAAAAAAGTCATATATATATATATATATACATCGTATTTAATTCCTAGAAAATATTAGAAAGTCGGGGTAAATTGTTCCATTGAAATTGGGAACGGAGCATCCGTCTTCGGGTCCGTTTTGCCTGTCGGTGCACACAGAGTTTCCCCATCCATTTGTTAGGTTTATCCAGTTGTCTTCCGGTGTCGTCTCCTTTGATCTCGTCTGTAACTTGGAATCTCGTTGATAGGTTTCCTAAGGTAAAAAGGCGTTTCATTACACCCTTCCTCTCATTTACCCTTCGCTTAGAGTTTTTTCATGGCAATCTGTGAGGTTTTCGGAAGAATTTATGCTTGCGTGTTTTAAAAAGGGTCGCACGGTATGGAGTTTTGCCTTGATTTCGTGGAGTGGCTGGGACCAGACACTGCCTCCAGCGTGCTCATGCTTCTGGAAGATCCCGCTGATCTTGTGCGAGCCAGCGCCGTTTCTCGTTCTTGGCGGCGGTTTGGTGAGAGCAACCCCCCTCTTTTATTTCTGCATGAATGAATCTGAATTGACTGGAATTGGTGTTCTATAGTTCTTGTTATGTTCATGGTGAAATCGACGGGTTTTTGTCGGTTATTCCACGTTAACGGGGCATCTCCTTTTTTTGCTTGAAAATGCTTCTATCCGTATGCTGTTCTAGCAATCGGATTCGAATTATTACCAATTACTGAAGAGAATGAGTTTAAGAGCTCCCATTATGGGCTGAAAATCGGTTGATGAGAAGTAGATCTTGGGAATTCACATACAGACGTATGGATGCACACTGGAGATAAAGGGAGTGATGAAAGGGAGGGAGAGTGGGATCATATACTAATTGTGACGTATGATAGGATTCATACTCCTCTATCTAATGGCTGCGGTCTGGATCGTACTAGCTTGGAGAGTGTCCACTTGTCAAGTTTCTTTTCTAAAGTGTTGGTAATGGGGTTGGGAGGTTACGCACTCAAGAAGAGCTAGGAAAGGGTGACATACCAATTTATAATGTGGATCCTATTAGTCATAGCCAATATGGTAATTTTTTTTTTAATTATAGAATAGTGGGCTGCTAAACAGTGAATATGGCCCAAGGTGTGCCCTAGTCCATACTTTCTCTTTCTTATCCTCTCTCTCCATCCCCCTAAATTTGATTCAGTGCCCCAAACTCGTCCTCTGCATTTTTTCCTAGTGTTGGATAAGACAACAACTCTTGTTGTTTTTTCTGTTATTGCTTTGTAGGTCAGCCACTATTACTATATTTGCAAAACATATGAGCATAGATAATGTGGTTTTGAAGCTTTCTGTTTGATCTGAAGCTTGTATGTTAATAATAAAAGAGTTTTGTTATGAGATTTCTCACTGAATGTGTATACTTTAAGGCCTTTTCCCGTTTAGTGGTTTTTTGGTTGCATACTTGCATGTGCTCACAATGCATGCGTTTGAAGAATACAGAGTAAGGTAAATATTGTTTATTATGATTGCTTAGGATCTATTTGGTTGCAAGAATTCATAATTTATGCATGTTAGAAATATAAAGTGAATGCAATGAATTCTAATTTCTTAGAATTATTTGCTTGCTTGTAAAGTAAATTAGAAATAATTTTTTATTTGGTTTAGTGTACCGTCTAGAGTCTAAAATTCTGCTAAAATTCATTGGTAAGATTACTGATACGCCTTAGGTTTCACAAATTAGGGTTTGCCCTAATTTTCCTTCAAGGATGATATTTCTCCACCAAATCAAAGTCAACCCAAAACAAGAAGTATGAGAGGAAGAACAAAAGAGCTTTGCATTAATCTTCAAGAAAAAAAAACACAAGACAAAGCTAGTCCATTTCGAGAAGGACCAAATCTCCCAAAAGAAACCCTAGAGAAAACAAGAAGGAAAAGAGAAAGAGCTTTCTTCACATCATGCCCAAAAAATGAACCCTAAGCCCCCTTTCATACCACCCCAACATCCCAACACATCCCTAAATTACCCCTCCCAATCCACCCTCCATCTCCTCTAAGGATTCCGCCCCCCCCTCCTTAGCCGTTGGATCCAAAAGGTGGGCCCATGGGGCCCACCGTGGCTGCCTCCCCCGCTTCCTTCGGGAACGCCCGCCCGCCCTCTCTCCGTCTGTAGACCCGCGTGGGTCTGGGCGGATGGACCGGGTGAACCGGTCCATCAATGCTGCCCTCTAGAAGATCAACCTTGTCCTCAAGGTTGAAGTCTGGAAATTGCTCCTGCATGGCCTCGTACATCTCCCAAGTAGCCTCATGTGCCGGTAAGTCCTTCCACTCGATGAGCACCTCCCTCTTTCCTTGATCATTCTTCCTCACTTCCTTCACCTGTAGTGGCTCTAGTACGAATTGCATATCTTTTGTAAGGCCCTGGGGTATAGTAGGAGTGGTCACAATATGTTCCCCTATGCTCCTTTTCAATAGTGACGCATGGAATACAGGGTGGATGGAGGAGTGAGGAGGCAACTTGAGACGGTAGGCCACCATCCCAACTTTCTTTTCAATCTCGAAAGGCCTGTAGTATCGTGGAGAGAGCTTCTCACTCTTCCTGCTAGTTAGAGTCCTCTGCCTATAAGGCCGTAGCTTCAGGTATACCATCTCTCCCACTTTAAATGTCACATCCTTGCGGTGAGCATCCGTCTTGGTTTCATGATCTGCTGGGCTCTCAATAGGTGTTCCCTCAACTCTTCTAACACCCTATCCCTCTCCTCCAAATATTGATCTACTAGGTATACAGGGGTTGTTCCCTTCTGATAATTCACCAATGGTGGCGGGTCCCTCCCATAAAGAATCTTGAAAGGTGTGAACTGAGATGCAGTATGATAGCAAGTGTTGTATCAATATTCTGCCCATGGTAGCCATTCGACCCACTGTTTAGGCCTCTCCCCCACGAAGCATCTCAAATAAGTCTCCACGCTACGATTCACCACCTCAGACTGTCCGTCTGTCTGTGGGTGATATGCTGTACTGCGCTTCAAGAATGTACTCTGCATCTTGAAGATCTCCTTACAGAAAGAGCTCAAGAATACTTTATCCCTGTCTGAGACAATAGAGGTGGGAACTCCATGCAAGCGAACCACCTCTCTGATGAAAGTAGATGCTACAGTAGGGGCAGAGAAGGGGTGCCGTAGTGGAATAATATGGCTATACTTGCTCAACCGATCCACTACCACCATGATGACCGTATACCCCTCAGACTTGGGTAATCCATCAATGAAATCCATAGTGACTTCCTCCCAAATCTTGTTTGGAAGCACTAAGGGCTGCAGCAAATCACTAGGGGCACAAGCCTGATACTTGTTCCGTTGACAAATATCACATTTGCTTACCATGTCCTCGACATCACTTCTTAACCCTTTCCAAAAAAATTTGGCTTTCACCCGCCGATAGGTCTTTTCCACCCCTGAATGTCCCCCAATACGGCTGTCGTGGTACTCCCGTAGAAGAATGAGGACGAATGCTGAATTACAGTGTAGTACCAGCCTCCCCTTGTATAATAAAAGAGAGTTCTCCAGGTGATACCCTTTGAACCCTCCTTCTCCCTTCTGGATAGCCGCCCGAATCCTCTCTAGCTCCTCTGCATGTTGATTTTCCTTCACCATTTCATCCCAATCAACCAATTGTGGTACCGATAGTGCCATCAGCTGTGAGCACTCGACACGGGAAAGAGCATCTGCCGCCTTGTTTTGAGCTCCGGGCTTATACTGAATATCAAACTCATACCCCAAGAGTTTTGCCAGCCACCTCTGATGTTCCTCTGCCACCAACCTCTGCTCTAGTAAGTACTTGAGGCTCCTCTGATCAGTACGAACTATGAATCGTTGCCCCAATAGATAAGGCCGCCATTTTTGAATGGCCAACACAATGGCCATCAGGTCCCGTTCATAAACTGACTTCAACCTCGCTCTAGGTGATAAGATCCCGCTGAAGAAAGCAATCGGCCTATGATTCTGCATGAGCACTGCTCCCAAGCCCACTCCTGAAGCGTCAGTCTCAACCACAAATTGCTGGGTGAAATCTGGAAGAGCCAAAACTGGGGCACTAGTCATGGCTTCCTTCAGAGTCTTCATGGCTTCCTCTGCCTTCTCTCCCCACTGAAAGTTGTCCTTCTTTAGCTGATCAGTCAAAGGGCCTGCTATGGAACCATAGCCCTTGATAAACCTCCTGTAGTAGCCAGTAAGTCCCAAAAATCCCCGTAGGCCTTTAAGGGTTTTTGGTGTAGGCCACTTCATCATGGCCTCTATCTTGGTGGGGTCAGCCGCCACCCCACTCTTTGAAATGATGTGTCCCAGATACTCCACCTCCTTCTGAGCGAAAGAACACTTCTTCTGGTTGGCATATAGCTGATGCTCCAATAAGGTCGTGAGTACCACCCCAAGATGGGTGATATGGTCCTGCAGAGATTTGCTATACACCAATATATCATTAAAAAAAACTAGAACAAACCTCATCAAGTAGGGCTGGAAGACCTGATTCATCAGGGCTTGGAAGGTGGAGGGAGCGTTAGTGAGCCCGAATGGCATCACTAGAAACTCATAATGACCCTCATGTGTCCGGAAAGCTGTCTTCTGAATGTCTTCAGTCTTCATCCTAATCTGGTGATAACCAGATTTCAGGTCCACCTTGGAGAAGATGGTGGCTCCCCCAAGCTCATCCAGAAGCTCATCTACCACCAGAATAGGAAATTTATCCAACACAGTCTCTTTGTTGAGGGCCCGATAGTCCACACAAAATCGCCAACTACCGTCTTTCTTTTTTACCAAGAGTACATGGCTGGAAAATGGACTCACACTGGGCTGGATCACCTGAGCCTCCATCATCTCTGCTACTAACCTCTCAATCTCCTCCTTCTGAGCATGAGGATATCTGTAGGGTCGCACGCTGATGGGTGCCACCCCTGTCTTCAACACAATAGCATGCTCCCTGGATCTGATAGGGGGTAGCCCTTTGGGCATCTGAAACACTGTGGAGTGTTGTTGTAGAAGATCCTGGACCACCTCAGGTATGACTTCTGGCTCTCTTTCTACCTCCATGCCCACCTGCTGTAGCTCTATCAAATAACTCTCCCCATCATCTCTCAAAGTCTTGAAGATGGACTTCAAGGCCACTCTGGATCTGCATAAACTGGGGTCTCCCTGTAGTGTCACTCTCCTGCTCCCCTTCCCATACTCCATGTATAATTTCTTCCAATTCACCTTCATCTCCCCCAAGGACTGGAGCCACTGCATCCCAAGTATCACGTCAGTGCTTCCCAAATCCAGCAGTAGGAAGTCTTGCACTGTCTCCTCTCCTTGCAATGTAAGGGTCACTCCCTTACACTGCCCGCTACAGCGCTCCTTCTTTCCCGTGCCCAAAATGACTCCTACACCTCTCCCCTGTGTCACTGGTAGCCCCACCCTCTCCACCAATCTGCAAGCAATGAAGTTGTGGGTGGCCCCACTATCAATCAGAACCATCACCTTGTACCCTGCAATCTCCCCTTCCAGCTTCATGGTGGAATGTGATGTCAGTCCTGCTATTGAGTTGAGTGAAACCTCCACCATAGCCAAATGAGGGTGCTCCTCCTCTTCTCCCTCCTCCTCAGTTGCCCCTGTGTCCTCTTCCTCCTCCTCAGAATCCCCCACTATGATCACATGTAGTGTCTTCTCCTTACACCTATGCCCGGGTGTAAACTTCTCATCACATCGGTAGCAAAGGCCCTTGGCCCTTTTCTCTTTCAGCTCTGAATCAGTTAATCTCTTGAACCCTCCTTGGTTCACTGCCATAGTGGGTTTCTCCTTGGCTATCTCCCTAGGAGGAAGGACGGTAGTCGCCCTTGGGCCCCCAATCATGAGTGGTGGTCGGTAAGTGGGGTAGGACACCCCTGATCTCCTCGGTGGCTCCACCTTCAGCTTGTCCTCTACAAGCTGTGCAGTCTCCATGATCTTCACTAACCCCTGTGGGGCAACTACCCTGATGTCTGCTCTGATGTGGGGCTTCAACCCCTTCATGAAATTCCCCTCCAAAAGGCCATCTGGAATCCCTCTCAATCTGTCTGACAGTAGTTCAAAGTGCTCTCGATACTCTGCCACTGTGCCCTCCTGTACTAGAGCCACCAACTGCTCATAGTGTGTACTCTCGCTGGACACCCTGAATCTATGAAGTAGGAGGTCTTTGAACTCCTCCCAACTCCTAACATGTTGTCTCCCTTCAAGCCATTGAAACCAGGCCAATGCCTTTCCTTCCAAATATACCGGAACCGCCATCAACTTCTCCTCTTCTGTGGCACCGTTCACTGCAAAATAGCTCTCCACCCTGTAGATCCACCCGTAAGCATCCTCCCCTTCAAAAAAAGGAATCTTCAATTTCCTCATGCGGTTGTCAGCTCGGTGGAAGGTTCTTCCATCTCCCCATGTCCCCTGAGTAAATCCCTCTCCTTGTAGTCTTCCCCTCCTCTCCACCGGGTAAGGATTTTGAATCCCCCTCCATGGTGGTTCTCTTGGCTCTCCATAGCCCATGCCGTAGTCTTCCCTTCTTCCTCCCTGTTCCCACGTGGCACGATTTCCTTCCGGAAACCCCCCCATCTGATTCGGCCACCCTTCACGTGTGCCGTGGGGGCCCACCGAGCCCATGTATGGCCGGCCCCCTTGACCACCGGTCATTCCCCAAGGGCCACCTACTCCAGACCCTTCTCCTCCTTCCCTTGGCCATTGCCCTTGCATGCCATCTTCACTCTAATTTACTCCTTCTTCCCTAATTGGAAAATTAGGGTTAGGGTTTTGGTTTGTTACCGGAGATTTTCCTTTTTCCTTAGGGTTTGATGGAACAACTTGAGCTTCTAGCAATTTCCGGATCATCTCTTCCATTCCCCCAAATCTCTCTTCTAGGGATGAAAATTTTCCCTCCATCGACGAAAGTTTGTCACCCACCTCCTCTTTCAATTGGCCCATCTCTCCCTCCAACACTTCCACTTTCTTTGACGCCATGCCGTCTAGGATCAAGAGCTATGATACCAAATTGATACGCCTTAGGTTTCACAAATTAGGGTTTGCCCTAATTTTCCTTCAAGGATGATATTTCTCCACCAAATCAAAGTCAACCCAAAACAAGAAGTATGAGAGGAAGAACAAAAGAGCTTTGCATTAATCTTCAAGAAAAAAACACAAGACAAAGCTAGTCCACTTCGAGAAGGACCAAATCTCCCAAAAGAAACCCTAGAGAAAACAAGAAGGAAAAGAAAAAGAGCTTTCTTTACATCATGCCCAAAAAATGAACCCTAAGCCCCCTTTCATACCACCCCAACATCCCAACACATCCCTAAATTACCCCTCCCAATCCACCCTCCATCTCCTCTTAAGGATTCCTCCCCCCCCCTCCTTAGCCGTTGGATCCAAAAGGTGAGCCCATGGGGCCCACCGTGGCTGCCTCCCCCGCTTCCTTCGGGAACGCCCGCCCGCCCTCTCTCCGTCTGTAGACCCGCGTGGGTCTGGGCGGATGGACCGGGTGAACCGGTCCATCCAAAGCCGGTCCATCAATTACCTCTTCAGTACTTGTTACGATAATATAGAACTTGTAACATTGCCACCATTGAACAATAAGTACCCTTTGAACATTGCAAGTATTAAGAATTCACATTCATGTTATTTAAGCATGAGTAGCATAAATCAACAACTACTATGCATTTCCAGATAGGAACTAAGCCAAGGCTTTGATATTTAGCAACTCTTTTGAGTCGAGTGTAATGTATAATTTAACATATTTTGACCAATTTAATCATAATACAAATAACATTTCATTAAAATAGCACCGTGAGGCAAAATATTAAAAATAGAAAAGAAGAAAAAATATGTTCTTATTATGCAGTAATATATTATAAATAAAGTTGATTTTGCTTCCCTATAGAAATTAGTTAATTAGTACTTATTTAGCTCATGAAATCAAACTTAAAATCTGATTGCTTGGTCTATATTTAATGGAAAAATATTAAATATGATATCCAATTTTTTTTGTAAGTGCGATAGTAACAAATAATTATCAATATTGTTAGAAGATAAAGTTATAGCTAAATGCGCTAGGTTTAAATATCTTGGATCTCTTGTACAAAAATGGGAATATGGATGAGGATTTAACTTTTAGAGTTAAGGCTAAGTGGTTAAATTGGTAAGTTTCATGGAACTATGATGAGATTGGAGAATCTCATGAAGGCTTAGAATTTGTTAGAGGAATTTTTTTTTCACTGCTTTGCTTTTTAGACCACCGCTAATGACTATATGGTTACTATTTTTTTGTTGCTTTTAAAAATTGTGTTGATAAATAATTCTTATGAATAGACATGCTATAGTGTGGTAGCTATAAAAAGCTGATATTTGACTTTTTTAAATGAAAAATTGTAATGCTCACAACAACTTTCATAAAATTTACTTTCTATACAGGTGTTCTAAACTTTTACAAATAGTTGTAGTCGCTATAAGTGGATCCTTAATAGAAAATTTTATAAAGTTATGATTAGGCCACTTATATTATATGGATCTGAGTATTGGATAATAAAAAATCATTGATAGGTAAATCAAGTGTATCAGAAATGAGAATACTTAGATGATATTGTGGTAAAATTAGGAGTAGATAAATTATGGAATAATTATATCCTAGAGAAATTGAAATTATCATATATTGAATATAAAGTAATTAAAGATAGGCTTAGTTGGTATTTACATGTATAACAAGTGACATAATTTGCACCAATTTAGCAGTTGTATTAAATCATCGTCAAAGGATTAGAAAAAAAAGGTAAACCATGATAATATGGATATAAATTGTTTAAAAAGATTGGTGTAGAATAAGTTTAATGCCATAAAGATTTAAGTTCTAAATTTGACCCCTAATAGTTTAAATGAGGTTAATAATGATGATGTGAAGCTTTGAGTATGCAATTAGTTCTTTTCGATCCATTGGCCGTTAAACATTAATTGTACTTCATGCCATTCAGGGAAAATTGGCTTCTTTTAGTTGTTGAAGCTATAAAGTTGATCGAGGGAAAGTTGAAAGATGCATGAAAATTTTCATCATGCATGATTTTTTTTAGTTGGGCTTAATCGCTTAAAGTGTTATCTATTTTAGGTACTTCTGATTACAACTTGGAAATAATGCACGCACACTTGGTGTAGGGTGAAAAAAAAGAGCCAAACACAAAAAATCTATTGTATCACACTACTTCATGGCATATGTTCAACAAATATAATAATCTGTAAGGTTGGTCATTTCATTGAAATGGAGCATCATAATGGTTTACTTTTATATGCTAATGACATCAATAATTTGGAAGACTCCATTGATTTGTTGAAGGATTTGAATTTTCTGACTTATCTTCTGGGAGTCCTAGTGGTCATTTATGATTCTCATGTTAGATATAATTGGGGCCTAATTTGCTTTCTAGCTGAATGTTAGAAATTTTGGCAAGTCGAGTCGTTTTTTTTACTTTAAGTTTAATTTCAAGAGTGCATAATTAACATTTGACGTAATTCATTGTCAGACGACCTCAAGGAAATTAGGGTGCAATATCATTTTTTGTGGTGCCTCTCTTCACTCATTAAGTTATAGTGACTGTGGTATATATAAGCTCTACAGTGAGACATTTATGAGGGAAAAGTAGAGGTTATTATGAATGAAGGGTTGTGGCCAATCAAGTGGTTGACGAGTAATGGGTGAGATTGAGTGGAAGGTGGAGTTGTAGCATCACTCATTTTTGTGATAGCTTATTTTGTTATTATCCCCTTGCAAGTTGATGATCTCTCTTGGAGCGTCAACATGGAATCATGGATTGAGTTGATGAAACCGTGAGATGGAAAGTGCTTGGGTTAAGATATTTGCCAATTGGTCTTAAGAAGCGATGTGGTGTGTTATCATGTCAGGAGATTTAATGCACTCATGGATGAAGTGGTAATCTATTTCAATATATTTTGTGCGAACATGAAATAATTTATTATTTTCAAGTGCAAGAGCCAAGACATTATCCCAATGAAGCTTTGTTAGTTGTGTGATGGGGATGTAGAACTCTTATGGTAGATGAGGGAACAATATAATGTTCGTAGCAATTCTAGGCTTAGCGCAATATTCAGCCTCAGTTAAGGAATGGGCTACCTTGGATTGCTTTTTCACACATCAAGAGATGAGTATTTTTTCCAAAAATGCGCAATAGCCCTCGTGGACTTGTGGTCGACTATATCGCCTACCCAATCCAAAGTATGAGCAGGAGTTAAGTTATAGAGCGCCTTTGTGAATTGCTAAGACAAGAGTGATAGATCTTTGAATGTATTGGAGAAGACCCTTGAGCCACTGAAATTAAATTTTGAGGGGCTTTTGCATGTGTTGATGGCTCAGTTGATGGTGAATGAGTTGTTTCATCGATTGATAGTGAGATATTGGAAATAGTTGACTAGGTGTTTGTAGAGTTCTGGGTTGTTCGACTTGGCTGCTGGATTTGTGTTGAGGAAGTCTTTTACAATGACTAGCTCTATGTAGCAATGCTGAAGCATATTGTAATTGACTTAGATGCATCCCAATTGATCTATTGGTTATTTGAATGCTGAGGAGGTGAGAAACTTCTTCCATGTTTCGCACTTGGAATTGTCATTGGAGAGATTGTAGCAATTGGTTTACAGATTTTGGATCATTATTGGCGAGCAGGATATAGATTTAGGTGTTGCCAAAAGTATAGGTCAAGAGGGATTGGTCAACTGTGTTGGATTTGAAGCAGAGCTATTCACGATGGTTCTTTAGTGGCAAAACATTATCTTGGAGCTATTTTGAGGCTATAAGAGCCTTTTGTAGGTGGCAAGCATTGTGTGGATGGTTAAAATTAACAAAGCTTTGTGGTTAAGTCAAAAACACCTTCTCATTAAGCTTTCCATGTCGAAAGGCACTGAAGACATCCAATTGTGTGTTGAGCCATGAGTTGTGAATAACAACCATGAGGAAGATGCATATGGTGGGAATTTTTACTATACGACTGAATGTGTTGGTGTAGCCAATGCTATGTTCTTATCTATAACCTTGTGCCTCAAGTACTGCCTTTTGTCTTTCAATGGTACTGTCAAAATGGAGCTTGATTTTGTAGGTCCATTTGTTTCTTGTAACTTTTTGTTGAGGGGATGGTGGAATAAGGGTTCATGTTATTTGAGCTTAAAGAGCTAAAAATTCGTCTTACTGAGCCTTGCACTATTTTTCATCCTTGAAAGTTGATGAGTAGCATGAGGGGTCTTGCATTTAAGTAATAGAGTGAGCTTGATCGAGGATCCATTTTGCTTTCAAGCTGTTGGTTTGGATTCTGGTTATCAAGGGATGGCCAGTTGGGTGATGAATACCTTGGTGGTCGATCTATGTAGTTGGTGCTTTGTGGAGTTGATGGATTAGTCAAAATTGGGATGGAAGCATTGCTAGGATGAAGTGAATTGTGGGTAGGTAGAGAATTTCTTAGAGGAGATGATATGGTTGATGCGATAGAATGAATCTGGTTGAGCGAGGGGGTGGGGATATTACTGGAAGCTTGGAAGAGAGTTAGAGGAGGGTGGGATGGGATTGGAGAAATGTGATTTGGTGTTGTGAATGGTATTTTGTAAGGGAATATGTCTTCATCGAAGGGTACATTACAAGAGATAAAGAGTTTGCTTGTAGTGGGATTGTAGTATTTGTAGCCATTATGGGCTGGGGTGTATTTGAGGAAGAGACATATCCTAGAGTTGCGTGACACCTTTTATAAGTGCGATTGTGGACATAGATAAGAGAATTGGTGATTATAAATGCATTGATATGAGAAGAGATTGTTGGTTGTGGGGCAGGACATTCAATTTAGAGGTAAACTACAGTAGGAAGGGTTTCAACCAATACAAAAATGAGATAGATTGGCTTCTTGTAGAAGGGTGTGAATGATTTTAATTATATGCCTTTGTTTTTATCCTGTAATTTCATTTTGTATAAGGGTATAGGGGTAATTTAAGTGGTGAGAGATGCCTCAGTGGGCCAATAGATTTTGAAGAGCTTTGTTTGAGTATTCATTGCCACCATCAGATCGTTGGAGTTTTGATTTGGTAGTTTAGTTGGCGTTCAATATTATTTTGAAGTAAGCAAAATTTTGAGGTTTTTGGATTTATTAATCGTGGGAAAGACCTAGCAGAATCTTTAAAAAATATCAATAAAAGATACATAATATTTATAGCCTTGACTTAAAATAGTGGGGGAAGGATCCATATATTAGAGTATATAGTATGTAATGTTTAAAATTGCGTATTCGGGTATTGAGGCGTTTTCAATTCGTGAGGCGAGGCGTAAGCCTCAAGGTGTTTTGAGGCGTAAGCCTCAAAATCAAAAGATTGCGTAAAAATAAAATGATAAATTTTTTATATACTAATGAGTGAATAATATAAAACATAAAAAAAAACATAAGATATGAAGTGAGATCAAAATATCCTAATAATAAGACAACATGAAATATAGTTCAACTCAAAATTCTATCTTTCCCAAATCCCAGTATTTTTTTCATTAACATATAATTCCAATTTCCAAAAATAAATAGCAATGACATTATCACATAAGAACTCATAAGTCATCAGCACTGTCATCACTAAGGGGTTATTTATTTGAATCATCATTAGAACTGTTCTCTCCCCTTTCCTCCTCTCCTATAAAGTCCAATGTTGGTCATTTACTTCAAGATTTATGTAAGTTTTAATATATATAGCGTGAGGCGAGGCGGGCCTCAAGGCGAGCCTCAACTAAGTTGAGGCGCAAGCCTCATAAAAAAAACTCGAGGCGTAAGCATCGAGGCGTTTTTTACTGGAATTGCGCAAAGGCGGGCCTCAAGGAGAGCCTCATATTGCACAATTTTAAGCCATGGACTATGTATAGATTGAGTACTACAAATGACATATAAAGTAAAAAATATTTTGTGACTTTTTGTCAAGCTACAAACGTGATATTAGAGGCAGGGTTACATATATCTGAGTTATGTTTTTTTATGTGTTATAGATTGATTAGGATGGTCTGGTTGAATGTGCCATTTGGCAGTTGGAGAGAGTAACTAGTTGGTGCGAATATGACATGGAGGGGCACCGAATAGGATAAAGACCATTATGACTTGGACTATCGAGAATTGTTTTGTTCGTCTACAAGTCTTGAATGTGCTAGCTAGCCTTGTAAAAATGGATTGTCATTAGTATGGTGATTGACAGAGATGAGATTATAAGATAGATGTAGTAAATAAAGTATTTGAGAGAGTTTGAGCTTTCTAGATGGGGTTGGGAGGATGTCATTACTGGTGTGGGAGATGGGAAGGGCTTGACCATTCCCATCTATAACCTATTATTTTGTTCATGCGGATGGATATGCAATTTGATTGGTGTTGGAGGTTAGGTGAGTTGTCGCCTTGGAGTCTAGGAATAACTTGAGGTTTGATGTGAAAGATGCAATTAACAAAGCTTGAAATGATGGTTGGTGATTGTAAGTTAGATTTGTGATATAACAACATTCAATCGTAGAGTAACCAATCTTGCTGTAGATTTGGCATTCTATGGTGTGTGAAAAATTTGTCATCTTAGGAGTGCGTTGATGGATTTCGATCTGGTTTGGAATGGCTTGAAGTAGAATGGACCCTGAGAGAGACAAAATTGGAGAAATGGTATCCATTTAGGTCACACATAGTGCTACAATTTTCTCTTGCGTATTTGACAAAATATAGGGAAGAATGAAATAGTATAGTATCACTTAAAACTTTCTTGTATATTCTTATTTCTTCTCAACTTCCTCCTACATGTTTAATAGCTCTCCCCATATAGCTCAAGTTTGAAGAACATGATATAATTTTCAAGTACTAGAGCCCCATATATATATATATATATATATATATATGTGTGTGTGTGTGTGTGTGTGTGTGTGTGTGTGTAAACTTTGTTTCCACAGGAGTGTGTTGAGGGACTTTGATCTTATTTGTAATAGCTTGAGGTGTTAGGAGCCCTGATGGAGAAAGAATTTGAGAAATTGTCTCCATTAGGGTCGCACAAGTTGCTATAATTTTCTCTTATGTATTCCACATAGTATAGGAAAGAATGAATACTACATGATCACTTAAAACTCTCTTGCGTACTTTTATTTCTTCTCAGCTACGTCCTCTGTGTGTGTGTATATATATATATATGCCTAGGTAAACTAGATTCTAGGTTAAACCTCCTCCAAACCCCATTGTTTATTCTTCTTATTTAGAATATTGGAGGGATTTCCAAAGGGTCTCCCAAGAATTAAGATAATTATATTAATTTATAAAATTAATCTTTTTGCTATTATATAATCCACGACATTGGTAAATTTAACAACTTTAAACATTAGATTGGCTTTCAAGGATCTCTTTTTAATTATTCTAATAAAATCAGGTTTTCCTAAAAGGAAGGTTTCTAGTGTGACCTAATTTCCTTTAGCAACTAATTTGTTAATGTTAGGATCAGTTTTAGTTTCTTATAAATTTTTGCTACTATTATTTTTGCTAGTTGTTTTCATAATGTGAGAAATGACTTATGATAAGATCTTAAAGACATCTCTATCAGTTTTCGGAGTTCTTGGTTAGTGTGTGGAGATTCTAGTTCCATGCTTCATTGCCATGAGAATTTATTTTGTTCCCCTCCTGGCCAGGTGTCATGGAGGATTTTTTGCCTGACACTTATTTGGATTGTAGTCTTTTGATACTGGTTTCATGGTAAAAAATTCACCTTGATTAATAAAAGTGTACAGGAAAGACTTGATTGGGTCTTTTTATCTGTCACGTAGTTTGATCTTTTTGGCATTAGTAAAGTGTCTCACCTTGACTGGTTCTATTTATTTCCCTTTTAAGCTTGTAGAGATAAACCTTTGAGGCCTCTTGCTTTTAGATTCCAAAATATGTGGGTTAATTATCAAGGAATTTGAGACTTTGTGTAAAGAGTAATTGGTTTGATATCCTTGTGTTGGTTTTGGACTTGTTGAACTTTGGTTCAAATAAAGAAGAATCATATTGGTTTTATATGGTGAAATAATGTTTCTTGGGCAACTTATTTGCAAATAATATCTCTATTGATGAATAAATTAAATTTTTTTGGGTTCAACTTATTAACTTGGGCCTTTTATTAGACAATATCAAGTTAAATAAAATCACAGCTAAAAATTATTAAACTCTTGATATGGAGGAAGAGTTTTGGAGCATCAGCCTAGTATTAAGATACTGCAGGATGGGGATAGAAATATTATGATATTTCATAACTACGTGAAAAAATGCTGGAGCGCATATTAAATTTTTTTAAATCAAAGAAGAACATGATGATTGCATTGAAAACCTTGAAGGTTTAAAGCAATCAACTATCAACTACTTTAATATTCTTGGTAAAGATGTGACCCTCATCTCTTATTTATGAATCCCTTATTACCATTTTGATAATTAGGATACTATCATCTTGACTACTCTCCTACTCATGACGTTAAGAAGGTTGCATTCAATATTAATTTGAAGTTTCTAACAAAACTATAGGTGATGGATTCTCTTTCCCTTTTTTACCAATAATACTGAAGTGTCATTCATATGGACTTGTTTGAAGTTATTTTGGAGTTTTTTAATAATTTTTTTATTGCTTTTTTTAATTCTTTTTCCATTGTCCTTATCCCCGAAGTTAGCAATTCTGAATATTAGAAAGATTTGAAGCCTGTAAGTTTATGCACAATGGTTAATAAGATTTTCTCTATGATCCTTGTTGATAGTCTCTCTCTTTTGAATAAAATCAACCCCTCTCAATTAGAGTGGTTTTCTTTATAGTAGGAACATTAGCGACAACATCCTTTTATCCCTATAAAGGAACATTAGCGACAACATCCTTTTTGCCCAAAAATTCCTTCATTAGATTTATTATAATTCTAGAGGAAGTAATGTTAATCTTGGTTGGATATTCATATGGCTTATGATAGGTTCTCATTGGGATTTCTCTTTAAGGTGATGGATGGATTACTTTAGTTTCAATTACAAATAGATCTCCTTTATTAAATAATGTATAACTAGTTGTCGATTCGTTCTTCTCTAGAATGGATTTAGTGCTTGCTTTTTCAATGTTACAAGGTTCCTCATTTCCCCTCCTATATTTATTATTTTATCTATTCTGGAGATGTCTTCATAACACTTATTCTCATTATCCGTCTATGTACCTCAAAACCAAGTGTGCGATTAATGTTACTCATCCTGCATTTGCTTATGATCTTCTCATATATACCAATGGCAGTAAACCTTGTCTTAAATGTTACATGGTTGATCTTACTAAATCTTGTCTCTTCATTAACTAAAAGAAGGTTGTCTCATGGTCTTATCAACTCCCTATTTATAATGATGATCAAATTAATTTGATTAGAGAGATTGATAGGAAAACTTCCTCGGTAGAAAAATAGCGCATTTTCATTAATTTTTTTTCAAAAAGGGCTATATTCCGCCAAAATTTAAGTTTTTAGTGGATTACTAATGATAATTTGTTGTCCGGTGCTAGCATTGCTGAAAATGATTTTTGACCATGCAAAATTAGCCTTAAAGCCTTGTATGGTTGAATTTTGGTGAGTCATACCATCAATCATTTAGCTAAAATTCTGTCAGAAATTTCTAACCTATTGACCACCATAAATTTTCAAGGGACTAGTTGCTTAAATTTTGGGTGGATTTTTCACCAGATGATCACCATTTCCGTTGGTAAAGTGATGATTTTTTTTGCAGCTCTTTTCTTATTAGTCAGTCATCTTCATGTTGTTCGTTGGACAATGTTAGACACGCAATGAAAAAAAAAAAAAAAGAAAACAACTCTTAAACTAGCATAACAACATGCACTTAATGAAAATAACACAATTGAAAATGAAAAAAAAAAAATATTTAAAATATATCTTAAACTTGTTATTATAAATTGTCACATGTTTGTTCTTTGCTCATCTCTCTCCTTCATTCCCTCATGCAGTCTCTCTTTCACTTTCATCCTCATCATCTTGTTCTTTTATGGCGTACTTCTTACTCATTCATGGTCGGATTGCATAATCTACACATGCGTGTATCTTTGCATGCGAGCTTGTAGATGATTAATCATAATAACTACCTAGTGCCACATCACTTTTTTGTTTGAGATCCTTACTCTCTTGTTAATTTGATTGGATAGAAATGGTTGCCAGTATAATGGTGCTAATTTAGCATTCAAAGAATTATCTTGAAATTGATTAATCGATTGATTCTACTTTCATCCTCCAGATATCATAACTTTCAAAACATGAGAGGTGAAAGTAGACATATAATATCCTAAATCTTAATCCATAAACTTTCTTCTTAGCCTCCTATTATTTTCAAGATAATACTCACTATTTGACTTAAAATTAACGCTGATGGTTGTAGCAAGAGCAATCCTAGGTTGTTTTATCGTGATGGTCTTATCAAGAACTATCTTAGTTCCCCATTAATTTTCGTATCATTTAGGTATTCATAATCCATTTATGCTGAATTGGCTGAATTACTTATTGGTTTGGAGCTATCTTCAATATGGTTTCTGCAACCATCTAGATTGTGATTAATGCAAGGGCTGAATTTCTGTTTAACCGGTAGTAGGTGCCGCTTGGATTGGGAGTATTTTTTTTTTTAACTTTATGAGAAATACTAGATTATTTCTTTCTAAACTTAATTGTAAAATATTTCGTCATTTTTGAGAGGAGAGTAATGCTGCCTATTGGTAGCTTGTAAAGGTTGTAATATGAGTTCTCAATGATTATGTTGGGCCATGAAATATATTGGAAGCTTATTGGTATTCTTATACTAGATAAATGTGGTATACCTAACCTCATGGGCCCTAAAATTATTAATTTGCCTCTTCTGTGCTGCCTTTGGTGTTACCTGATGTTCTTTATTATCCCTTCATGCCCTTCAGTTCTCTGTTGCTTAAGTGATGCTATGAGGTTTTTTCCCCTTATATGACTTTTCGGTTTTATTATTTCCTGTGGGTTTGGTCCCCCTATTTTGTACTGTTGTCGTTGCTAGTATCAGTTTTTTTTTAAAATTAACCTGCAGCTTGTTTTTGGCTTGGTCCATTATCTCTATTCTGTGATTTTTCCCTGAGTTGCTCTCCTTTTGGGGCTACTTTTCTGGAGATTGTGCTTCTCCGTGTGATCATTTTATTTTGGCAAAGCTTTTCTTGGTATGCAATTCAATGCTTGGAGTATGTCCTTGATAAAGTCGTCTACTGCTTTTTTCCTTTTAGATTTCTCTTGCAGGCATGATATTGCAGCATTAAACACTTTTCTTTTTAACATGTACCTTCTTGCAATTTGCTCTAATATTTTTTTGTGTTGGTTTTTGCATGTAAGTTTTGAGAACTCTCTTGCATTTCACTTGGAATTCTTGGGCTGAATTGCGTGTTTATTGCTTATTGGGCTACCATATTCCTGAGTGTTATGATGATATTTCCCTTTGGCCAGTTTGATTCCTTTTGGCCATTTTCTTATCAAACCAACTCTTTGTAATTTACAGACTTCAGCTTCTTTCTTCTATATTTCATTTTTTCTTGCCTCTCATGTGTAGTAGGATAAAAAAGTCCCATTTGGAGGAGTTGAGGGACCAAATGGTCCCTCATAATAGTTGGGGACCATTTGATCCCTCACAATAGTTGGGGATCATTTTGATCCTTTTCTCTTAAAATATATGGAGTTTGATCTTTAGAAGATAGGGTACATAGGCATCATCGTAAGGTCATTGATTTATATAAACTTGTTTATATAAATCAATCCCTTAAGATGCTAAACTCTTTTATGTAATTTAATAAAATAATTAATTAATTTATTCTTATATATATGGGATTGGCTTATGACAATAATAGTAAGACAACTTTTAGAGATAGCTTGATATAACCATTTGAAAGTGCAGTCTTGACTAAGGAGGTTATTGCTCAAGCATTTTATGCATTTGTAGACCATGCAATATATATCATTCTCCCACCATATTACTTTGTACATTTGGGAAATGGTTTTAAGGTTAAGGTAAAATTGGTTAAAATCCCATGATTCTATGGTCTAGGATATTACAGAGCAGACCCTAATCCAAAGAGTTATGATGGCTTATTTGAGATAATATAAGGTTAACAACCATGAGTTATCTTATTGAAAGTGGCTCGAGTCTTATAATATGCCGAAGAAAAGACCATTTGCGTTGAAATCCTAGGCTCGCTTTGCTAGTAGAGGTATTGCTATACTAGATAAATTGAATGGCTCAAAGTCATATGAGGCATGACTAATCGTGATTCAAAGGTATTAGAATTGATGTATAATATCTTAAATGCATGGCATGACATTCATTTTTTTAAATAATGAATCTTATTTAAATCCAAGGAGGGGATGCCCTTAAGTCTACTTGATTTGGGCTTTATATTATTTACATTGTGGCACAAGGCCTTTTTTGTTTAGTAGTTTATTAATTATGATATTATGACTTATGGTGCTAGTTTGTATTCCTTGGGTGCACCACTACCTTTTTGGTGCAACTCATTCATTTTAATTTATTGATGTGGATGCCTGATTTTATTATTAGCATTTGTGCCAAGCTATCACAACCTTTTGACATCATGAACAGTAGAGGTATTGTTCATGGTGAATTATACTGAGTTATAGTCATGTGAACATTAATCAATAACGCAGCTACTTTCTAGGTGAACGATAATCAAATGATGGATCTATTTGAGGGCTGTAATGTACATTAGGGTGGATTTTTTTTTTCTAGATGATTGACATAGTTTTTTCTTTAAGCTTTTTGTCGACCGTGGATGTGTCCAAAAGGCGTAAAGATTCAACCAAACTTCATATTTTTTCTAGCTCTACTACTTGCCATTTTCTCCTCCACATCTCTTATATCTCTTATTCTGTTAGCGTATTTTAGTTTTAAAATAGTGTGGATATAACTATGAATGATCTTAAAATTTGAAAAAAGAATGGAATTCCTATTCTGAAGTGTTTCTACTTGTTTTGATTAATCAAATAAGAATAATTTTATGAAATAATGTTGTTTTTTAATGTAGTCAAATTATAGTCTAGTTTTTTCTAATTCCAGGGTTGTTCTTTGTGATGAATGTTGAATTTTTTTCTTTACTACTAAATATTTTTGTTTATGGTGGATGTTAATTATTTTTCGGTAGGATAAAACCTAATTTCAACTAACCTTAAGCCTAAATCCCACATTTTCCTATGAATACTAGATATTCGAAGTTCATTTTCTTGTATTTATATCATTCCATCATCTAAAGATAACAAACTGCACCCACATTGAAGTTCATTGAGGTGTCTTAGTCATTCCTTTAGGTTATCCTACATCATATTGTTGTCAGAGTTGATGGTTCGGTTGAGATCAAGTGGTTCATGTATTTTGTGACTTTTATAGGTTTTTGATGGATTGTCCTGTAGTTGAATAAAGTGTAAGAGCAGGTGACTCCTATAGTGTCTCCACTTGGTTGAGTTGGCATTCAGTTCATAATACTTGATTGTCTTTTATTTGAAGGGTAGTGATGGGTAACATGGAGTGCTCTCACTCAAAGAGAGATTGTTAAGGTAATCATAGATCTAGATAGTTGAAAATATTTTGGTGTGGAAATATTAATTGGTTGGCTCTCATTTATCAGCCTAAGATTTAGGATTGAAAATATGTTTAACTGTTGGTGTTTTTGGCTTAACTTTGGCCTTTTTTGGTTTCTAACTCCTTAACATGTGGTATTGGAGTTGACTACTTGGCACAATGCTAGAGGGATATCCCTTTCATACCTTGGCTAAGTATTTGAAGTTATTGTACCAGGATAAATGAGCCCTTCATAGAGCTTGATCATTTAGAGGGACTGAGCAAGAACTAATGTGGTTTCTAGCAGAGCTACTGATGGTCCTAGCACTTTAAATCACCTATTAAATGATACCATAAATCACCATAGTGATTGTGATGCCTCCATGATGATCCACTACGAACTAATGCCAATCACATTGTGCTTCTACCTTTCATTGATCTTCATGGGCGCCCCCCCCCCCAAAAAAAAAAAAATGTTACAACCCCTTGTTAGCTTTCATTTTATTTATTACAGCCTTTTTCCATTTCAAGTCTTCAATCCACCTTCTACCTGGACCATGCAACGATTCAGCTGTAGAGAGAGAAATACTAATGGGGTAAAAATATTGAAAGAGGGAGGGAGGAATAACTTTCAATTGTGGACGGAATGATGAAAAGAGATTTTGACGCAGAGTTGCATGGCTAATTAACTATTTGAATATGATTTTATTAAAACTTTTATCGTTAACTAACTATTCATTATCTAATAATAATAATAATTAAATATTAAATTACCTCTCTCGCCCCCCAAACGAAGACCGCCTATGGCAGATGTTTGTCTTATAAGCTCTTAGGGCCATGTTATTTGTATTCTTAATTTTGATCTTACAGCTCCTCTTGGCTCTGGTAATGAGACGACAAACAGAACTATTTTAATATATTCTAATATTCCAAATGAAACAGCAAACATAACTATTTTAATTTAGCCCCCTCGAAGAAAATTTATGGCTCCGCCATTGTTGATCTTGATGTCTTATCTTATTAGGTGAGTATGAGTCAAGATGATATTTAGGGTTTGTTTGATTTTACCCAGCATCTCATTCCTCTTGTGATCAATACAATAGGACTCACATGGTGGTCCTTTCATAGGGGATCCCTGTGATTATCATCTTTGTGGAGATAGTGAGGAAGATGAACCAAGTTAAAGCCTCTTATAACAATGCGTTAGGAAGAGAATGATGACTGATGTATGCCTGAGTATCTTGGTGGTGTATGTGATGTTTTTAATATCATCTGCATGACTTTGAGGATGATATCGCTAGGAAAATCAAAACTCATGCACCTTCCTATGAGCAGAGATTTGATTTGAAAGTCTATCTTGATTGGTTGACTAAAATGGAGCACTACCTTACTGATGTGACCTATCTGATGAAGTTGTTGGGACAAGTAAAATTTTATTGGACCAGTTTAGAGCATAGGAATCTATGCCAAGATTATGATCCAGACTTAGACTTTGCTGAGAAAAAAAGATAGGTTCTGAAAGAAAAGTACCTTTTATGTCATATTTAAGTTGTTTGATGAAGAGCTCATTACTATGCATTAGGCATCATTGAGGTGGCTGAGTATATGGCGTACTTAGATGAGTTGATGATTTGATGTGACACTAGTAATGTTTTGAATAGCTTGTTGCCTGAGATTATGAGGGAAATGTCAACTTGGTAGGCCCACACCCTAAAGGAAGTGTTCAATCATTCTTGAGGTGGAACAATATATTAGGATCTCTTCTATTAGGAGTTTTGGCACCCAAGCAAGGGAGACCACTCTAGTGCTCCACAATTTCTCCAACCCACTAATTGTGCTAAGGGAATTATTACCCCTGATATTGATAAGGTATATTGTTTAGCCACAACTCCATTGTTGGGGTGAGATGAAGAGCAAATTCTCTGTCATAGATGCCCTGATGTTACAAGGTTTCACGGAGTGTTTGTGCATCTAATGTCACCTAAACAAAGACCGAGGAAGGTATGGTGGACAAGGAGATACATGAAGTGAATGTTGAGGTTCATGGTTGTGGGCTCTGAAAATTCGGCCCCGGCCTCCGCTCGCTTTTTTTTTTATTCGGCGAGGGAGTTTTAACTGAAAAGTTCCGGGGTAAATTTTGGAAGGCAGATGGGTTTGTAGATAAGACACTACTCAGAGATTTTGCCCTCATTTTGTGAGGACTTTATGATCTGAGTTCTAGTTTCCTATAGGCGCAAGCCCCTATAGTTAATTACCCCTCTCGATCACGAGAGAGAACTTTCAATTAAGGCTAGTCTTCGATCAGATACGTAGAATATACGTGTTACCTGGCATATAGTAGCAGCATGGGTATGGAAACTGGAAATTGGGTTTGGATTTGGGAATTTGAAGGTTTTGATATTTAAAATAGAAATTTCACCACCTTTCACTTAAAGCGGATGGTGGGGGAATGGATGATAGACCCGATCAAGATCCCATGGTTCCGTTGTCCCGGGCCATCGTAGTCCCTGGTCTACTTAGTCAGAGGAGGTAGTCGACTCAACCTGACAGAAGGATCCTTGTCGGCAGCCATGGGTTGCTTCGTCCAAGGGGACCTTATAGACCTGGGGTGGATATTTGCCTAAGGGGACAAATTTAAATCCACCTTAGCTAACAGAGGGCTTTGTGCCATAACCGCAATCTGTGGTGCCATTTGGCGGCAAAACCACTCGGTTTAGAGGGCCCCGGGTCATATCCGTTTACCTGTAGCGCCATTTGGCGGCGAAACTGCTGGTTAGAGGACACGTACCACATCCTTACTGGCAGGAGATTGTTTGAGAATGGATCATAGTGATATTTTTGATTAGGCATTTGGCTCTTTGTGAGCTGAAGTAAATTTGAATTTTTCCACCCCGGCAGACTGTTGCGGAGGGTGGATGAATTTTGCCTTAAGTGCTTTGATGATTGTATTTCAATTTTAAATATTTGGATTTTGGGATTTGTGAAATTTTTTGGATTTTTGGATATTTGGGAATGACATTTGAAAAATATTGGTGAACCCCTCCGGTTGAGATAAACATTCAACACGGCCATCATCAGGGTGTTCGGGGTCATTTTTCTTTTGTTAATCGAACCCTGTCAACTCGATCAAGTTGTTAACCGAGGATCAAGCTTTCTCATAGGCATTATGCCTTCATTAATAAATTTTCTTTGTTGAAGGCCTTGAAGGCCTGATATGAATGTATAATATGAATATTATGATCGAATTCATGACTGCATATTTATCCGATGATTTGGACCCTGTCTACTCCTATTTACGTGCTTAGGAGGATCAGGTTTCATAGGCTTTTTGCCCTTGTAAGTGAATTCTCTTGATTAAAGGGTTTGAAGGCCTGATATGAATGTATTAAAATAAATATACTGGTCCTCTCAACTGTGTATTTGTTTGTTGGTTTGAACCCTGTCAACTTCTATTGACTAGTATAGAAGGATCGGGTTCGAACTAGAATTCACTTATTGACCCGCGCAGCATCCCTAGACGTCACATGCGTACCAATAACATGTTCGCCAGGGCCCATGCGGGTGTTTAGGGGCATTTCGTAATTAAACCCTGTCTACTCCTTTTTACCTGCTAAGGAAGATCGGGTTTAAAATTTGATAACCAGCGAAGCATCCCTAGACGTCGCGTGTGTACCAATAACACGCTCGCCGGCGCCCATGCGGGTGTTTGGGGGCATTTTGTAATTATTTATTGAACCTTGTCGACTCCGATTTACTTAGGAGTATCGGGTTCAAATTTAATAATCCGTGCAGCATCCCTAGACGTCACATGTGTTTCTACAACATGTTCGTCGGGGCCCTTACGGGTTTCATGATTGCTTTTACCCTTTTTAGTGTATCTATGTGTATACAAATTACTATGCACGTGCGGAGGGTATTTTTGAATATTTGTGAAACGCCTTCTGTCCGCTTCCAAGAATGTCACGGATCCGGTGGCGTGAAGTAGCAGCTTCTGAATGGAGTTGTTCGCTGCTTCATATAGGTATACTGTCGTACACTACTCATTGCCTTCTGCAGGTGGATCGTAGTGTACCAACTAATCTCCTGCCTTGTGCTTGTAGATGCCTGCATTTATTACATGACAAGCTTCCTACGACAGGTTGTAGGAAATTGGATTCGCTGTAGCCTTATATCTTTTCTTGCAAAGAACATGTGTACTTGTATCAACAGAGGATTTGTTGCACTTACTACATAATCATTAATATTATCCACAAATAATTTCGTCGATCATCATAGCTCCCAATGAATAGTTGTGTTTGTCTACAAGTGAGCCGACCTCAATTGTAGTGATATCACAACCTTAATTGCATACCACTTGAGTGTATCTGTCCTCCATTGGATGGTTGTTAGCTGTAGAGACGCCACAATATCCTTGCTAAAACAGTTTATAGGTTCTTTGCATATGAAAGATATTTCCTATGTTGACTTGTAGGAGCTCGCATCTATCATCTATTTCTCCCAACATATTGATTGTGAGCACATTTATGCAATTATTGCATGCTAATCACCATAGCTTGCTGAGATTTGATACATTTGCTTATGCCTCTTATATGCTTTGTGTGTTTGGATTCAGCTCTTTTGATCGTAGGGAATCAATGCTTTTGATTGATGTTAAATGACTGCTGATCATGAGATGGTTTTGACATTCACTGCATCTCGTCTATTGTCACCTTTGACCAAACTTCTATATGAAAGAGACCTCTCCTCATTTGTTTGTAAATGCCCTTGCTTGTATGTGATGAGTCTCTTATTTGTTTCAACTTATAATCATAATGCATGCCATCACTAATCAACATTGAAGTTCCATTTAGCATAAGCCCTGTTGCTTGTAAGGCTCAATACGTTCAACTGCATTTGGGTCTTATTTTTGTAACAAATAGGCATGATTGTTTGTATGTAGATTGATTTGCTTGAACGATTCGAGATAATTCCACCTCATCATTCCTTGTTTATATATCTCTTGAAGACTTAGTCTTTCTTCACTTACTTATCTTTGATTTCATCATTGCCATGATATATGAATTTCACTTGCAAACATTAGACTTTAGTTTAGGTTAAGATCTAGATCATTAATTCAAAATCAAGTTCTGACTTGAGTTTAAGACCAAGTCCAAAATGAGTCTTCTTCACTGTCACCTGAAGTGCAAGTCCTCTATTGTTCAAAAGTTTGCAAGTTCTTGCTTGTATTCATGTTCAATGCCAAACATGGTCCTGTTCATTTGAACTTGAGTGCAAATTATCCATGTCATATCAATTTTAAGTGCATTTAGTTCAAATCCTTATCCAAACTTGAGTCCTAGACTTGTCGTCCAAATCAAGTCTTTGTTTAAGTTCAATCAAGTTCTATTCTTGTTCATAAGTCCTCTGCTCTTGTTCAAGTACAAGTTCTATGTCCTTGCTCAAATTGTTCAAGTCAAGTCCTTTGTAGTCTCTCGAGTTCAATCAAATTCAAGTCTTATGATTTCAAATTTATTTAAATCCATTTGGTTCACATCCGATCTCACAAGTCCACCATTTAATTGAGTCCAAATCAAGTCCGAGTATGATCATATGTGCACCCGAAATTTCGGCAGCCTCCTGGTGTCTCCCCTGTTTAGGGGAAAACTGGGCCTCCCGCCACGCTAGAGAAAAGCTTGCACGGTAGGTGCCCTCGGACGAGGACACCGCGGCCGTAATTTTTTATTCCCCACCACGCCAGAGAAAGGCGTGCATGGGTTTTCGGGCATCGGTTTGAAACACGCAATTTATAATTGACCCCGCCTTGCCGTAGGCGTTGCACCGGGTTCCCTTCCCACCACGCTAGAGAAAAGCGTGCATGAGTTGGTTTTCCGGTCCGACACTAACGCCGAAAATGGGTTTTTGATTACCCATCCCATCACAAGCATCACAACGAATTCCCTCCTACCACGCTAGAGAAAAGCGTGCATAGGTGGTCGCCGCGTTGCAAGCGTCGGGAATGAGTTTTCAAAGTTTTAGGGTTTAGAAACTTATACCTGCGCGGAGCGTTGGCACGTGGATCGAAGGAGAGAAGAGAGCATTTAGATTTCATTTTTATTAATTAATTATAGTTAATTAATTAATTAATAATTAATTATAATTAAATAATAATTATTAACTATAAGTAATTACTCACGATTATTATAATTAATAATTAATTAACACTAATTAATTAATTATGATTAATTGATTATAATTATAATTAAGTAATAATTAGTTATAATCAATAATTAATTATAATTAGTAATTAATTAATAATAGTTAATTAGTTATAAATAACTATTAATTATAAATATAAAACATGATCAATTATAATTAGTGAAACCTAATTATAATTAATAATGTTTAATAATAAAAAAGAAATAAAAACTCTCCCTCATATTGGGAGATTTATGGGATTTGGCCAGAGCCGTGAAAGGGAGGATTTACCTTCACAGCCAGCAAACTCCTTTTGTTGCTTTCGATTAAAACATCATAACTCCCAATCCGACAGTAAGGGAGAGTCGGTCGGGGGAGCTAAGCCGAAGCAGCGACAAAGAGAGCGGAGAGGGGCTCGGGTTTGGTCGGAGCAGGTATGGGGGAGAAGGTCTCACTCTCTCTCTCTCTCTTTGGATGGAGGAACCTAGAGGCGTCGGGTTTGATGGGAGGAAGAAGGCAGGTTCGAAATATGGGAGGAGGAGGTCGGTTGGGAGCTTGGAGTCGAGAGCTGCGAGCGGAATCGGGATCCAGGAGAGGTTTGCCGTCGTGGGAGAGGAAGTGTGGAGCATCCGAGAAGAAGAGCCTTCGGCTCCTATTTAACGACTCAAAATGAGTACTCTTCGACGGAATCCCTGCAGGAATCGCGGAGACAGACGTGAACGGCGCCGCGTCTACAGTAGTTTTGACGGGATTTCCGGCATTATCCGTGGACCCGACGGCTCATAGTAGGTATGTACGCGGGATTTTCACTTTGCTCTCTCATCTCTTTTGTTCCTTTGGGTATAATATGAAGGTCAACAATGGCCTAGGATTATGGCTCACTTCTAGTCATGAAGTGTGACCTATCTTTGCCCTAAGGTAACATAGTGACTTTGATTTTTCACACTTTAAGGGTCGATATAGTTTTTTCTTAGAGACTTTTTTTTTTCTCTATTTTATTGCTTATGATAATTATATTGTTAATACATATGATGAAAATTAAGAGTTTATAATCAGAAGTGTATTTAATGAAGATGTTATCTCCATGGCTTTGTTTGTATTAAGCTTCATTTATGGCTGTTATGAATCTGCCAAACCATATTCTGAGAGATTGTTTAAGGCTTTGCAAAGCTTTTTCTAATTTGTACATATGATTCTTTGTGAAAGAACTAGCAATTTCAGGTGATGAATTCCTATAGACTTCTTCAACATCTCTATATAAAAAGACATTTTTCACCCATGATTGGCTGCAAGAGAAATTACAATTCGTATTATGTTAATTTTTGCAACATGCGAAAATTTTGTTTGGCAGTCAATTCATAGGATTGGGTATATCCCTTGGATACCAATCTTGCCTATATCATTCTAGATTTCATTGTACTCTATATTTTATAGAAAAATTCATTTGCAATCTACAGTTTTCTTCCCTTTAGGTTGTTTAACGGTCAATTAAGTATTTTTTTCCCAGAGCATTCATCGTTTGTCTTATGACCTCCTTCCAATTCTTATTTTTAAAGTTCCTTAACTAAAGTTTGTGGTGTTGTAATGGAATAAGAGCTAATATTTTTAATGAAGCTTTATGGGTAGGAGAAATTTTTTGAAAATTTGTGTATTGGGAGATGGGATATCAAGAAGAATGTGTATTGATGGGTCTATTATTGTTACCTGATAATAGTTCCGGTCTTGAGCATGCTGGAGATTTTGGTTGGATTTATTCTTTCTTGTATAAACTTAATGTGATACAATGTCTGAATTTTGGCTGGCTTTATTTCTATTTGCTTATATAGACTTGAAGGGATACATTGTCTGGATTTGTTGGAGTTTGTGTTGTGGGAATATCTTGATGAAAGATAGAGGTTTAATGAAACTCACCTTCCGATTGAAAGTTTTTCCTTTAAAATGAATTTGATTAAAAAAATTGCTTGTCATTAAAAGTGACCCAAGGAATTTTTTTTTGTGGTAGGATGATAACATTTATATCCTTTTAGAGTGGAGGAATATCCATTAAAAATACATTTGAGAGTTCTAATGTCAAGTTTACCCTTATGTTTGTGGATGTAGATGGCAATCACGCAAATATTTTTGGAGGGATTTTTGAAGGAAGTTATTTGCGGGAAATAATTCAACCAGATTAGAGGATTGTTGAAGCTAGTTACTCTTAAGATTATTCTATTGATTAGGTATGTGGCAATTATGATTATCTCCTATATCTTTTTTAGGATGATAACATTTATACCCTCTAAGAGTAGAGGAATATCCAATAAAAACAAATTTGAGAGCTCTAATGTCAAATTTACCCTTATGTTTGTGGATGTGGATATTGGTAATGCACCGAAATATTTTTGGATAGATTTTTAGGGAAGTTATTTGTGGGAAATAATTCAACCAAATTAGAGAATTTTGTAAGCTAGTCACTCTTAAGACTATTCTATTGATTAGATATGTGGCAATTATGGTTGCTTCTCTCCGGTATTTTTTTTGACTTTTTATTCTTGAAGAGAGGATAATCTCTGGTGACTTTCCAGAAGATGATTTTTTCTTTTTGCCACTCTATTTTGTTGGGGAGTGTCAGGTCAAGAGGATTGTGATGTTGGTAATATGTGCAAAATCAGACAAAGAAGGATAATAATCTAAAAGTTAGTAATGGCAAGTCTTAATAACACCAATAATGTGTATAAAGACAAAGAAAAAGAAGGCTAATAAGCTAGAATTTAGTCAAGACAAGTCTTCTTGAAGGCTGAAGGTGTTTTGGAGATGGTTCTTGCTGCAGATTTCTGGACCACGGAGAACAGAACTGCAGTTCTTAGTGGCTGGCAGCAGTTTTCTTGGTTTATGGACGGAGAACAGCAGTAACTAGGCTTCTTATAAGGAGTTCTGCACGTTCTTGGTCGACTGGAATGGGGACTGATGGGCTGGAAGGAGCTGCTGTTGGAGGAGGTGTTGGAGCAGTTAGCGGCTGTTGACTTCCAAGTGCTGGAAGGAGCTGCAGGCTGGAGGAGGAGGTGTTGTAGCAGTCGGTAGCTTGGAAGATGGTTCTTGGTGGCTTCCAAGTGCTGGATGAAGGTGGAGGAAGGCTGGAAGCTGGTGGGCTGGGGCTGGATGAAGCTGACTGGCGGCTGGAAGGGGAGGAAAGGGGGTTCGGCCACCACCTGGAGGGATTCCAGGATATAGGACACTGGAGGACCTCTCTAGCAATGCTTCTAACTCTCAAAAATCTGATTTTCAGAGTTAAGGAACCTGTATTTATAAGCTTTCAACTAGTAAATAAGAAAATAAAATAAAATAAATATAATTATATTTAAAGAAAGAAAGGACAACATATTAACTAATAAAAAAAGAGAATATAAAAGGTGGGGTCTGGTTGGTTTTAACCTAACTTGCCAAGCCTTGCATCATTTTCCCCTGCTTGGATTAGTTTCATTATCTTGGGAAGCTGCTACTTCAGCATAATGAGGGGTTAAGTTTGAGATGTTAAAGATAGCTGAAATGTGATAATCACTTCACAGTTCTAGTTGATAAGCATTGACGTTGAGGCGTTTGATAATGCAGAAATGCCAATCTGCCTTAGTTTTTAATTTGCTATATGGGCCCGGTGCAAATCTTTTCTTCCGTAGTTTAGTTTGCAAATTACTGATTATCTTAGTATGCCATTAAAGTACTCAATAATAGTAACATTATCTTGCTTGGTTGTTGAAATCATAGTTTTGATTTTGTATAAGGATCAATTTTCACTTTTGGGCATGTTTGCTTGATAACATACTAAACTTCTTTTATTCTAGAGAGGAATATATATGATCCACTGATTTTAGGCACTATGATATGCTACAATTTTATCATAATTATGAAATTTGCTTCATCCCAAAGTACAAACTTTTGGCCCTTTTTGGCTCCTTAGGGGAATACATAAGGCATTGGATGTATCCCTTTCCTTTTAGAATGGCCATTACAATTTGGGATCACTTTAAATAGTTTTTTTTTTCCATTCAAGCGATGAGGCTTGTAACCCCTGGTGCTCTCCATTAATTTGGCTTTCACCATTCATGATGGTGGGAAGTCAAGGAAATTAGATATAATGAAGAGAATGAAGAATCCTGATAAGAAGAAAAGAGAATAAAATGTCGCTTTGATACTATGTGGAATCATAGAAATGTAGAAAAGTTATTTTCTCGATTATGCACAAAGTTTGAATACTTATATAGACTTTTTCAAAATTCTTAACATGGAAATAAATCAAATCTATTTATAAAGAAAGAAAAAAAGCCCTGAAGTAGCGTTGATAGCTAAAAAAGGAAGAGGTACACATATTGCAATCTAAGGACTATAAGAGCATTGATTCAATGGTTAGAACCTAGGGGTGTCAATATTGGACACGACCCGAAAACTCGACTCGAACCCAATTTCGGGTTCGGGTTAAGGTTTTTGACCCGTTTGCAAACTCGGGTCGGGTTTGGGTTGACCCGAAAACCTGGTAATGACCCAGAATAACCCGCTGCCCGCCCTGACCGGGCTTGACCGCTGCTGCCCGCGTCGCTTCGCGAGTCGGGCGTTGCTTCGTGTGTCTCGCGTCCGCGTCGTGTCTGGCGTCCGCGTGGTGTCTGGCGTCCGCATCGTGTCTGCCCGCCGCGCAGCTGCCCGCATCCCGCTTGCCTGTCGGAAAATGCCCGCCAGGCCGCTGCCGCCGGCCCCGCCGCGCTGCTGCCTCCCTGCCCACCGCACCGTGTCTCGCTGCGAACCCGAGCCGCTGCCGCCTGCCCGCCACACCGCGTCCCGCTGTGAACCCGTGCCGCTGCCCGCTTGCAATGGATAACGGGTCGTGTCGGGTTGACCCAACCCGAAGCGGGTCGGGTTCGGGTCCAGGAAATTGATCCGTTTGCAAAAATGGGTCGGGTTCGGGTTAACCCGAATGGTGTCGGGTCAGTTCCGGGTTCGATCCGAACCCGACCCGTGACCCGAAATTGATACCCCTATTAGAATCCTTTATTTATGCATTTAAGGATCTCTACCAAGATTGGTTGACTTGTGGGTCCCATCGATGGCTAATCGTGTGTGTGAGAAGGGCGAAAGCCCTACTTGAGTTTTTGGCTATGATGTGCGCCCAATGATCATTCAAAAAAAAAAAAAAAAAAAATATATATATATATATATATATATATATATATATATATATATATATATATATATATATATATATATATATATATATATCATTTTTTTCCTCGTTGATTTTATCATTTGTAAGGTCCAAAGGTTGATATGATATCCCCATTATTGGGCTTAATGAAAGGGGCCTTGCCATTTGCACACCGTTAATTAAAACCTGGGCTCATTAAACATACTGAGTTGAGCTAATTGCTCTCTGATAGGAAATACTTGAGTTCGCAAGTAACCCTATCGGATCTAGTTGAGTTCGCAAGCAAATATAGCAATAATCGGTAAAAACTACGAGAAAATAACGGAATTGTAGTGGAAGAACAACCAAACGATAGCAAAACTTATAACAAATAAAGAGAAACAAACACAAAGCAAAGATACAAGAGATCCTCAATTCTAGAGGAGGATTGTCTCTTTCAAATTTCTAGACAAGAGAGTCTAGAGCCCAAATGTCATGAAACCCTAATTTCAATCAATCAAAAACATAATCCCCACTAATCATCTTATGCACTTTAATACAAAAGCTCTCCTAATCGATTTCCCTCCCAAAGTCCTAGTTGCCCCCCTTTTTCCACTTTGAATTCAATTGGCTGGGTGGGACCCATCCAATGGGCGGAAAAACTAGAGAGGAGGTAGACTATTTCTACCTAGCCTCCTATACACATGCTGAGCCGGCCTAATTGTTGGCTGGGCTGGTTTAGCCTGAACCGGTGTATCAATACCGCCCTCCCAAAGAATCACCTTGTCCTCAAGGTGAAAATTCAAAAATTGATGTGTCATTCTCTCGTATGGCTCCCACGTGGCCTCGTAGTCAGGAAGGTTCTTCCACTAGATCAACAGTTCCTTAGTTCCATCTTTTTTCCGACGAACCCCCATCTGCTCTAAGGGTTCCATAATCACCTCTAAATCCTCAGTAAGTGTCGCCGGTAGCTCGGGGTTGGCTGTATAGTCACCAATGGCCTTTCTCAACTGCGATACATGAAAAACTGGATGATAGTCATCGTTGGTGGTAGTTTCAGTCGATATGCTACTACTCGGATCTTCTCCAATACTTCATAAGGCCCAAAGTACTTTGGAGCAAGCTTCTCGTTCCTCTTGTTGGCAACTGCCTTCTGTCTATACGTTCGGAACTTCAAGAACACTCTCTCCTCCACTTCAAAATGGATGTCCTTCTTATGCCCATAAGCTTGTTTGACCATCTGTCTGTGGGTGATAAGTTGTGCTTCTCTTCAGAATTGTCCCATGTAACCTGAACAACTCTCTCCAAAAGTGTCTAAGGAACACGTTGTCTCTATCTGATACTATTGCCTTTGCTACTCCATATAATCTGACCACCTCTCTGATGAAAGCGGAAGACACTATCATTGCGGTGTAGGGGTGTCGGAGGGGAATGAAATGTGCATACTTGCTCAACCTATCCACCACTAGAATCACCGTGAAACCTTTTGATCGGGGTAACCCATTTATGAAATTCATGGATATCTCCTCCCATACTCATCTCGGTAGAGCCATCGGATGTAGTCCTCCTCCTGGAGACATAGCCAAGTATTTGTTCTTTTGACAGATCTCACATCTGGCTACCATCTTCTCTACAACTTTATACATCCTCTTCCAGTACAGCTCCGAAGCTAACCTCTGGTATGTCTTTTGCACGTCTAAATGGACCCCAACGGTGCTTCCATGAAACTCCTAGAGTAAGTTTGGGATGTGGATCAAAGCCCGGGGCATCACAAACCTTCCCTGATATAGCAGTCTGCCCCCCTCTATTGAGTACCCCCGGTGGCTACCCTCTTCCTTCAGTAAATCTGACATGATCTTCCCCAAACCTTTATCTCTAGCATTTTCTTCTCTGATGGCCTCCCAGTCAAGAAAGGAACAGATAGTGCCACTGTCTGCAGCTCTCCCACACATCTGGACAAGGCATCTGCCGCCTTGTTCTCCACCTCTGGTCTATACTGAATCTCAAAATCATACCCTAGCAACTTGGACATCCACTTTTGATGCTTCTCTATCACCATCCGCTATTCCAACAGGTTTTTTAAGCTCTGCTAATCTGTCCTGACAATGAAATGCCTCGCAAGTAGGTAGGACTGCCACTTCTGGATGGCAAAAAATGATGGCCATTAATTCTCTCTCATAGACTGACTTCAGCCTGGCTCTAGCAGTCAACACTTGGTTGAAATAGGCAAATGAGCCTACGACTCTGCATGCACCCAACCCGTATCCAGACGCATCTGTCTCCACATTGAAGGTCTGAGTGAATCTGGAAAATCTAGGACCAATACCGTAGTGATAGGAAATACTTGAGTTTGCAAGTCTTCCTAACCAAAACCAGGGAATCTCAACAGCACAATTGCTGTCCACCGCAGGAAATTGCAGAAAAAAACAGGAAGAAAAAAATGAGAAAAACAGTAGGATATCGTAGGGAAAACGGAGCAAACGCTTTTTTGATGAGGACATCGTCAGCATTTTCGACGCTGGAGATCGATGGTTACGAGCATGAGTTGTATTTTCATTATTTTATGTAGTAGTTTATTTTTATTTTATGTTTTTCCGTTTTTGCCTTTATGGGTATTTGGTCGCTATTGTAGCCCAAGGGGCATTTTAGTCTTTTGCTTTTTATTTGTCATTGTGAGGCCTATTTATATGGTCCTTCTCTTGTAATAGATAGTTTTTTGATGAAATGAAAATTATCCTTTCTTGTTCTCTTTGTGAGTGCATTCCCCGTTTGATCTCTTAGTGAGTTCAAAGAGTTAACTAGATCTCTCAGTGAGTTCTAGATGTAATTCTTGCTTGTAGTGTGACGGAAACGAAGAGAAAATTTCGAGACGAGGAGATCGTGGAAGAAATTCTCTGTTTTCTCCAATTTTCCTCTCCCTGGTGGCCACCGATCCCTCCCTGGATCCTCTGTGGTTGCCGGCTTCAACCCCTACCTGAGCCTTGCAGGATCCACCCGCCAGCCTGCCAAATCCCGCCCGTCCGCTGGCCTGCCCAGCTCCACCCGCCAGCTCCTCCGGCCAGCCACCACAGGTCCACCCCAGCCGCCGGTTTCCTCCCCTGCCGCCGGCCCTCCAGTGAAATTCCTTGGCTCTTTTGAATTTTCATCATAAGTAACTTACCTAATTTATAAATTTAGGAGCTAATCAAGGGAGTTATTATTGCTTAAAATTCAAATTTCCCTCTCAATTAACTCTCAATTGGAAGTTACAAGATTTAATTAAAATCTAAAACTTAAATTCAAATTTTGTTTATTGATTGTGGTCCCCACTTGATTAACAAAATCTGCCCTCTCTCTCCCTATACATGGCCGGCTATGCTCCCCATTAATTCCTTTTAATTTTCTTTATTCTCTCATTAAACCTCTTTCCTAATCCCACTTTCAATTTCAAATTCTGAAATTGAATACTCTTCCCTCCAAGTCACCAAACTGAAATTAGACTTCAGTTTTTGGCCTCAGACAAGTCCACTCGTCCCCCTTGCTCTACCGCCGACCCTCCTTTCCCTCTCCAAGCCGCCGGCCCTCTCTCCTTCCATTGGATATCTTCTTGCGAATTTGCTGCCCAACAGATTACTGCAGGTCCACATCAGTTGGACAGCTCCAGAAGGCAACCCCTTGCTGCCCATACGCCTCCTGTCTGCTGTTTTGCATTTCCTGCACCTAAAAGCTGCTGTTTAGGAGATCGGGAACATGCTCTCTTGCTGTCCAGCCCACTAGAATGTTTTCAGACACCGTCCGGACATTCCAGGCCGCCGAGTACACCTTCAAGAAATCGCTGTCAAGAACTCCATACTCCGGCCACCTTTTCAAGAACGACGATCCAAGGCTCCCCCTTCCTCGGAGCGACCTCGATTCTAAGGTGGAGACGCTTCTTCCGCTAAAGCCTAGACTAGTTGAGCGTATGGACTCCAAAGGTGAAAGTTCTCTTTATTAATTCGTGGATTCTTGTTACCATCGTAGTTTTTTACAATTATCTTTGTGTTTCTTAAATTGTTGGTTGATTGATCTTGCTCGACTTTGCCTAACCAAGTTAAAGACCACGAATTCCAAAGATCAATCTTTGCTATAAATGATAATTTTATTTTGGGTTATTAAGTTACAATGGATCTCTTTAATTTCTTAAAGTGACTCCTCCATCGCATGTACGTTTCACATCATTTTTATTTCAATGGAAGATGAAAAGCACTTGCAAGATACAAATTTCCTTTAATTCGAGAGGAAGGAAAAACTCTCCAAGATCTCCGGCAACGCCAAGAGCCCAAAACACAAACCCTAGATCTCCAAATTGATTCAAATTCAAGATAATCCCCCCTTCCCTCCTAACCTCCTAATTAACCATAAAGGAGTTTTACAAAATGTCTAAACAGCCCCTCGCATTCAAAATTTCCCTCCCAAAACTCCTCCTTGGCCCCCGTCGGATGTGCTCGTTCCGCTCGGTTCCGCCCGCCCTGTTTGTTTCCGCCTCGAGTAGGTGTGGACCAGTCCGGGTTGGACCGGTCCAGCCGGCTCAAGTGCCGGCCTAACACGTAGTCATCGCTTTCTTCAGGCTCTTAAATGCTGATGTGGCCACCTCCCCCATAGGAAACCGCCCTTCTTCAATTGCTCAGTGAGTGGCCATACTATGGTACTGCATCCCTTTACAAACCTTCTGTAGTAACCTGTCAGTCCTAGAAATTCCTTTAGCTCCTTCAGATTTTTTGGCACTACCCACTTTAGCATTACCTCAATTTTGGACTGATATGCTGCCACTCCTTTTGATACAACATAGCCCAAGTACTCTACACTGACTTGTGCGAAGCAGCATTTCTTCAAGTTGGCCCTCAATTGGTGCTCCTGCAACACCTCTAACACCCTTTTCAAATGTTCCCAGTGCTCCTATGTCCTGTTGTAGACCAGGATGTCATCAAAGAATACCAATACAAATCGTCTGAGAGAAGGTTTGAAAATCTTATTCATTAGTGCCTGGAAAGTAGCGGGAGCATTGGTGAGGTCAAACAGCATCACTAGAAACTCATAGTGTTCCTCACGAGTTCTAAAGGCCGTCTTGGGTGCATCCTCCTTCATCTGGATCTGATGGTAACCTGGTTTCAAGTCTATATTGTTGAAGATCACTGTTCCACTCAATTCATTTAATAGCTCGTCAATGATTGGTATAGGAAACTTGTCAAGTACAATTTCCTTGTTGAGTGTTTTGTAGTCCACACAAAAATGCTAGCTGCAATCCTTCTTTTTCACCAATAGAACTGGACTAGAGAAGGGATTGATGTTGGGTCTGATGATTTCTACCTCCAACATCTCTCTAATCAACTTTTTGATTTCATCTTTTTGGAACTAAGGGTAGAAATAAGGCCGTACACTAATGGGTGACACTCCCTCCCTTAACACGATGACGTGCTCCTGCTCCTTATGCAGTGGCAATCCCTGAGGCTACTGAAATACCTTTTGGAACTACTAAATCAACGGTTGTATAGAGAGGGGTATGTCCCCTCCCTCTTCTAATCTAGCTCCCTCCAAACTGTGCAGCTCCAAATATCCTCCGCTTGCCAATTGTATATCCCTCACCATAGTTTTAAGAGAAACCATGGATTTGGATAGCCCCACATCTCCCTTAATCATCACATTCCTTCCATCTACCATCAACTCCATCACAAGTGCTCCCCAATTCACTTTGGTGTTTCTTAAAGTCTGCAGCCATTTCATCCCCAAGATGATATCTGTACTCTCAAGCTCCAGTGAAAGAAAATCTTTCTTCACTTGAATCCCCTGGATAGTCAGTTACACTCCTCTGCAAATCTCTTTGCCCTTCTCCACCTTCCCCGTACCCATCATCACCCTGTAGCAAACCGTATCCACTAATCTCACTCCCATCTGGTCAACGACCTGAGTGGAAATGAAATTGTGGGCAACCCCACTATCAATCAGCACCACTACCTCCCTGTCCTCTATCTCCCCCTTCATTATCGTGGTATGATTCATCGTGAATTCTACCACTGAGTTCAGGGATATCTCAGCCAGATCCAAGTGCAACTTCTCGTCCATCTCCTCCTCATCTCCCTCAGTTTTCTCATCATCACAGACGGTGAGAACTTGAAGAGTTCGGTCCTTGCATCGATGCCCTGGCGTATACTTTTTTCATCGCACCTGAAGCACAACCCCTTATCCCTCTTTTTCTGCATCTCTTTCTCTGTCAACCGCTTGAAATTTCCCCCACTCCCTCCTACTGTCTTCTCCTTGGTGGCCTCCCGACTTCCCCCTGTTGTAGGACCTTTAAGCGCTAGGTGGGTGGTCATCATCCTGTAAGTCCCACTGTGCTGCTACTCTTGGCTCCCCTCTCCAAATTTCTTAGATTTTCAACAAGCTGGGCCAACTTCATGGCCTCCCCTAAGTCACGGGGCATCAGAACCTTCATTGTTGCTCGGATCTCCGCCTTCAACCCCTTCATAAAATTTTCCTCCAATACCGTATCTGATAATCGCTCCACCCTGCTAGCTAGGTGCTCAAATCGCTCTCGGTAGTCTGCTACTGATCCATCCTGTGTCAGAGCAAAGAATTGCTTATAGAAATCTCCTTCCTGATCGGTTTGGAAACGCAGTCATTGAATTTCCTCCTGTTCCTAATAGGCATCCTCTGGTCTCTCCATTGATACCACGACATGGCTTTTCCTTCCAAGCACAAGCCTGCTGCTGTCAGCTTCTCCTCCTCCACAGACCATTGACAGCGAAGTATCGCTCCACCTTATAAATCAACCCATTTGCATCTTCTGCTTCTAATATGGGCATCTTCAACTTCCTCATCTTCTGGTAGCCACCATTCCCCCTGATTCTTCCATAGTTTCTCCTCTCTGGAGTGCTAGGCCCACCCCATGTTTCTCGGTCTTCCTTTGCCCTTTCATAGCCCAAACCCCCTTCGAAATCCCCCCTTCTTTCTTCAAAATCAGCACCTCAGCAACCATAGTATCCCTCCTGGCGTTCCCCATATTCACCTCCTCTTCCTTCCCTCTAGACAGGCTCCAGATGGGATCTTCTTCTTTATCCTTCCATGATTTTAACCTCATCTTCCTCACGAATTTCAGAATTCGTACTTTTTTTCCTTTCACCCCTTTTGCCACGAAAGCCGGCGTTTGATTTTGAATTTCTAACATCTTCTTCATCATGTCCCGAAGATCGGTGACTTGTCCTTTCATGGAAGAAATCCTTTCCTCCATTGTTGTATTGATTTGATTCATCTGCCCTTCAAGCCTTTCTTCCAAAACATCCACCTTCTTGGCTGCCATCACAATCCGGAGTTTGTAGATTCACAAAATCTGAAATTGGGACCAAAAAAATAGCAACTTTCTCCTTTTCTGGGCCAAAAACTGCCGCAGGAATTTACCGAAAACAACTCTCCACCGGTCCAAGACTTGCTTTGATACCAATTTGATAAGAAATACTTGAGTTTGCAAGTAATCCTAACGGATCTACTTGAGTTCGCAAGCAAACCTAATAATAATCGGTAAAACAGCGAGAAAATAATAGAATCGTGGTGGAAAAATAATCAAACGATAGCAAATCTTATAACAAACAAAGGGAAACAAACACAAAGTAAAGATACAAGAGATCCTCAATTCGAGAGGAGGATTGTCTCTCCCAAATCTCTAGACAAGAGAGTCTAGAGCCCAAACGTCAAGAAACCTTAATTTCAATCAATCAAAAACATAATCCCCACTAATCCTCTCATACACTTTAATACAAAAGCTTTTCTAATCAATTTCCCTCCTAAAGCCCCCCCCCCCCCCCCCCCCCCCCCCCCCCCCCCTTTTCCACTTTGAATTCAGTTGGCTGGGTGGGCCCACCCAATGGGCGGAAAAACCAGAGAGGAGGTGGACTATTTCCGCCTCCTGTACACATGTTGAGCTGGTCTAATGGCCGGCTGGGCCGGTTCAGGCTAGCCTGAACCGATGTATCACTCTCCATTGCCTTTGCCAGTGGACTTCAGCACAACAATAATACCCTGTCGACCTTTAATATCCTATTGGAGCTGCTAAGCATGTTGCAAGCGCTAGAAACCCAAGTCAATGATGTTGATCACTGCTTGATGACAACCTAAGGGCCATCAAGAGTTTTGACTATATGGAGATGTTGATGAGTTATTCTATTCTTTGATTTGGATTAACATTAACGAATGATGGTTAAAACTCATGCTAGATCTAAGGCTGGTAGCACAATGGTCTTCAAGCTCTATTTGATTCTAAGATCAAAGGAGTGCAGGGTGGCCTTTGATCCCAGTTAGACCAAAGATTGAACAATGTAGGCCTTGAGTGGCTCATCTAAGGAATAACCTACTTGTGTCTTCTCCCATGTCAGCTTTTCTATGTGGAAAGAGGGAAGTGTTTATAGCCTTTTGGGTGCTTCCACGTAGGGGGCTTGAGGTGTGCTTGTGGATGTTGCAGATGTAGGTTGTAGACCTCACGATGTGTGATGTGGCCTGAGCAGTTGAAACATGATGAGGGAAGTGGCATAAAGATTAAAGATCTTGGATAGGCGTGGTTGTAGTGGCTAGGGATTTGATAGATCTTTCGATATGGAAGGAAGGAGAAATATTATATTCGGTATGATCCAACCTGTTTCATTTTTTTTTTCCATTCAAAATCATTTTAATTGATTTTAAAATTCAGAAAAATGTCATAAGATATTTAGTTGATTAGGGAATATCAAATAATTTTCCTAGGTAATTATGCAAGTTTTATTTGCCTAATTAAGCTATTAATGGGTGGCCCAATGGATTATATTTGAATGCAAACAATGAGAAAGTTGATTATTAAGTTAAAAGGAGGTACAAAAGTGAAGCAGAAATCAATTTTCTGCATTTGTTATCTTCATGCGATTTTTTTTTCTGTTTTGCATTGATTGGTGCTTCCTATGATTGTTTCGTGCATCTCCTCACCGCTTATTGTTTTTTTAATTGTTACTTTTCAGTCAAATAGTTACTTTCTTTTTCTTTGGAGATATTCTGATGCATATATTTTAACCGGTTGTTCTTCAAAATGATTTTTGTTCTAGGAATTTAGCAACTGAGTTATATTTTCTTCATAGGTTCTTCAAGTTGGTATCTAAAGCTTTATTCTCGTTTCTTTGCCTATTCTCAGTTGAAGAAGAAAGTGTTTTACTACTATTTTATCTGGATGCAGGGAGCTTCTTTTTGAGATGATGTAATGATTTTATGTGTGATAGAAGTTTATCTTACTGCGATTTCAAGTTTTTAAATGTGTTTTGCTGCCACAGTTATTGAAAATGGTTTTTGCAAGAGTTTTTGCTCAAGAATATGCTCTGAGGCCTCAAATTTGAGACGTGTAATTGAATCTAGTAGCATGCAGACTTCAGAAGTTGGTTCTAGTGCTGGTGCAGAATGGAGGAGTTTAGAAAGAGAGCACAGGGTATATTCATATTTAAGCCACTGCATGTTTTCACCTGTCGCAAAAAGAGACTGCATTCTTGAGTCAATCTGTGCCTCCAGCACTGATAATATTCCAGACGAGGGCATTGAAAACACACTGGAACCTAGGGATCGTGTTGACATGAGACCTTCATACTGGTCAAGTGGTGGACAAAAAAATCCTGAAGTACCTGAGACATTAACTTACAGTTTGCTTTCAAAGTTGTGTGTTATCAGTGAGATAAAGATACAGCCGTTTGAAGGTTATCACTGTGCTTGCCACTGTTTCTTTATAGTTGATGCTATCCTGACATGACTTGCTAATAAGTTATCTTTATTTTCAGCATACTTCCAGTACGACAATCCCATATATTCAGCAAAATTTGTAAGGTTTCGGATGGGTTATTGCACGGTACCTTCCGAGACTTTTAATGATGGTCAAATTAGTGCAGGTGATAATTATAAGTGGATCTATGTTTCACCTGAATTTCCAATGTTGCAGGTAATGTTGAAATTCTTGCATTCGTTTTTACATCTTATTGCTATGTACTTTTTTAAAGCATAGAAATCTATCTCATGAGGCATATTTAATTAATTGAAAATTAGGCAGAAGATCAGAAGGGCATAAGACTACTTACGAATCTAATTTCATTTAAGGGCATAAGACTAATTACGAATCTAATTTCATGTAGGGAGCTAGTGAATATTTATATAGAAAATGTCACACGCTAAACTCGAAACTGTGACCTCTACTCTAGAAATCAAGAGCCCCTTTATGTGTATCAGCAGGTTCTTTGTGGCAGTTAGATGGACAATTACTATTTTTTTGTTCTTTCTGAAGTCACTATTGCAAATATAATCGACCATAAACTATGCAAAACCTTGATCTTTTGGGATTGAGAAACAATTTGCTTACTTTTTGGTAAGTTTATTTTTGGTAGATGTAATTTGATCAGAAGAGTGGTGATTGTTTGTGTTGGAGCATTTGGAGGCTTGAAGCTAGTTGTCAACATACGTCATGAATCAAATTCGTAAAATAAGAGAATCTTATGATAGTATGGTTGTGGCTATAGTGGCTGTTTGAAGTTGATTTGTAAGAATGAAGAAGCATGTAATAATATAGGGATTTGAGTAGTGTCTTGAATAGCAATCCTTCAACTAATAGGGAATGCTGACATCTCTATACATTTTGCCACTATATATGAACACTTGTTTTATACTCTGGCGGTGGAAACAGTGGAAAGGTAAGTAAACTAGTGGATTGAACAATATTATAGGAAGCTAGGGAACAACCTGTATCTCCATATATTACATTATGCAAATACATTGACCAAAAGTTCCTCAAATTCAGTGTCATTTCGGTGTCTTGTGTAGCCTCCCGGATAAGCTTTGGATCAAACTTAATCTCATCATTAAGACATGTTGTAGTTTGATGAATTTAATTACTTAATTTAAGGAGCAAAATATTTTAATGAATATATGAATGAATTTCAGGGATTTTCAATGTTTTTTTGAAATACTTTAAAATCCTAAAATAATGCTGATGAGATTTGAATTTGTATTATGGCCATATTGAAAGAGAAATGAGACATCATCAGATTATATTACGTGAGTAAGCTTTATAATTTGTATTAGATTCTGAACAATTACTGAAATTTTATACCATTTACTGAGTTACTACTTATATTAGAAATATGTTGTATCATTAAAATAATCAAACTTAACATATTGCTCTTAATGCATCTAGGGATAGTAACACCACTCAATATACTCTACACGTAAGTCATCTAAGGTAGTAACACCGTTATTAATAAGGATACTTAAAGTAAAGTTTCTTGCTGCTACATTTGAGTTTAAGGTCTTGCAGAAGTATATGTTAAGTGTTATCAGATGGTTCACTATGTGAATGAATGTTAAATAAAAATTTATTTATGGATATAAAAAGGAGAAAATAAGAAAATTAATTTGGAATGGCATTCATGATTTTGATGCAAAAATAAGTGATTATAAAGATATGTATGATGGAACGCTATTTAAATGAGATGTATTATTTTTACACCTAAAGTTGATTATGATTAAAAAGTGAATTTTATATGCTGATAAACTTTATAAGCTTATCATAAACAATGTTAGTTGTAAGGATGTCTTGGCTGATTCAGCGATAGATCACATGAAATTAAAACTTGAATTACATTTGTATCCATTTTAAATAGCATTGCTAGGTGTAAGACTTAAGTATCTATTTTATAGATGTTTAGTGCTTATTCAACTTACTAATAATGATAAATTTAATATGATATCTTATCTAAGAATGTAGCATATTATTCTAGGTCTTGCATGATTACATGATCTTAATGTTACTCACGTTGGGAATTCTAATACATATGTATCCAATAATAATGGAAGAAGAATTTCACTAAAGAATTTGATGCTTTAAATGATCCGAAGAGGCGTTGCATATTTTAAATCAATATTGCTTTTTTTAAAATGAGATTTAGAAGGATTGATTTCTGCTTTAATGGTTATATAATCTAAAGATGTATTGAAAGTATGAATACAATTGAAGATGTTAAGTAAGTACCATCTAATTTTAAAAAATTTAATCTTGATTAATTACCGCCACTTGGGAGCACACATATTGTAAATTTGATTCTTGGATCATCTTTATCTTATCAATCTCATCTTCTAATAAATCCAATCAAACATAATGAACTTAAGAGACAAATAGATAGCTTAATGCAAAATTAGCTTATTATAATGAGAAATATTGATGGAAGTTGGTTTTTATGTATGAACATGTGGGGCTTGTAAGTTTGAAGAGAAACATATTTACTGAATTATTTATTAATAAAAGACAACAATTTAATATTTATAGATATTTGGTATCCTTTTACTTTTAATTTCTTTGCTAACTTGCCAAAGAAAACAATTTAAAATTTTAAATTCAAATGAAAGGAATATCTTCCAATTATTTGTTATACCCATTCATTTATTTTCAACTAGAGAAATTGTACCAGTGTATGAACAATTTCTTTTTCCTCTTAATCCAATTGGCGCATGTTTGGGTTCCATTAATATTTTTCTTATTTTTATGCTCTCCTTTAGTTAGAAAGCATTCGTTAAGTAACCTGAGGAAACAAAATTGGGATTTGAACAATCCTTTGTAAGGATATTTGCAATTTGTTGGGAGGTGGGAATGATAAGTATGCAAATAATTCCTGCTTCAAGTTTTTCCTTTATAAAGTGACAATCAACCTCAACATGCTTGATTTTATCATGTCTGATAGCGTTGTGTGCTCTACTTACCATGGCTTTGTTTTCATAGTATAGTTTCATTGGAAAATCTACAATTTTTTGTAGTTTAACCTAAATTTGTTGTAACCACATTAGTTCAACTACCGCACTGACCATGACTATATATTCTACTGCAACGCTACTCCGAGCTACTGCATTTTATTTCTTACTCTATATTACAATTTTGTCGCTGCATACAATAACCTATTGTGGATGTTTTTCTGTAGTAGAATCTACCCCATTTACATTAGTATAGGCCTTTTTATTATGCTTAGTACTTTTTTTGAAAAATAATCCCTTTTAAAGCCAAATCTTTGTGGTGAGTGCATAAAATTGGTTCCCTGGGCTTATAATAAAGACATTTTGTGTGGGATAAATAAAATTTCATCAATTTTTGGTAGAAAGTGTTATTGATAAATTCTCTATCATTGTCTTCTCTTAGCTTTATGTTTGGATCAATTGGATTGTCAACAAGTCTATACCCACTCATTCTAGTTTCTTTAATAAGATCTAGAATTTAGTTCATTTGAGACACCAAATTTCATTCTTATTCCATGGAAATATGAGTCCTCCTAAATCATTGATTTCAAATTCTGTAGCCAGATTATTCTTTAGCCGGTCTATTTAATCCACATAATCACATGTCAAGATGATGTCAGCAACATAAACACTAAGGACTATTATCCTACTTTCTCTTGAGTGTTTCATGGACATAATATGATTAGTTAGGTTACTTGTAAGTTTGATTTTTACTAATCAAGTAAAATTTTCAATCCAATCTCTTGGGAATTTTTTTTTTCATGCCATATAATGACTTATTTAGATAGCATACCTTTGAGTCGATTTTTCTTTTGTATCTAGGAGGAGGATCCGTATATACTTCTTCTAGGTCTCCATTAAAGAATGCACTATTGCTATCCAACTTGTGTAGAAACTAATCAGGGTTAACTACAATGTATATAATACTTACATTATACAATTTTGTCATTGGTGCAAACATTTCCATTAAGGGTCCTTGCTACACTGTTGGTGTAGAAACCAATCATGGTTCATTGCAACAAATATAAGACTCTTATAGTATTCAATTTTGTTATTGGTGCAAACATTTTCATTTAGTTAATGTCGTATGTTTGAGTTAATTTTTTGACAACTAATTAAACTCTCTTTTAAGAGTATGTGGGAAAAGAAAATCTTAAAATGCTCACGTAGATTTGAGGTGCTTCTATTTTTGTAATTGAATACGGCATTGAGAATAACATATTATCTCGAGAGATGGAAATGATATTCTACAATGGATTCAAATACAAAAATAGGGTTTTGAAAATCATTCACTTTCATTATCAAATGCAAATAGAAGAATAACTTATCGTCTCGAAAGAAAGAAATGTTATTCTAAAATGATATTTGAAAGATAAAAGCAAGGTTTAAAAATTTTGGAATCTGCACAAGTACTTACAGAGTCTCCTGCACATTTTGGAATCTGCACAAGAGGAAATTTAATGGTAAAAGAGGGACAAGTGGGTGACCAATTTCCGAGGGCACAAAGCTTAGTTATCTGATCATTAGTACTAGATTTTAATACACTTAAGTAATGTCGTGGGTACATAAATGTCATCAAGTTTCTCTTGAGAATTTGTACTCAATTGAGACATCCCTTGTGAGTCATTATTTTGCTTTGGGTTGGTCATGGTTTAACAACACTCACTCTTTTCTATGAGGTGATGCTTTTCTCGTGTATGCCAGCCCAATGATATTTTCTATATTTCTTTTAAAGATGAGCATTATAAATAAAAAATGATATTAGTACAAGGATATTATTACCAAAGATTTTTAGGGAATAAAAGAAAAAATACAAAAGCAAAAAAAAAAAAAAGACAGCATGAAGGCAAATGATGAAGTGACCTTCTTGGTGGAGCTAATAAGGTCATGCAAAGCAGCCTCTGGTTCCAAGAAAGAGTCTAAAATTGGTTCAATATTCTAAGTGTAGACTTGATCGAATGGAAGACTATTAACCAAAGGAGTAGGAGTTGAATTTGAACATTTCCCTATACCTCTTATGTATACTAGTTAGATTTTCTCAGATCTAAATGAGCCTTGAAATAATAATAGAATTTATCCCAAAAATTTTGCTGAGAGAGCAGTAGAATGGGATGCCTTCAAATTTAAACCTATATTAATATTAGGGCAAGGAATCAATGCACACCTTATTTTCGATATGAAAGTTAGCAATTAATTTGAATATAATTCTGGCCACAAAGTATGGAGATTGGAGAGGCTGGTAGTAGCACCATCCACTTGAATATTTTTTCAAATATTGAATCCAAATAACATAGTGAATTAGTTGAAATAATATAAACAAAGCTGAGAGAATGTAGTCCAAACATGAATGGAAAGGGGGTTCTTCGGAGGAGTCAAAATGGGGAGACCATATTTTAGCATACACATCGGATGGCCATTGAGATAGTAGGATCTCTGAAAGATAAGTCTGGTGTAATCTTTTTTAAAGATAGTCTTATGATGACATGAAGAGGGTCTATGAGCCAATAAAATAGTTATCCAACAAATGTAAATCATATATGAATTTGCGAATTACCTTCATGTCGGGTAAACTCAAAGAATTTACTAATTTTTAGTGAAGATGAGTGCATATTCACCTTGATATGTGGATGGTTGCTTTTGTTAGTGTGTTGATGTATCTTGGTCAAAAAATAAAGGGAAGTGATTGAATGGAGATGAATGTAAAAAAAAAAAAAAGTTGAACCGATATTGTTGCAACCAAATATGTGACCCCTTGTTGTTTTGTTTCAACTCTAGCTCCGCGTCATTCTTCCCGGCTTGGAGAGACTTTATCTTGTTTCGAAGCCAATGTAGCTTTATAATAGTGGATTAGATCTACAATATTAAAAATAGCCGACACATAATAATTTCCTAGTTGCTCAAGTTTATATACATTATCATTGATGTGTTTAATAATGCTAAAGGTTCGATTAGCTTTGGGCTTAAGTTTTCCATGGGTACCCTGAGGAAATTGTTCTTTGTGTAGCTAGATCCAAACTAAATCACCTTTTTTTGAAGATGGCAGACTTCCTTAATGTATTATCTTACACTTGATATTTAGCATTTTGCTTCTTAATTTGCTGTTGAATTAGTTCATGGAGCTTCTGAATCTCTTGAATTTTGATTTCTGCATCTGTACTATAATCGATCATTGTTCACCAAAGGAATCCATTCCAGCAGGGAAATGGGATTTCATCCATAGACCACTTCAAAGGGGCTTTGACCATTGGTTTGGCTCCTTAATCGGTCATTGTTCACCAAAGGAATCCATTCTGGTAGGGAAATGGGATTTCTTCCATGGACCACTTCAAAGGGGCTTCGACCATTGATTTGGCTCCTTGATCGGTTGTTAGTGAAATCCCATCTAAGCTACTATTTCGTCCCATTATCAAATATTCTTGCTGACGAAACATCACAAGATATTTCCCAAGCTATAATTTACGGATTCAGTTTAGCCATTCGTTTGGGGTGAGCTGTGAATAATTTGTAGTTTAGTTCCTAATTTTACCCATAAGTTTCTCCAAAATTGATTAAGGAACTTGACTTTGGACTCTCGTATAAGTAGAGCCCATAGGGGTAGTATCTAGTGTTTTTGTGCTAGGGACAAAATGGGTCATTTTGTAAAATCGATCAACTATAACTATTATTGATGCTACGTCTGTGGAAGACCAATGATGAAATCCATGCTAACACCAGTCCATGATTTGTTTGGCTTGGAAGGGATAGATATAATCCTATGTTTTGTTGCCTCATCTTATAGCTAAGTGACTAATATGGCATTTCTTGGCATAACCATCAATTTCTCTAGTGAAAATGGCCATAAAAATTTGTCTTGGATGATCATGATTGTTTTATTACAATCAAAGTAATCGATCAATCCATCGTCATGAATTTCATACAAAATAGCCTCTTGAAGTGAACATCTCGAAATACATAGCCTATTGGCCATGAAGAGAGCCATACTTGATATGAAAGAGTTTGTAAGCTCCATGTTGGTAATTTTGTTAGATTTTTTTAAAAAATCTAGGTCTTGAGCATATATAAAGCTCACAATACTTCAAACCCAACAACCTTGATTTGCAAGGTAGTAAGTCGTTGACTTAACACGTCTACCACTTGGGTTGAACTGGCCTTACTTTTTTTTTTCATTGTTGAAGTGTGGCCTTGCGATGACCCGGTTAGGAGAGTAGAGGTATTAGATTTGACTTATGTTAAGAAAGGTAGGGGTAGACCTAAAAAGACTTGGTTAGAAAATATTAGGAATGACCTTTCTTTATTAGATTTAAACGAGAATTTGACTTTTAATAGGACACAATGGAGAAAAAGGATTCATGTAGCCGACCCCACGTAGTGGGATAAAGGCTTGATGTTGTTGTCGTTGTTGTTGTTGTTGAAGTGTGGCAGAGATGAGGATGCTCAGGTAGATGAGTGGCTTTACCCTTAGAGATAGGATACAAAATGAGCATATACGTGAAAATGTTGGAGTAGCTCCAGTAGAAGATAAGATTAGTTAGAGTCGCCTTAGATGGTTTGGTCACATAAAACGGCGGCCTTCCGATGACCCTGTTAGGAAAGTAGAGGTATTAGATTTGACTTATGTTAAGAAAGGTAGAGGTTGACTTAAAAAGACTTGGTTAGAAAATATTAGAAATGATTTTCTTTATTAGATTTAAGCAAGAATTTGACTTTTAATATGACACAATGAAGAGAAAGGATGTTGTTGTTGTTGTGTTATAGAATATATTACAATGAGGATAGGTTCTCCATCCGCGTAGTATGCTTTACTTTCAATTTGTTTTGGCTATGAATATATTTAAGTGCTTTGTGATTTAGAACAACACAATTGGTTAGCCAATAGATAATGACTCCATTGTTGGAGAGCCCACACAAGAGCATAATTTTTTTTTATCATAGGTGGAGTATATTCTTCAAGACTCGTTGAATTTCTATCTAAAATATGCCACAAGATAGCCTCCTTAGCTTAAAACTGCTTTGATGCTCATATTGGAGGCATCACATTCTCTTTCAAATACTTGATTAAAATCAGGAAGCACCAACATTGGTGTCGAGCTCACTAGCAGCTTTAGTTGATCAAAGCTAGCTTGAGCTTGCTTTTTACAAACAAATGGTGGGGATTTTAGGAGTTTCATCATGGGTGTAGCAATAAAACTAAAGAGTTTGATGAATTGATGATGAACAAAAACTACATGGAACCTCCTAACATTTGTTAGCTATTGTGATGTCGGCCAATTCACAATGGCCTCAATTTTTTGTTGGGTCTATCTCCATACTTGCTGCGAAAATTATAAAGCTCAAAAAAATTATTTTGTTTACTAGATGGCACATATGGTGTGGTTGGCAGATAGTTGTCCTCAAATTTCAAATGCTTGTCATAGATGTTGGACATTCTCTTCCACTATCCGACTATACACGAGAATGTTGAAGTTGACAACCACCAAAAAAAAAAAAAATCTAATTCATAAAGTGCATAAAAGTGTTGGGCGTGTTGGATATTCCAAATGACATAATTATTCACTCATACAATCCATCTCGGGGTTTGAATGATGATTTACACTCATCTAAAATGGATTTTGGAGAAATATGCTACCTCATATAGTTGATCGAACAGGTTGTCAAGTCGCGGAATTAGAAAGTGTTATTTAATGGTTATTTTATTCATAGCTCAACTATCTATACAAATCTGCCAGAACCCTCCCTTTTTCAGCACAAGGATGGTTGGAATTATACAGGGACTAGCATTGGACCTGGTAGAGCCTTTGGCAATCAAGGCGCCTACATGTCGTTGGAGCTCCTCGTGTTCCCTTGGAGGCAAGATAAGTGGGACTATGCAGTATTGCTGATCTAGGGATTAGATTGATGGCATGTTGCACTTCTCGCATTGGACGGAGTCAAATGGGCTTGGTGAATACATCAGAGAATTGTTGAAGCATAAACTGAATAATTTTAGGTGGTAGCTGCTATTTTGAATTTTCTTATGGCAATATCAAGGCGAATCATGAGCACTCTCCTTAAGAATTTGAATAAAAAAAAGATTGAGGTAATGCAATCTTATTGTCATCCTCGACAAGTGCATTTTCCTTTAGTGGCATCAACACCATAGAGGTATGGTCCTTGTTGAATGAATAGGTGTTATGAAATCCATCATGCTTAGTTCTCTAATCAAATTTCTCTGCCTTCCTAATTGGCATGCATCCATAGGAACAATGTCCCATAGAACTTGTTCCTAGAATTTTTTTACCATTCTAAAACTGAACCAAACATTGTTATCACTGTTATCTCATTTTCTTTTTGAGCCAACATAATCGATATGATTTTGGATGCATATAGTTGGAAGGCTTAATTTCCCTATAAAGATGTTGGACACCACATTTTCATAATTACCCCATCAATCACAAGATTGCGTACCTTTTCTTGAATCGTAAATCTTGTTCTAAAGAAGTTATGATTAAGGTTCTCATTTTCTTTTTCATATTTGATATTCAGAATGCATCTAACTATCTACAATTCTCCTTCGTCGGCCTATAATATATGTTATGCGCTTGGGTTCCTAGATTTGTCGTCATTGGCAACCACCTTCTCCAAAATAGTTTATTCTATCAGCGAGACAATTTGTTGGTTCAAAGCTATGTGATTGAATTTAAGGCATTTAAAAAATTTGTGAGCTGGTAGATTGGTGGTTGTTGTTGGTCTTACCTGGCCTGGAATACTACCTTCAATAGAGGATCCTTCTGTCTGCCTCTTGAACAGTGATTTTGAACCCATTCTCTTTTGAATTTTTGGTTCCATCTTTAATAGGGTTCACAATTCACTCAATCGTGGTTGTTTCTCAACTGTGGGAACTAAATTGATGATATCTGTGTCTGATAAGGTTGCAATTGTACCACATTACTGAGAGAAGACTTCAAACTCCCAATAAATTGAGCAATTATATTTTCCTTTGGCTCGCCAGGATACATTTCAAACCAATTGCTCAAATTCTGCTGCATAATCATCAACCATGAATTCTTACTGCTATAAATTATGCAATCAGAGAAACGTGTGTTTTTTATAATGTTTCGACTAGAACTTCTATTTCATCTACTTTTTCATTTTGGCTCAAGAGGTGATCTTGGCTCTTCTTTATCGCTGTCAAATTCACTTTAGTTTTTCATCATAGAGATGAATTTTTCTTAAACTTGGTTGCCACCAATTTAGCAATGCAATCTTGAGGTACCCCTTTATGGTCAAGAATTCTTTTGACTATATGCCCCCAAATTATGAACTCATTCGGATCCAATCTTTTTTCAATCTCCAAAATATGTACCTGAAATCCAAAATCATCAACCATGAATGCTGACTGCTATAAATTTACTTAATATTACATAATGTAGAAAACGAATTCATCTAGCCAGCCCCACAAAGAGGGATAATGGCTTGTCGTTGTTGTAATTTATTGACATGCTTGTGATAAAAAATTTGCCCAGGTTCTGGGGTTGTTTTTCCTGCAGCTTCTTATCCACATGAAGATTAACCTGTGGTTCTTATTTGGGCTTAATACAAAACTGTAGTTATCTACCATTACTATCTACCGGACCGGCTAATTCCAGTGTAGCGTATCTGTAGTTCATATTCTAGCGAGCTTATCTGAATCTGGTAACCCGAATCTTCTCTTTACCAAGTACTGCAGCTTTTTGTGACTGTTCTTATTCTTGCGATTGGATTTGATATCTTTATATATTTCCTAATGCACGAGTTTACAAAATAACAGTATTTTGACAAATGTGAAAACAAATTTAGCTTGAATGAAATTTCAATTACATTTTCCACCTTTCATCTCAAGTCACATTGTAGGCAATTTTACTTCTTCCTTTCGGTTAAATGTAATTTTTTTCTTGAGAGAGATATGTCTAGTTTTATACTCTGCTGACATAATTTACTTTTGAGGGCAGGAAAATGCTCTGCAGTCTTTCAAACTTCCTAGCCCCGTTCTTTGCATTGGCGGAATATTGCAGATTGAATTATTGGGTAGGGTTCAAGCACAAGAGATGGATGGTTTATATTATATATGGTGAGTTCTACTTAAAACCTATGAGTTGGGCCTTTCATTGAAAAATGGTGGTTGGCTCCCTCTTCTATCAGTTATTTTGTTGTTTTGGCCAACTTCCCATGAATGATATGTCAGGTGTCTAATTATTATCTAGTTTTTAATACCTCATCATATTAAGGCCAAATTATACGGTAAGTTTAACTCCACATCAAATATTTTCAATTGAACAGACCTTTAGATGCCTGTGGCTGAGGGCAAATTATTCTATGCGGAGACCACACACAGGCTTTTACGTTTGGATTTGCTGCGCTTTTATTACGCTTTTGTTATATTTTTGCAATAGGCAGTTAATATACAATTTTAATTGCGTATTAGCTGCCTTTTTGCAAAAATACAGGAAAAGCTCAGTAAAAGCGCAACAAATCTTACTAATCGAGTATTTGCTGCGCTTTTGTAAATACTCAGCAAAAGCGCAGTAAAAGGGCAGCTAACACGCAATTAAAATTTGTATATTAGCTGCCTTTTGCAAAACTACAGTAAAAGCACAGTAAAAGAATAACAAATCCGAACGTAAGCTTGTGTGCGGTCTCCGCACATAAAAGTTTTCCTTGGCTGAGGACTTCCTTATTCCCAGCAAAATACTGCATTATTTCAATTGGATTTACCAATCCTGTAAGTAGTGGCTGAATTTGCCCAATCCTAAAGTTCTCAGAACTTAAAAAGGCTCTCTCAAGCCCTTCCACACTTTGATTCACTCCTTCATTCTGCAGTCCCCTTCTTTCTTGCAGTTTATTTATTTTATTGTAATCCATTGAAAGCTGATTCTTTACCTTAGAAGCAAACGTGTTTTTCCCTTCATGCTCTGCAAGTCCATTTCAGTTAGCACTGAAACCTTATCACCATTTTCTCTCTGCATTTTCTAGTGTGTGCCACGTTGAAGCTCTCGGCTACTCTCTTACACCCCAACTGGACGTGGAAATCAACACAGTTGGTGACGAGATTATTCTAAAATACCTCCCAGAAGCTGCAGCTTGTTCCTCACCTGGAGCCCAAGATTCCTCTAGCTGGCATGCTCTGAAGGAAAGAATCAAGCATCTGCAAGCTAGAGCAAGGGATGGATGGCACTATCCACTTATTAGCACCTTCCTCGGTGCCATGGAAAGTGACTTAGAAGACGACGAGCCACCGCTGGGTTACTGGTAGTGTGAGTAGCAGAAAAAATTATTCTGTGCGAAGTCCAGACTCCAATGAAAATGCACCACGTCTGGTACCGAGCTTAGTACCGAGCGGTACCGAGGCTCGATACCGCTCGGTATCTAAGTGTAAACCGGACGATTCTCTCATCCGGTGCTCACATAGAATAGTCTCTCGAGTAGCAGACCTCTCTATAATGATAATGCCTGCTGTTTATCTAGCTTGATATTACCAAATTGTCACATTATAAAAATAATGACTTTTTTTTATATATATATTTTAAAGTTTTGTTACCTCCAAATGATTCCAATTCATCGGAGGAAATGGATATCATGAAGTGGTTTATTCTGTAAGATTGGTGTAATTTACATTTTGGCTTTGCGTAATATGTATTTTACAACTTTAACCTTATAGAACATATCCTATATTTATGTAGGTAGGAGATAGTGATTATTATAATGTGATAAATTAATACAACGATTGTGCAAATATTTTTTGTAATATTGTTTATTTTACAAATATATTAGATTATGCATATTTATAATCATTATGATCAGTTTTAAAAATGGCATCTAGCATGTGTAATACTTGAGGTTTAGTCTGCATAATTAAACTAAGTGAGCTATTTAACTATTAAAGTATTATCAATTTTTAACTTAATTTCTCTATAACAACAATATAATCAAGTCTTTATCCTATTACATAGGATTGGTTACATAATTTTTTTTTCTATTATATGTTAAGTAGGGTTGCAAACGAATCGAGCCGAGCCGAGTATGTGAGTGTTCATGTTTGAGTTCATTTATCATTAGCTTGCTCAAGTTCGGTTCATGTTTGATTCTAGCTTTATTGTTTGTGTTCGTGGTTGGTTCGTTTAATTTAAGAGTGTTCATGTTCGGTTCATTTTTAGTTCGTTTAATGCTTATCGAGCTTTAAACAAAGAAGCCTTAACGAGCTATGTTCATGAAAATATTTAACAAACAATCTATTGAACAAATAAACATTAAATTTGTTCATGAACATCTTAAACAAATAATCTAGCAAACATAGACAAATATAAAATGTCTTTTGTTCAGAAAGTTAAATTTATAATAAAAGCAGTTGTCTATTTAAAATAAAAATATGATTAATCTATATAAATATATTCTTAAATGAAACTTACATGTTGCATTTCTCTCCATTCGAGCTTTTATCAAGCTTTTTTTCGAGCTTAATGTCGAGCTTGTTCACGAACTTCAAATGATGTTGTTTGTGAACATAAATGAACCGAACACATTAGTGTTCAAGCATGCTTATTTAAGGATCGAGTATTTAAAATGTTGTTCAAGTTTGTTTGTTTAGTCAGTTAAACGATCACAAATGAGCTTTAATCGAATTGAGCATTGAGTAGCTCGTCGAATACTTGGTTCGCTTGCAGCCCTAATGTTAAGAGTCAAATTTTTATTTAAATCTAATAAAAAAATATCATTTCTAATATTTTCTAAACAATTTTTTTAGGTTTATATCTATTTTCTTAACACACATAAAATTTAATACATCTACTCTCTTAATCGGGTTATCGACCAAATCATCTAAGGTGACTCTAATTATGATAATTTAATCACTAACATTAAAGGTGCACTAATGTACAAATAATAAAAATACAAATATGGTGTGCTGAAGATGGATAAATGAGCAATAATAGATCTTGAATTGTCTTCACCAGAGTTAATAAGTAACTAAATAATAAAATGTAATTAATTCAATATATTTTTAAATGTATTAGGCTTACAGTATACAAGTAAATGCATATTATTTGGCCTATTTTCAAATATTAAATTATATTTATATAAAGCATGTGAGTTTAAATATATTTTCATTTCAAAATTTTTAATTATTTTAATTGGAGCCATGGACGGGTCACTTCTTATGGTGGATCGAGGTTGATGCCTGATGGGCTTAAGTTTTAATGGGCCGTAAGCATTCCTTGATCCATTAGAATTAGCACTTCTAAATCCAAAATATATTAAGCAGCAATCTTAAAGTCTCTGCTGTCACATATATTTAAACTTAAGAGAGCATTTTTGTCCCCTTAATATGATAATGAGCTCTCCATAAACTAAGAACTTTATTTCATTCAGATGCTCCCAATTATGCCAAATAGCTTATTTTAATTACAGGATTAGATTACTTTATCAACACATAAAGAGCTCATACCTAAAATAATTTTTTTTTAAATATATAAAATTAATAAACTTGTATTTAGCATTTGCTAAGTAGCCAATCACCACTAACAAGCCACTGATCCCACCAATCTTTCAAAAAAAAGAAAAAAAAATCTAATTTACGTACTAATTACAATCATTATGATGCTGCATTTCTAACTAAACCTTTAATTAAGATGTGACAATGCACTTCCCTCACATATTAATATTCATTAGATTCTAAATACTGCTTAAGACAAAAGTTATAATTAATCTGCTTTTCTTAATCAAATAATTTCGAACTTTCGTGGAAGCAGGTTCTTCTGTTTCTTCTCATTATTTATTTTGTGTTCTATTACATATAACTATATAAGATAATGAGAAGGCTACCACCAATGATTATTAAGATAATCATGCAAAGCTAATCCACTTTTAGTTGGAGCCTAAACTTTAAATTTAGAAAAGAATCATATGTTGTCTCGCGACCAAATTTAATTATTTTTTCTTCAGACATTCTCTAGACCTCTCAATTTTAGGGTCACGGGTTAGGTTCGGGTCGAACCCGTAATTGACCTGGCACTATCGGGTTCAGGTCAACCCGACCCGTTTTCACAAACGGGTCAATTTTCTAGACCCACACCCGACCCGCTTCGGGTTCGGGTCAACCCGACCCGCTTCGGATTCGGGTCAACCCGACCCGCTTCAGTTATGATCAACATATAAAAATTATTGAACGTCTGGTTTTTTTATTTGGGGACTTTTAGGCTAAGAAAATTTGTTATTGAGTAAATTAATTAAATTTACAAAAATAAAACATTTTATTTTAGTAATTTTTTCTTGCATAAATATAATACAAAGTAGAGCGCAAAAAACAATCAGATGCATTTACTCATCTTTGCAAATATTTATTTTTCATGCAACAAATGTAAAATGAGTGTAAATCATTCTAAATGTATTAGTTTTAGGATTTTTAATATTTGGTTTAACGAAAAAAAATATTGAAGAAATTTTGGTGAATTCTAAATTTATTTTTGATATAATCAAAACTCTTCTTCTTCTATTGGATTTCAAATATAATATATGCTAAATCTACTCTTATTACCAGCAATTACTAATAGGGGTGTCAATATTTGACATAATCTGAACACCCAACCAAAAAATTCAGGGTTCAAGTCAACTCATTTGAAAAACGGGTCATGTTCGACCTAATTTTTTTTGGCCTTGATCAACCTATTAGGAAAAAGGGGTTGGCTTGGGTTTCATATCATGACCCAATTATAAGTTTGGGTCGAGTTCAGGCCAAACTTAAAGCAACCCAAAACTCGACATCGTGCTCATGTATGACTCAAGGCCGTCTTTCTCGTTTGTTGTGTTTGCCCGCTTGCCCAATCACTCTCACTTGCTCACTCGACTGCCAGTGCTCAGTCACCCGTTGCACTTAATCAATTTCAAACTGGATAGGGGTTGGGTCGGGGTCCAGGTTCAGGCTTATGATCCATTTACCTAATTGAGTCAAATGAATTGAAATTGGGTCAATTTCAAACTGGATCGGAACCCGACTTGAAAATCTATTTTGAACCTCTAGTTATAGCTTGACACAACCGTTAGCTATCATCTATACTATATGATGGCTATTGGGTAGCTCCATCGTTAAATTTTTTTTATTACATTTTTTTTAGTTCGCACCAAATAAAAAAATAATTATATAATATTTCAAATATGTTAAGTTCTTTTTATATATCAAAAAAAAAATTCTCTTGCATTTATATATAATAGATTTTGTATATAATTACGTAATATTTTTAATCTTTTTCCTCTGATAATTGTGTTTTTTTTTTTTGGAAATCTGATAATTGTGTTAATGCATCCTTTTCTTTTTTTGATTTATGTGTGATATGTCCACAAAAATTGCCTTGATCAAGCACGAATCTCGAGGCATATTCAAGTTAGAAATTCTTTAAAATTAAATTTGGGATCATCTCAATTCCAATTTCAGCAAACTTATAGTCAAATTGAACATCTCAAAGGGACGAACTGAACAACACCGAAATTGGTCCAACCCAAGCCCAAATGGGTCCAAATCGGGGGCCCGGACCACATTTGGAAGGGTTAAATCATTATTTGGATACTGAAATGATTTCTAAATATGGCATGCTTATATTCAAATCAAGCGTCTCGGCGAGACGAATCCAACGAGCCCAAGATCTCTGAATTCCGACATTGTTAAGGCACTTAAACAGTTAAAAAACTCTCTATGATCGGGGGAATCAATACGAGCCATCCGATGGAGCACTCTGAACCTGCCCCGGATCTTCTCTAGATTTACGGGGTGCGCCACTCATGAAAATCTCTAAATAGACCCACACTCTCTACATGAAGAGGGCCTTTGGCTTGAGATTGAAGAGAGCTTTGAAGCTTCAAGAGCTCTAGCACCACCGCCCGGTCGCCGCCTGCCGCAGTACCGCCGGACCAACGCCCGGGCGCCGCCTGCCGCCGGACCATCGCCCGGTCGCCGCCTGCCCCCGGACCAACGCCCGACCGCAGCTTGAAGCCGGACCACCGCTGGACCGCCGACCGACGCCCGACCACCGACCACCGCCTGCCGCCGGACCGCCGCTCGCCGCTGGACCGCCGCCCGCCGCAGGACCGCCGCTTAGGTCGCCGCCCGCCGTCGCCGACAACCTACCGCCGCCTGCCGCCGGGACCGCCGCCTGCCGCAGGACCGCCGCCGCCCACCGGCGAAGGCCGGGCGGTGGACCGCCGCTCGGCCGCCTGCCGCAGGACCGCCGCCCGGCCCGCCGCCGACCGTCATACCGCCGCTAGGCCGCTGCCAGCCGGACTTCAGCCCGACCTTCGTCGGACCACCTCCCAGCCGCCACCTGCCGCCGGACCACCGCCCAGCTGCCGCCTGCAGCCGGACTTCAGCCCGACCTTCGTTGGACCACCGCCTGGCCGCCGGACCACCGCCCGGCCACCGTCTGTTGCAGGACCACCACTCAGCCGCCGCCAGCAGCCGGACTTCAGCTCGACCTTCGTCGGACTACCGCTCGGCCGCCGCCGAACCATCACCCGACCGCCGTTTTGCCGGACTTCAGCCCGACCTTCATCGGTGTACCGCTCGGTCGCCACCTGCTGGACATCCATACGACCGTCTCCAGACCTTTGACTGTCTCTCCAAATTATTGTAATTCGGCCGCCTCTAAATCGAGGGACGGGTCAACCCTTGTAATTCACTCAAGTTTAGTGGAATATTTTCACCTGGGCAAGGCCCCGTGGTTTTTCCCTCTTCGGGCTTTCCACGTAAAAAAAGATTTGGTGTTCTACTTCTCTCTTTCTGTTTGTGTGTTGAATATTCGTGCATCGGTAAGACGAAAAGTTTAATCACTCTACCGCCACGAATCTTTCAGCCCGCAACAATGTGAAAATTTTTAAATCATAAATTTCAATTTTTTTTTTTTTTGGAAATTAAATTTCCCATATAGCAAATAATATTTAGATTTTTATTTTTGGAAACACATTTAGAATCTTTACAAATTAAATTCCGTATGACATCTTCGGTCCTCGATATGCGTGCGAGGTCTTGTCCCGTATTTCATGGAGGACAGCTGTCGGAAAATATCGGATGCGGCTGCACACGTTGGAAACCCGTTAATCGCCCGCGCATCATCAGACGACTCTAAGATTCGTGCGCAAAATGAACATCGATTCAATCCTCCGTAAGCATCTTTGAAAACCGACAAAGGCTCAATAGAAGAAGGCAAGGATTCAAAAAAGGGCAAAAGAACAGTGTAAAGTTTGATCTACCGACAGTGGGCCCTACTTGAAAAGGTGAATGGGCTAATTCTTGTGTGCAATATTTGGTGCGATTTCCTTTTTAAGCAGTTAACCGTACGACGTCCGGGCACCGACACTTGGATGCGGCCTACGCCAGGTGGACTGGCATCTGCCGTCCATCTCGGGACTGACGGCAGAAAGGAACGGTTATACAACCGGGGACGAACCTGCGAGGATAGGCCGCACGCCAGCGAACGCCAACGCGCCGACGTTCTTTTTTTTTTTTTTTTTTTTGGGGATAACCTGGGCGAAGCCCTTTCCATTAAAATATGAAGATAGTTACAGGTAAAGATATAGAAAAGAGATTCAAAAGCCTATGTGAGCAGCAAAAAGAAAACTCCCCTCCTAAGGAATTACAAGTAAGAACCAAAAACAAGAAACCTGTCACAAACAGGGAATGAGACAGAAATTGAAATTAGAATAGAAAGGGCTCAGTAAAATGAATTGCCCAAAGCCAAAAATTCCCTGGTTGCAAAGTAACTATCGCAGTGCTTTAGAAAAGGGCAAAATAACCTTGCCATCCAAGGGAAGATAGACAATTCAGACATCATTGCCCTCAAAAACCAATCCAGATCCAAGACGATAAGATCAGGCAGAAATCTGTTCCAGATAAATGAAGCAGCTACACCGATAAGGCACCCGATCACAGTAGATCCCTCAATTCCCCAGCATTTTCCATTTAGAAATTTTCAATAATACTGCCTTCCGAATAGAATACAACACAGTAAGCATAGAATTCTGGTGATTACCAAATTTCCTCTCGTTTCTTTCTTTCCAAATAAAGTAAACCGAACAGCAAGCAATAAGAAGATAGAAAGGTCGGACTTCAACATCTTTTCCAGCAAGATTGTCTAAAACTTGGAATAGATTGGGTCTCAAAAGATGCCTCTTAAAGATGGGAAACATATTAGTAATGATAGCATAAGAAAAATCACATTAAAAAAACAGATGAGAGGTAGACTCAACACAAGTATTACACAGCACACAGCCCGGGTTGATTGAGATACCCCTACGAATAAGATTATCAGACGTATTTAAACCATTTAATACAGCCATCCAACAAAAGGAAGAGAATCTTAACGCATGATGTTTATGCCAAACCATCTGATGCCAATTTACAGTAGGAGACTGTATATAAAAAAACTTTATATAATTGCTCAGACCCTTTCCATTCCCATATTTCTAGAAAATGCACTTATTATTATCCATCGCAATCTGCTTCAAAAACTCCAGAGCAACAGAAGAAACAGAGACAGGTAAGACCCAGCCACCCTCATTTAACAGAACTCCAATTTTCGCATTTAAAGGAAATTTCCCCAGCAGAGATATTAATTCTGGCACATCCTCAATTCTTTTCCCAATAATCCCAATACACAGAAATTGGAAAACAATGGGAAACTTTAAAATGGAACTGCTCTCTAGCCAGATTAGCATGACAACACAAAGATTTCCAAAAAGGAGAAGCTTTTTGGGGAGGCGGTTTCCAGGGAGATATATAATAAGTCAATAACCAATAAGATAGCAAAGTTCTGCAATTGTAAAGCCTGTCAACCATAGCACAGTGGTAGCTGAAATGAAGTGCTTGTAATGACGGAAGCCCCACACCGCCATGATATTTAGGTCTACAAGTATTTTTCCAATAAATCAAATGCATTTTTTTAACAGCAGAATCACCAAAATACAAAAATTTGGCACACAATTTGTCTATTTGCTTCATAATAGTTTTAGGTAATATCGAACCTCTAATCCAGTAAGCTATTGTGTTCCAAATAGTAAAACATAAATATTGAAGTCTACCGGCAAAAGATAGACACTTAGCTTTCCACCCAGAGAGTTTAAAACAAATAGCCTCCATCAAACGCTAACAAAATCAATAAAGCGCATAACAAAAATACCAGAATATTAGCAAACGCTAATAAAATCAATGAAGTTTTTTTTTTTTATTATTTTTTAAAAGAAAATTAAGAGAGAGATTCAATTAAATAAGTTGAATTATATACATATTAAATAATATATATTTTTAAAATATTTAAAACTTAAATTCTTAACTATTTAAATAAGACTTTAGTACAATAATAGCATCAAATTTTTGTCCCACTACATGGGATCCACTACATGAGATCGGCTACATGAATCTTTTTTCTTAATTGTGTCATGTTAAAAGTCTATTCTCATTTAAATCTAATAAAAATATCATTTCTAATATTTTTCTAATCAAATCTTTTTAGGTTTACCTCTATTTTTATTAGCAAGTAAAATCTAATTCCTCTAATTTCCTAATCGGGCGATCAATAGGCAGCAACAAGCCCGATGAATTCCTCCACTTCAACCATCTAATTTGAATTCTATTGATAATATCCTCATATATTTAACCATCACTATATGAACAAATTTTTTTTAAGGGATTTATGTCATGATTATTCAACAAATTTTACGATGGCTATCAACTACCTAACGCAACCCTCCACTTTCATGTCATGATATATATATATATATATATATATACACACATACACACGTCTCTTTTAAATTTATGAAATTATTACATTAAAAATATCATGCCAAAAAATATAAGAACAAAAAAAGATTTTATATATTAGATGAAAGAGTAGATTTAAGAGGGACATGATGGCACATTCCCCTTCAAAAATTTAAAATTATTTATTATATCATATATTTTTAGCTTGTCTTATAAATATAATCTTCATCAAAACACTTAATTTACGCCCTCTAAATTTTTAGAATTTTGGGTTATAAATATTTGTTAAAACATTTTTATAATATTTTTTAAATTATCAATTCTCATCTTTATTAATGTTATTTTATTTTTTTGGCTTTGCTAATTTATTATATGTAAGAAATAAGCACATAATGATGAAGTATTGAAAATAAAAGAAGAGAAGAAGATACAGAAGTTCCTTTCCATTCTCAAATCACAAGTACGGGCAACTTTTAGAGAGGAGGGGGTTTAAAATATTATTATATAAAATGAGTATGATTAACAAAAAATTTTAAAAAAATCAAATTCGTCAAATTTTTTAACGTAGACTTAATATGGCAAATGATTTAACTAATTCTGAATGTGCCAAATAATTTGGTGTATTCATTTAAAGAGGTGAGAGAAAGGGATATAAGAGAGAAATGAGGAGAGAGATAGGTAGAGAAGACAAATTGGGTGAGAGAAAGAGAAAATTGAGGAGAGAGAGACAAATAAGGAGAGAGAAAGAGAGACGGGGAAAGAAGATTTAAGTAATTTTTTCATATTCAAAATACTTTTAACTAATATTTATAATTAATATTTATATAATATAAAATAAAATAATCTTTAAAAATATTATAGAAAAAAGTAAAAAAAAAAACATAAATTATTTTTAAATTTTATAATATTAAAATTTTTACTCTATAAAAATAATTAAAACTATTTTTTAAAATATCATGAAAAACATTATTTAAAAATTTTAAAATAGTATTATATTTAAAATATATTTTTTGAAATATTTAAATACTATTTTAAATTATTATTGAAATATTTAAATGTCTAAATATGTAAATTTTATTTTAAATTATGCTATAAAAATAACTTTTTATATTTAAATTTAAATACTCATGACATTTAAAAAAATAGTTCTAATTATTTTTATAAATAAAAATTTTAATAGTTTACTTTTTAAATATAATTTATAAACTTTTTATAATATTTTTAAAGAATATTTTATTTTATATTATATAAATATTAGTTAAAATTATTTTAAATATGAAAAAATTACTTAAAACTCTCTTTCTCTCTCCCCATTCGCACTCTCTCTCCTCATTTTTCTCTTTCTCTCTCCCAATTTGTTTCTCTTCGAATCTCTCCTCATTTCTCTCATTTGTTTTAAGTGAATAAGCCAAATAATTTGACACATTCCATTCAAAATTAGTCAAACATTTGAAGCATTCAGATTATGCTAAAATTTTTAACGAATATACTATTTTTAATTTTTTTGTTAATCATGTTCCTTTTACGTGAGTCTTTTTAAATATGCTCCTTTTTAAAATTTGCCCACCAAGCAATCGATACGTAGCATCTGAGATTTAATTAGTTTATAGCCACTAACACAATCATGATGATTTTTTTTTTTAGAAATAATCATGATGATTTTTCATTTATTATTATCTAAAGCTGCCGAAAAGCACATTATTATGCATAAACGTCTAAATTTTGCCTTGGCGGAGTCTTAGGCTACTAGGCCTCCAACGGGTGCCGTCCAACTGTCCAAGCAAGCTTTTTATTATTCATCCAGCTTTTGGCTTGGGCTCTAAAAATGAAGAGATTATTATGTGCATAGATCGAGAGTATGGATCGGAAGTGACGGTGTAAAATAAAATCACAATTAATGTTCATCATTGCGCTTTACTGTTCACAACAATAAAATCGAACGGTTCTCTAGGTCCATACTCCACACGTAATAATCTCTCATTAAAATGGGAATGGAATTGGGTCAAGCTTCGGTCCAATTCTAAATTGATTTTGTTTTAACTCCCATGACTCAAATATGATTCAATTACTTAAAAGGGTTATAAGTCAAGATTTGAACCCGACTCGGCCCCAATCCAACATGACCAGACCCAACCCGATGACCTGATTAAGTGCGATGGGCGATCGAGCACGTGCGGTCGAGTGAGCACGATGGAGCGAGGGGGCAAGAGCTAGCGGGTGAGTGCGACAAACAAGTGCAAGAAGTGCGATGGACGGGTTTTGGGTTGCTCTTAAGCAATAAGAAGTTACAATACTTCTAAACACTATAAAAGCATTAAGTACTATATGAAGATTTTGAAGCCCTCGGGTGAGAATTTGTTGGGATGAATAGAAAAACTAAGGTTTCATTTGAGATAATTTTTTTATTGCTTCATAAAACAATTTTTTGATGCTAAAAAAATGCTTTAAGAAATAGTAAAAAAAACTGTCCCAAAATGAAGCCTAAGTGGTATATCCAAAATATTATAGTCTACAACGCTAAAATTGTAAGAGATTTCATGACTTATTCGCCACAATTACTCTATATTTAGTGGCATCATTTTCACCATTACACTACAAGCAAACGTAAATGAAACTCTTAAAATTGAGCTTGAGCTCAAACTCCCTTAACTATTTATGTTTAAGCCAAATCAGAAATGACTCGAGCTTGATTCACTTATTTACATTCTCGGGCTTTAGATAATTTACTCATAATTATAATGGTGTGATTTAACATATTTTATAAATAATTACTTCAATATTTGCTCTATGAGTTATGGTCAGTTTTGGCTTTCTTTTTCAAAAAAAAAAAAAAAAAAATCCAATTAGCTATCATTATTGCTAGGGGTGTCAACTTTTGACACGACCCGAAAATCCGACCCGGAAAATCCGGGTTGGACCCGACCCGTTTGATAAACGGGTCGGGTTCACAGATTCGACCCGTTTAAAAAACGGGTCGGGTTCGGGTTGACCCGACCCGTGAACCCGTTTAATTCAAAAAAATTTGAATCCCGCGCCTGCCCGCCCCTGCCCGCCGCGCTGCCCGGGCCTGCCCGTCGTGCTGCCCGCGCTGCCAAGCGCTGCCTGCCCGCGGAGCCCGCCTGCGGGGCTGCTTAACGCTGCCTGCCCGCGCTGCCTGCCCAGTGCGCCCGCCGCGCCATCGCGCCTGCCCCCGCTCTCGCCCGCCGCGCCGCCGTCTGCCGTCCGCCAGCAACCAACCGGGTCGGGTCGGGTCAACCCGTTAACCCGCCGGGTCGGGTCCGGGTTCGGATTTCCGACCCGTTTGCTTCCCGGGTCGGGTTAGGGTCGACCCGTTTGAACCCGGGTCAGTTCCGGGTTCGACCTGAACCCGACCCGTGACCCGAAATTGACACCCCTAATTATTGCTATTTAAAAACTTCTGTGATGAAAAAAAAAATAATAGCTCAATTTGTAAGAGTATTTGAAGGAACCCGTTGGCTTGTTGTATTTTTGGAGTAAAGTAATTCAAAATTTTGGATTTTTAAAATTTAAGAGTTTGGTATATTGTATTTCAAATACAATGAAATTAATTGATAAATTTGGAATTTATCATTTAGTACATTTTTTTTATATATTCTGACATCGATCAATTTAGTTGATTTTAAATACACGGTAAATTATTTGCCACTTATTACACCAAATGATTTTATAATATCTTAACAAAAAATTCATTGAAATTATGAATTTAATTTGGAAAAAAAAAATTTATGTGAAGATATTCTTATCCAAATTTTGGTCATGACAAACCTCACAGTTTTTGAACATATCATAATATGAATGTAATATATAAATATTTAATATCATATTCATTTTAATAATATGCTTGAATTTTTTATTTAAAAAAAAGACTCATTGTAGTAAAAATATTTAGTGGTGGAAATAAATTGTACAAAAAAAAAGTAGCTTCGTTATAAAATTGGTTTTGATGTAAAAGTTTGAAAATTTGGGATAGACATAGAGAGACTCGTAAAGAGTCTAAGAAATCAATATATGATGCAAAAAAATTAATTTTTTGTGATTTATATAATAATTGTGGGTATATATATATATATATATATATATATATATATATATTATGGAGGGAGAAAGATGTATATAGAAGCTAACCAAACAACATGATGGAAGAAGTTAGAATTTAGTTCAAGTGAGGTACATTAAGAATTAAGATCAAAAGGGGCTTTTTTAGAATAAGATATTCAATATAGGTTGTTGGGATATTTTGATAAACTTTTCAATAAAGATTGTAATATTATAATTGATTAGTAACCTTAGCACCCTAAATTGAAATAATTTTATTTATTTATTTATTTTCATATTAGTACAATTGAAGTTGGGGAAACTTTAAAGAACATAAATTGTGAAAAAGCAGTAGGGCTTGATGATTTTCCAATAGAAGTGTGAAAATGCTTAGGAGATTAAGGAATGTCTTGGCTTACTAAACTTTTTAATATTATTTTAAAAACTAAAATAATGTCGATTGTTATTTTTAAGAATAATGGTGATGCACAAGAGTGTGTGAATAATATACAAATTAAGTTAATGTGTCATACATTAAAATTCAGGAGAAAATAATTGAGCATATATTACGATGTGATACTAAAGTTTCTCACAATTAGTTTGGATTCATGCCCGATAGATGTACTATAAAGTTATGCATATGCTAGGAGGTTTAATGGAGAAGTGCAAAGAGAGTAAGGAGGATTTACATATAATATTTATTGATTTTGAGAAAGCATGTAATAAAGTTACAAAATAAGTGCTTCGAAGGGTTTTAGAAGGAAAATGAGATAATATGCTTATTTTCAAGTTGTTAGGGATATGTATACAATAAATACCTAAAATATTTGATTAGAAAGTATTAAAATTATCTTTTTTATTAGATTTAAATAAGAATTTAACTCTTAATATGCCAATATGAAGAAAAATGATAAAGACTTGTTATTGTTGTTGTTGTATCATATTTTCTTAAAAGAAGAGCTTAAAACTTTGAGTCTTATTATGATGTTTTTTTTAATGAAAATATCGATATATGAATTCCGTTATTCAGTTCTTAAAATCTGGCTTCCAAAGCTAAAAATTTACTGTTGAAATGGGATCAACCTGATCCAGAAGCTTCAAACCCTTACTCAAAAACTATTATATGCGATGTAGAACAAAAACAAACAAAAAATAAAATGAAATAAATGTAGAACAAAACAAAAAAAAAAATCTTTTTTTTTTAGAAAATTGAGGAAAAAGGTTAAATTCCATCATCAATTGGACAACACATCGAATACGGGCCCAACCCTCATTTTCTGATTTTCTTAAAAAAGTTGTTCCAGAAGACTAGCTTTTTTTCAATTTCAAACTTGGTAAGAAAACAAGTTTTATGTGCCAAGTTTGACATCTTTAAAGCCTTTGACATTTGTTGTAAAAATTTCGTTCTTAGCGGCTTCATGCCAAAGTGTTGTTTAACTTGTTTTCTGGTTAGATTAAGGCATGCATTGAGAATGTCTTTTTTTGTATGTCCAGATGATATTTTAGAGGGGTATTTCAATTCCACTTTGGGCCTTAGGCAAGATTGTCTGTTGTTTCATCATCTATTATGTATAGCTATGGATGGGCCTTTATGCCTTATTCAGTAAGGTTATGTTGGATGACACTTTCTCTAGGATTCAAGTGGTAAACACCTGTATTACTTTTCTCCTATATGTTGATGATCTACTTGTCTTTGGCAAAGCTATTGCTGATATTCTTCATGCTTTGAATAGCATTTTTCATGATTTTGGTGATGTTTCTAGAGTTAAAATTAATGCTTCCAAAAGCTCTATTATGTATTCTATGAATCTTGGTAACAATGTTGCTTTGAATGTTATTCTTAATATGCTTGTTGAAGCTTCTATCATGACTTACCTTGGCATTCCCAGCAAAAGGCTCAAGATTTTTTATTTTCAAATTTTAATTAACAAGGTTTCCTCTCCTTTAGAGGATTGAAAAAGTAAATATCTTTCCCTGTTGGCATGGTGCAATACATGGATTCACTATTTTCAATACTATTGCTTATTGGATTAGAGGGCATATTTTACCTAAAACTTGTGTCAAACATATCAACAAACTTTGTGTTAGGTTCTTTCATCATAGTGACATTCATACAAGGAAGTTGTTGTGTAGTGGTCTAGTTTTAGATTAGGTTGTTTTTGCATGACATCACATTAGTTTACATGCCTATAAATAGGTATTGAAGGCAAGTGTAAAAGGAACCCACTCTTGTAATAGCTCCAAGCTCATTGCATAAAAGGAATAAGAGATTTATGTAGCTCCATTCTTTCCTCTCTCTCTCTCTCTCTCTCTCGCTAGAAGGCTCAAGAAGAGCTTCTTCTTCATCCGATTTTAAACAGAAGCTCCATCTCATATTTTGGAAAAACACATGCTCTCTTAAGCTTAATGGTGGACTTGGTATTCCCTATTTTTTAGACCTCACTTTTCTTACAAAGCATTATTTTGGAGATGTATTTGGCATAATTCTCTCTTTAGTGTTTATTGTAAGTCCAAATACACCTCCTTTTTGGGATGATAGCTTTGGGAAATACTCCAATTGGTGGAAAGTTATTCGTAACACTGTTAATGCCATTCTAAACTTCATTATTAGGCCGACATGTCAATTTTCGTTCTATTGGGATCTGTGGATTAAAGGCCAGTCTATTGCTAGCAGGAACGATGGCTCTCTCTTTCTTTCTCATTTTAATTTTGGCAGTTTGGTCTCTGATTATATTATTAATAAGACTTTGCATCTTCCCAAATTTCTGCTTAGGCATATCAGAGGTTCCATCTCTAGTATTCATATTTACTTTACCTCTACTAATTGTCTTGATTGGAAACGCTTATCAAATCATAGCAACAAAACTTTCTTGATTGAGCTAAGCAGTTGTGGCACAAAAAAGGCACTCACTGTGTTTTTCTATTTATGATTGCTTCTTCTTATTGGGTGAGCTGAAAACTTCGAATAATCTCATTAAAAGAAACATTCAGGTGCCTCCTGATTGTGTTTATTTATATGAATTAAAACTGATTTTAAGTTTATTATTTTATTTATTTCGATTATTTCGTTCAATTTGTTTCTATCTCCAGAGTCAGTATCTAAAAAGTTTTGTTCTTATTTTATTCAATAATTATAAAACAAAATTATATTTAAATATCTTTGTTGCGGACTAGAATATACGCGGCGATAGAGTTGGAAAATTTATGTCTCAGCGTTGTATGAATATCTAGAACACAAACAGAGGAGAAACACCAGAATTTTTATGTGGAAAACCCTGGAAAGAGAAAAAACTACGAGGCCACGCCTAGTTGAAATAATTGTACTAGTGTTTGCTTGAGATATAAGAAGCTGACTCGTTCGTAAAAGCTAGGACTATTAGATTACAATGAATCACTTCTAAATTGAAATCCAATTACAACGTCGAGTAGAGTTTCGGTGTCACTTGGAGATCAAGCAGAATTCCGGCGTCGTTCGGAAGTCAAACGATATTCTAGCGTTGTTTGGAAGTCGAGCAGAATTTCGACGTCCTCGGGCAGAATTCCGGCTTCGTTTGGAAGTCGGGCAAAATTCCAGCACCACTCGTACGTCGGGCAGAATTTCGGCGTAACTCGAGAGTCGAGCATAATTCCGGTGGTGGTCGAGGAGTTTCTTCCCTCTTATCAATTTCTTCTTTTTCTCTTCTTCTTTTTCTTGTTTGGGTCCACTTTCAAGAAAAATGAAGGATCTATTTATAAATTTTCTGGAGTGACATGGCCTGTAAATAGGCGAGAGATCAAGAGTAATTGGGGAGTGATTGGATGGAAGGTCGATATTGAATCCCTTGATCATGTACTATTCGTCAGACATTTGAAGGTCTTAATGATTTTGGATTTCGGCGATCTTGGGCTCGTTCGATTTGTCTCGTCGAGCCGCTCGATTCGACTATAAGCTCGTCATGTTTAAAAACAGTTTGGTAACTCAAATTGTGGTACAAACTTTCCAACAGTGCTTCGGTACTTTCTTTGGACTCATTTGGGCTCGGATTGAGTCCAATTTGGTGTCGTTGGGTTCATATTTCTAAGACGCTCAGTTTGACTGTAAGTTTGTTGAAATCGAAGTTCGGGTGATCCCAAATTTAATTTTTAAATTTTCTGACTTGTTTTTGCCTCGAGATTCATGCTCAATCAGGATAATTTTTGGAGATATATCAATCTTAATACAAATTAAATTAAAATATGTTTACAAATTATTAAATATATTTTAAAATTAACATCAAACAAATTCTTTATAAACTATATTAATTTTAAAATAAATTTAACAGTTCTCAAACTTATTTAAATAAAATTTAATTCAATAAATATCTTCTTAGTTACCTAATTAAAAAATCAAATGAAAAATTGATGTCGACGAATGACCCTTATTATAATTTTTTTGTACTTTTTATAATACAATGCATCCAAAAGTCATATATTTTAATTAGTTTTAAATTATATGAATGTACCGTTATTAAATCAAATAGGAGCAATTAGCAACGCATAATTTTTGCAGCTCGGTTTGTAAAACTAAATATTTCTTTGCTCTTGCTATTTATCCGTTTTTTTTACCGTTAAATTTTTAATAATAATTAAAGATGGGGGTTTTTACATGTATAACACTTAAAACTATCATATTTACCTATTAAACACCTAAAGTTACTTATTTACTAATATACCACCTCAAAACTTTTAACCTAATAAAAAAAACCACTCCGTTCGTTCCCGTTCGCTCCCGTCACAGCAGACCTCGCAACTCCGCCCTCTCCGACCTCGTTCGCCGGGTATCGCTGGCGGCGGCCACGTTTTCTCTGCCTTCACAGCCCCTTCGCAGCGGTCTTCATCGCTTCCGAACTCGCCTCTCTCCGCCGGCAAGGTGACAATCTTTTCTCGCTCAATCGATGTCTATTTCCCTTGATCTTCCGCGCAGGTTCAGCTCCGTTCACCCAGCATCGCCGATCTCCATCGCAGCAACCGGCTGAGAGCAAAGCAACCCGATCTTAACTGCCAATTCAGCCTCCTCCACTTCATAGCCACCATGAATAGCTCACGAATCACGTCTATGTGTCCGTGATAGGCCGCGGGTACAAAGAGCGACGCCGGCGCGGAGATCTTTGTCGTTCTTAGATCCACCGCTACCATTGAATTAAATGATGGAGAGGGAGTGGAGAGCTTCAGGATGAGAAGCCATGGCAGCTTTTGCCATTAGAGATGCTCCGAGTCCCCTGTTTTCCAAATAGTATAAACAGATCATGCCAAGACTGTAGCTGGCTCCGTGCTCTTGGAGCTTCGCCAGCCCGAAGTTGCCGAGCCGACCGTCCAGGTTCCCGTCGAGAAGCACATTGCTTGCTTTTCACGTCGCGATGGATGACGACGTGTTCCCACTCTTCATGTAGGTAGAGCAGCGCGGAGGCAACGCCGCGAAGGATGCAGAAGCGCTGCACCCACGAGTTCGGGTGAGGCGGCGGCGCTGCTCCGTTGGAACACGTCGTCATCCATCGGAATCGTGGGAGATGCGTTTCACGGCGATTTCGACGCCGGAGGAAGGTAGGACGCCTTTGTAAACTGCCGGAGGAAGTTTTTTTTTCCCTCACACTCAGTCTCCGCCCGGAGGAAACGCCCCTGACGCTCGTCGGGGTGAGTTATTTGACGGAAGGTTACAGAGTGGTAGTTTTGATGCGAGCAAGAGTTTTTAGATGGTAGAATAGTAAATAGTAAAGTTTGGGTGTTAACTAAGTAAATAGAATAGTTTTAAGTGTTAGGTATGTAAAAATCCCTTAAAGATGATATAATAATAATAATAATAATAATAATAATAATACTAGGTTTTTCTTCCTTCCTTCCCCCGCTATTTTGATGTGTCCCAGTCACAAGGAGAGGAAGCGGCTAGCGTTCACGGGCCACTGCAGCTATATCTATTTCCACATATCGCAGATCTTTGCAAATCCTTCAAACCTTGGAATTCTTTCATACCAAAAATTCCTGTCTCCTTTTCACTCGGCGCGGATTTGGATTTCCCTTGTTGTTGCCAGATAGAAGTTCTCGGAGATCTGCGGCATCTGACAAGGGAGCTCGGCGAGGCGGTGGTTGTATCCAGGTCTGGAAAATTGAGCACTTTGTTGTTCGTGCGGATCTGATCTGGTTCTGTAAGATATGATTCGTATGCAGACAAAGTTTCCGGAGGCGGTTGCGTTTGTGGCTGTGAAAGATTCTCCGGCGGTGATTCCGGTGGAGGAGCCGGCAAAGTGGGAGGTTCGGCCATGTGGAATGCTGGTGCAGAAACGGAGCTCGGACGATGGCCGAGCTACGGTACCCGTGCCGGCCATTCGCCTGCGTGTGAAGCACGGCTCCAACTACCATGAGGTCTACATCAATTCACAGGCCACCTTCGGTAATTGTTTGTATTCAGTTTTCCATTAACAGGGATTGGAAAATTTTCGATTTTTTTTTTGGGTTTTTTCTGTGGGGGCATTGAGATTTTGGAGCTAACGGGTTTAGTTTGGTTTGGTTTGGGGGAGCAGGGGAGTTGAGAAAGCTGCTTTCAGAGCGAACGGCGCTGCATCCCCAGGACCAGAAGATATTTTTCAAGGACAAGGAGCGCGACTCAGCCGCCTACCTCGATACGTCGGGAGTGAAGGACCGGTCGAAGCTTGTCGTCGTCGAAGACCCGGCGGCGAAGGCCAAACGGGTGCTCGAAATGCGCCGCGCTGCGAAGTTAGAGAAGGCTGCCAAATCCATCTCCCAGATCAGTCTCGAAGTTGATGAGCTTGCATCCCAGGTTGGTCATTTCGTTGAACACCTCATGTGTGCATTCTTTCATTATCCCAATTAGGCTGGGCCTTCACATCTAGTTACAGGTGTCGGCGCTGGAAGGTGTGATTTTGAAAGGAGGGAAAGTGGCGGATAACGAAGTTCTAAGACTCACTGAGCTCTTGATGAACGAGCTGATCAAATTGGAAGGTGTCCTAGCCGATGGTGATGTCAAGTTGCAGAGAAGACTGCAGGTATCACTTCAAAATCTGTTCTTTGGACGAATTCGCAAAAGTTCGTTTTATTGTTCATCTCCAATAGCTCTTTGGTTCTTCCTGGTTTTTATTAGGTTAAGAGAGTTCAGAAATACGTCGAAATGCTGGACGTTCTCAAGCTTAAGAACGTGATTCCCAAATCGGCGGCCCCGCCGCCGCCGCCACAACATCAAAAGAAGGTGCCGCCGTCATCCCCAAAGCCAAAGTCGGTGATTGTAACAACAAAGTGGGAAACTTTCGACTCCCTCTTCTCTCCCCTCGCCTCTCCATCTTCCTTGGCCACCACCACCACCTCTGTTGCGCCGACCCCAAGATTTGAGTGGGAGCTATTCTGATTGCAGGATAGATTTGTACTAATTTGAAATTTGCATGGGTACTTTCCTCCGGCGGCCAGCTATGAATTCAGGTGAGTAGAACATAGATGGGCTTTGGCCGTCGCTCATGATTGCGCTTCTCTGATTTCATCTTTGTTCTATCTCATCTCTTTCACCTTTTTTTTCCCCTCTGTTAAAACCAGTGTTTTTATTCTTTTACATATATGAATGTGTAGATCTTGAAATGGGCCTGAGGCTATATTAGTATTTGGGATCAACGCCATGAAATAATAAATTGTGTTTACATATTATGAGTGGTTCACTAGTGGGGCTAATTATCATTGTTCTTTTCTCTTATGATTGAAAATCTCTCTCTCTCTGTGTTCTTTTTGCTTGTTATGGTAGTAGTTGCACTAAATTGGGTTAGGTGTGTTAACTACTTTTGTAGACTAAAATTCACCAAACCACCAGATTGCAACCATATGGAGTGGAATGAAAGTTTGGACTATCTTTAGCTTTACAGATGGTTATACTTTGCTTCTTATTCTTCCATGTGGTGTGGGTGGAAATTAGGTTATGGAATTTGAGTACAGTTCCAATGGACCCCTCTTGCCTTCAACTTAACTCATTATAGTAAAAAAAAAGCTGTGTTCCTAGAGGAATGTGTGGTAGGGGAATTTATTCAAGTGTGATGCATGGATCAAATTAGATCACCAAGGTTGTGCTCTTACAATTGGAGAGCTCATGATGCTCACATTTTCAAATGATTGATGTGAGGGCATCACCAACCAAAAAACCAATTTTTCAATCTTAAATGAAGTAAAACTTCAAAATGGCGTAATTCATCTCCAATCGAACTTCATTTCTCTCCTCTTTCGCGCGCTTCCTGCGAATGTAACCATCTCTCTTCTCTTTCGCGTGCTTTTCTCTTCTTTTGCGCTCTTCTTCAGCAAAATTCGCAAAGCATTTTTTTGGCATAGGTGAATAGTGGCGTCGCATTGTTCACTGAACGAATTTTGGCGTGAGATTTGTAATTCGAATGGAGCGAATGATGGACGACATATGGTGATATGCAATTCGGTTGGAGATGGTCTTGGCCGTTAAAAATAAAGGGATTTACATACATACTATAAAATTATTATATTATGTTTACTTAAATAACCTAAGAGGCTGTTTGGTAGCAGGATTTGGGCCGGATTTGAGCGAAATCCAGCCAAATGGCCTAAAATGCAAAACCAAATCTATCGGCAAATGAAAGCTGCCGTAGACGGAAAATTCCACCTTTTCATGCTAAATCCATGATTTCGAAAATCCTGTTTTTGGTCGGATTTTCGAAATCCGTTGGCTCAAGAGGAAGAGTCGGCTCGTTAAATCCGTTCTATAGCCAAACGGTCCCACGGGATTTAATAGAATTTCAAGTAGTTTTCAGGATTTAGGCCCCTAAGGATTTCCGAAATCCGGATTTAACAGATTTACGAAATCCTACTTAAATCAAATCCTGGGTGCTACCAAACAGCCTTAAATCTTAATATCATCACATCTAAAATCCCAGAAATATTTACAAGAGGGGCTGAGCTGTTCTTTCACAAGTCCTACTTAATTCCCCCTCTCTCAAAGCCAATTGGAAGCTAATATGGTAGGTGGCCTGGCTGGCTGCTGGCCTTGAGTCCCTGTCGTAAATGACTTGTATTTCCTCTGTCACCAGATATTTAAGCTTCGGCTGACTATGGCTGGAGTCGTCGGTGCACCAATGTGGCTGTCTGGGTTCCACATTTGAAGCTAAAATATGTATAAAAAAATCTCTTATTGCATTTTGTGATGAAATTGTAAGAGATTTATAATGAAGGCTAACCACCACATGGATCAGTGGAGTTATAAATTATATTTTGTGTTGTTTTTAATGTGTTATGAGTGTTTAATTTGATGAGCATGTTCTGACTATTTTTTTAGTTTATTTATTGCAGAGTTTGGTAACCATTCTGAGCAGAGTTTGGCAAAATTATTTTTGATTTGAATAAATAATGCTTCTAAATTCCATTTTGGGCAACATCTAACAACTCTTATGATGATGTGATTTATAAATTTTTTATTTGTTTTGCTTATTGTGATGCAGAAGATTGTACTAAGCTAGTAAATATAATGAATTTGATAAGTTTTGTTGTTATGACACGCTTTAGTTTTTTATTCTTCTAGTTCTATATATAATTGCATAAGATAAAATGTCAAAAGCCCTTGTGTTTCATCATATGCTATGAGCATGATTGCTGAATATATTTAGTTCTCCTGAAAAAAGATTTGCACAACATGAACATCAAGTCTTTATCCCATTGCATCCTATTGAAAGAGGTCGGCTATAGGAATCTTTTTTCTCTTTCGTATCTTATTAAGAGTTGATATATCATCAAAAAATTATCTTGATCAAACACGAATCTCGAGGCAAAATATAGTTGGAAACTTGCAAAATTAAATTTGAAGTCATATGAACTCCGATTTCAGTAAACTTATAGTCGAACTGAACGTCTCGAAAAGTTAAACCCAACGACACAAAATTCGACTCAATCCGAGCCCAAATGAGTCTAAATCGAAGATCCGAACTGCATTTGGAAGGTTCAAACCATAAATTGGATGACCAAACGGTTTCCAAACGTGGCATGCTTATAGTCGAATTAAGCAGCTCGACAAGACGAATCCAACGAGCCCAAGATCATCTAATTCTGACATCATTAGATCACTCAAATATTGCATTAATTGTCCATGATCAAGGGGATCAACATCGGCCATCCATTCAAACCACTCCCAACTTGCCCTTGATCTCTCTCCTATTTACTGGCCTTGACACTATCAGAAAACTATAAATAAATCTCTCATGCTTTCTTGGGAAAGGGAGGGAGGAGGGAACCCAAGCATGGAAGAGAAGGAAGAAGAGAAATAGACTTTTTTTGCCATCAATTTCTCCTCGACCATCGCCGAACTTCGGCCCGGCCACCAACTGATGTTGGACTTCCGCCCGACCATCGACTGACGTCGAACTTACACCCGGCCTCCAACTAATGCTGAACTTCTGCTCGGCCACAAATAAATTTAGACTTCTATTCGGCCACTAACTAATGTTGGACTTCCACCCGACTTCCATTTATTGTTAGACTTCCACCTGACAACGGTCTTTACGACCTCTGTTGTCCGCCGACTACGATCCTTCAGACCACCATCACCTAACTATGGTCTTTCCGACCTTCGTCGCCTGCCGACTACAGTCCTTCCGATCCATGTTGCCAACAGTCTTTATGACCTCCGTCGCCCTCCAACAACGGTCATTCCGACCACCATCAACCGACTACGATCTTTCTGACCTTCATCGCCCACTGACTACATCCCTTTCAATCTCCATCGCCAAACAACGGTCTTTACGACCTCTGTCGTCCATCGACTATAGTCCTTCCGACCATCGTCACCCGATTACGTACCTTCCAACCATCGTCGCCAGCCGACTATGGTCTTGCCGACCAAATGACAAATCAATTCTGATTCTTCAAATTTTCACCATATAATGCACTATGTATGATATGTATTTGCTACATCAAACCAAGACCTTCCCCCTAAGTAAGAGCCTCATTTGTAATTGATTGCAAACACTTGTGGATTCATTCAAATTGGGCAGCCAAGCTGATGCACCGAATATCTGGGATGACCCGCGGCTATTCCCACACACTCCAACGGTTTGGAGTGTGCCCACTACCTTTTATGCTTTATTTGCTAGTAACACCTTTTTATTTTGGTCTTTTTCCTTTTACACAAAAATAGCAACAGAACTTTACAGTTTTACATAAAGGTGAAAAGGAGTCTTAGAAGGTAGACAATGTTATCTTTACAAAGCTTTTTACATGAATACAAGGAGAATACAGAGGTTTTCCTTTATCCATTTTTCCTCTGATCCTTTGCTGTATAGTGTTCATTTGTTTTTTTCAGGTATCTCGATCCTGTAGAAGGCATCAATTGGTATCAGAGCCAACTTATACCTGGAAATAGAATGACGAACAAGGGCAAAGGACCTGCGACAGAGGAGGGTCGGTCGATTGAGGCGTTGTGGGCAAACCAGGAGAACGCCAATCGCCGGATTGAAGAAATCGCCGCCGATGTGCAGCGACTCGCGATTGATATACGTAGGGAGTTTAATCTCCTGCGTACGAGACCTGTGAACCAAGATCATCCTCGTGAGGAGGCCCGAGTAAATCGGCAGATACCACGGAGAAGAAGAGGCGGTGAACACTTTGGAAGGCGGCATCAGTTCAACCGGCTGGAAGCTTCTGATTTAGAGGAAGAACCCGTTCTAATGCGGGATTTGAATCCACCATACTCTAGCGGCGAGGAGGTGGATGATTTCGAAGTCGCAGATCCACCACGAAATAGGCGAACACCACAAAACCGACAGCAATTTGGGGAGTTCAAGGTAAAAATGGACATTCCATTTTTTGATGGTCATTTGCATATTGAGGATTTCCTGGATTGGGAGAAAGCCGTGGAAAACTTCTTTGATTACATGGATATCGATCCGGATAAGAAGGTTAAATATGTAGCTTGTCGGTTGAAGGCCGGGGCGAGCGCATGGTGGGAACAAACACTGCAATCACGCCGCCGAGAGGGACGTGATCGGATTCGTTCTTGGCCGCGGATGAAGCAACTGATGCGAGCACAGTTCCTTCCCACTGATTTTGAGCAAATCTTGTATATGAGGTACCAGCATTGTGCTCAAGGTACCAGGACCGTGAGTGAATACACGGAGGAATTCCAAAGGTTGAGTGCCAGGAATGATCTTAATGAGTCAGCCACGCAGTTGGTAGCTCGGTATATCGGAGGCCTCAAGGATACTATACAGGATCAATTGGAATTGAATTCCGTTTGGTCGATGCCGCAAGCCATCAATTTGGTCCTGAAGATTGAGGTACAACAACATCGCAAGCCCAAGACGCCGTATTATCGACGACATTGGTAAGAGCCGAATTCCACTGCTAACAAGGCTCCTTCACCATCAGCCGGTAGATCTCCTGCTTCCACTGCTACAGCAACAACTCAGCCCAATTCCTCAAGTGTAACAACTGAAGGAAAAGCCATACAGAAACCAAAAGGAGCCAGCTCAACTAACCCGTATGCTAAACCCTCTAACCTTAAGTGCTTTCGTTGTTTCCAGCCCGGGCACAAGTCCAACGAGTGCCCACAACGCCAACAAGCGCATATGGCCGAACCGGGGGAGGAAACGGACTCAGATCACTCAGCCTCTGAGTTGGCAGAGGAAGCCGTGGATGTTCAAGCAGATGAGGGCGATCCTTTTATTGGAGTCATGGGAAAATTATTGCTGGCCCCCCGCCACAGTGGCCGATCTCAACGCCACGCCATCTTTAAGACCAGGTGTACTATCAATGGCAAAGTGTGCGACTTACTCATAGATAGCGGCTGCAGCGAGAACATTGTATCCAAGACCGTCGTCCAAGGGTTACAATTAAAGACGACCAAGCTCGTACACCCCTACAAGATCAGTTGGGTGAAGAAAGGGATGGACATAGCCGTCACCGATTCTTGTCGCGTGACGTTTTCCATTGGTAAGAATTACTCCTGCGAAGTCCTATGTGACGTCCTAGAGATGGACGTATGTCACTTAATTCTGGGAAGGCCTTGGCAGTTCGATGTGGGTGTTCATTATGACGGCAGAGCAAATGTCTATTCCCTCGATTGGAAAGGAAGGAAGTTGCGGCTATTACCGGGGCCAACCGAAACACAATCCGAGAACAAGGCCGCTATACACTTCATATCGGGTCGCAGTTTAATTCAAGAGTGGCGAGACCAGGAGCCCATGCTCGCTCTACTCGTCACCGAACCGAACAGTCAATTGCAGAAGCTTACTGTCACGGCATATATTGCAGAATTTTTGGAAAGTTATCAAGATGTGACGCCGGAGGTGTTGCCCGCCGAACTGCCCCCATTAAGAAGCATACAACATCAAATTGATCTAATTCCGGGCGCCACACTGCCCAATCTCCCTCATTACCGCTTAAATCCCAGAGAGCAAACCATCCTGCAAGAGTTGGTTGACGAGATGCTTACGAAGCAACTAATACAAGTGAGCCGCAGCCCTTATGCAGTTCCTGCGTTGCTCGTGCCGAAGAAGGATGGTAGTTGGCGAATGTGTGTTGCCAGCCGCGCCATCAACAAAATCACGATTAAGTACCGCCTCCCCATGCCACGGGTTGATGAGCTGTTAGACCAACTGACCGGATCAACAATCTTTTCTAAAATCGACCTCCGCAGTGGATACCACTGTGAATGCCCCGAGATCTAACTTGGAAAGAATGTCAATCAATTTCACAACAATTTACCAGAGTTATCTATAAACCTTCAGTAAGAAATCTATCAAACATCTATAAAATTTAAACATCAATATTCAAGTCGATTCATATCTCAAAACATCATATACAATACTCAGGAACTAAACTATCAATACAAGTAGAGAAATCTATCCTGTCCTGAGTACAAAAGAATCATCTATCGATCAAAAGACAAAAACCTGAAGATCTGGATCAATTCCTATCTCCTGCTCCCGAGCCCTGACCTGAAAATATCAACCACATATAATGAGCTTTACAAAGCCCAGCAGGTCACCTAATACCTATAACTGAAATCAAAGCACGGCGATGCTATCAATATGCATGTCAATCTATCAATCTGAATCAGTCAATGGTCAATGAGTCTATGCAGTGGAAATCAAATCAGTAGTCGATGCAATCCGAAAATCAATAGTCAATAAAACCAGTCAATGCAGCGGCAGGCAAATCAATCATTTCAATTCAATCAATCAATATCCGTCAATCAAATCAATACGGTCAAATCAATGAAATCAGTCGAGAAAAGCAATACGGAACAATGAATCTATACGACAGTCAATACGGTACAGAAACAGTAGGCAGTAGTACGATGTCCATGTTCATGCTATCAATACAGTATCTATATCTATCAATGTCCATATCAATGCTCAGTAGTATCAATGTTCAGTAGTCAATCGATGAAATCAGTGAAATCGTACGATACAGTAAACCCGATCAAATCCGTAAAATCCGTAAATCAAATACATTAAACATGCAATCAATACGATAATACTGAACAATGTATAATCAATGGTCATGTTGCTGTTGTAGAATTCATATTGCTGTTGTAGATATCAATACATTGGTTTCTATGAAAAGAGTCGTCACTCTATTGCCCGTCGGCCGCCCGTCGGCATATAATCTCCTTATGACTCCCATCGTTATATCCATGATCCATGATCTATGATTTAAAGGAAAGCCCGTCGGCCCACCATCCTGTACAGGTATCATCTCTCCAACCAATGTTCAACCAGGTTATACGTGTTTCAGTATCAATAAGCAATCAATAATCAATATTAGAGCAATCATATCAATAATCATAGGCATATCGATTCAATCTATCAATTTCAGTCAAATCAGGAATCATACAAAAAAATCGGGCAGAGTAACAGTAGTCTATCGAATTTACACAAAAATCCTGCAAAAAGACAAATTCTGAATTTCTCCAAATTACAACAGAATAACCACGGCATCAATGCAAGACTATCAATCTATAGAATCCAAATCAAATCAAGTCCTGATAATTTTTTCTATTCAATTAAAATCGCGTAGAATCAATTCCCGACCGATAAAATCATCGTAGAAAATAGTCAAATCGTGTACAATATTCATATCTATAACATACTAAAAGTTGTGCGGTGAAAGTCGTGTCAATACAAAATCAGGTCAAAAGTTCGACTACAAAAACACAAAACAGTGCACAACTCGATCAAAATACAAAATCTTCGAAAACAGAAATAGGGTTCGGAGTCCTTACAGCGAGACAAACAAATCTTCTAACAGCGTTGTCGGACGAAAAGCGCTCCGTGGCTTCCAAAACCAAGCTTCCTTCTTCTCTTCCTTCTCTTTCTCTCTCCTGCCTTTTCTCTCTCTCCAAAATGAATCCAAAATATCTAAAATCCGATATTTATTAACACTGATCGTCCTGGACGATCCAAATTTCGTCCTGGTACGATGGGTTCTCTGGACAAATTTCGTACAGACGAAATCCAAATTCGTCCCGGGCGACTTGCTCTCTGGACAGATTTCGTACAGACGGATCGTCCCGACTGCTCCAGGTTCGTACAGACGAAAATGACAGATTTCTTCACAAATTTTTTCAGTTCGTCCAGTACTAAATCCAGTTCGTACAGACGAACTGCACTAAAAAAAATCAGTTTTTTGAAGGGTTTTACAACCACCAGGTGCGGCTTCGACCTGGTGACGAGTGAAAAACGGCGTTTAAAACGCCCCAGGGACTCTATGAATGGAAGGTAATGTCGTTTGGGTTGTGTAATGCACCTTCAACGTTCATGAGGATCATGAACGAGATACTAAAACCGCATTTGGGAAAATTTTGTATCGTCTACTGCGACGATATCTTGGTCTATAGTGTAGACCGACCACTCCACCTTCAACATTTGAAGGTCTTATTCGACATCCTCCGTGAGCAAAAATTATATGTTAACTTGCCCAAATGTGAGCTGGCCACCGCAAGTGTCAACTTTTTGGGATTCATTGTCTCGGGTGGCGGCATCCATGTTGATCCACAGAAGGTTTCTGCTGTTAAGGAGTGGCCACAACCCAAGTCATTTTTTGATATTCGGAGCTTCCACGGTCTGGCAAACTTTTATCGACGCTTTGTCAAGAATTTCAGCATAATCATGGCACCGATAACTGAATGTCTCAAGCTCAAAACGTTTAAATGGGGAGCCGATCAAGAGCTTATTTTTAACAAAATCAAAGAAGCACTTATGTCCGCCCCAATTCTAGCCCTCCCAAGCTTCGAAAGGCTCTTCACCGTGGACACTGATGCGTCGTCAATTGGTATTGGTGCAGTGCTGTCGCAAGAAGGTAGGCCTGTCGCTTATTTTAGCGAGAAACTATGTCCGGCAAGGAGGAATTGGGCGGCATACGAACATGAGTTATATGCGATTGTTCGGGCTCTGAAATAATGGGAATCTTATCTCTTACACCAGGACTTTGTTTTGTGCAGTGATAACAAAGCTCTCCAGCATATAAATACCAAAAAAAATATCAGCCGCATGCATGCTCGTTGGCTAGTCTTTTTGCAAAGGTTTTCGTTCACTTTGAAGCACAAACCTGGCACGGAGAATCGCGTCGCCGATGCTCTAAGCCGGCGGGCGGTGTTACTCACAAAGTTGCAAGCCGAACTTGTGGGTCTAGAGCATGTCACCGAATTGTATTCAGAGGATGAGGATTTCGCCGCCATCTGGGTTAAGTGCCTACAGTCCTCCCACTGTGAGGAGTATTCAATCCGGCAAGGATTTCTTTTCAAGCACCACCTCCTGTGCATTCCGATCTCTTCATGACGCCAACATTTGATTCGTGAAACCCACTGCGGAGGACTTGCGGCGCACTTGGGACAAGATAATACTCTCCGTCAATTACAAGCACGATTTTATTGGCCACGCCTTCGACGTGATACTCTCCGATTTGTAGAGAGTTGTGCCGTCTGCCAAGCTTATAAAGGGGGAGCACAAAACAGTGGGTTGTACATGCCTCTACCGGTACCGAACTCTATTTGGGAGGACATCAGTATGGACTTCGTCTTGGGCTTACCGCGGACTCGGCGAGGCAACGATTCGATCCTCGTGGTGGTTGACAGGTTCTCTAAAATGAGCCATTTTCTTTCTTGCAAAAAGACTACTAATGCTCTCAATATTGCAACTCTTTTCTTTAACGAAGTCGTTCGTTTACATGGCCTACCAAAGAGCATTACCTCAGATAGGGACGTCAAATTCATCAGTCATTTTTGGGGTGAGCTGTGGAAGCGCCTAGGTACTAAACTAAAGTTTAGGTCCGCCTATCATCCCCAATCCGACGGCCAGACGGAAGTCGTAAACAGGACATTAGGCAACATGCTCCGCTGCCTTGTACAGGAACAGCCGAAACAATGGGAAGAAGTGCTTGCCAAGGCGGAATTTGCCTATAATGCGACGCCTAATCACTCTACCGGAAAGGCCCCGTTTGCATAGTTTACACTAAAGCTCCTAATACTGTTCTTGATCTTTCATATGTTCCTAAATTTCATTCACAGGCCGCCGTTTCTTTTACTCAAGACTATTCCCAAATGCTTGCTGAAGTTCGCCAGCAAATTATCAAATCAAATGCTCGTTACAAAGAGGCTGCAGACATCCACCGACGAGAGCGTCTATTCAAGGAAGGAGATCTAGTTATGGTCCGTCTTCGCCGCGAGCGGTTTCCTCCAGGAGCTTATTCGAAGCTCGCAAAGAGGAAGATCGGTCCTGTTCCAATTCTTGCCAAAATCAACGATAATGCTTATCGTATTGGATTACCAGCTGACTGCAACACTTCTTCCACCTTCAATGTAGCTGATATTTCGCCGTATAAGCCGGCGGATGACGCCATCGTCTTAATCAGCTCGTCGGAGTCGAGCTCTTCTGAAGTCGGGGAGGACTGATGCACCGGATATCTGGGATGACCCGCGGCTATTCCCACACACTCCAACGGTTTGGAGTGTGCGCACTACCTTTTATGCTTTATTTGCTAGTAACACCTTTTTATTTTGGTCTTTTTCCTTTTACACAAAAATAGCAACAGAACTTTACAGTTTTACATATAGGTGAAAAGGAGTCTTAGAAGGTAGACAATGTTATCTTTACAAAGCTTTTTACAGGAATACAAGGAGAATACAGAGGTTTTCCTTTATCCATTTTTCCTCTGATCCTTTGATGTATAGTGTTCATTTGTTTTTTTCAGGTATCTCGATCCTGCAGAAGGCATCACAAGCCCCATGGTTTTCCCCCATTCCAGGGATTTTTCACATAAAAAACTTTGGTATCACTTACGAACGCTACACACTCTCTCTCATCTGATTGTGTGCTGAATCTTCGTAAAAAACTAAGATGTTAAACTATATATTTCTCTACCGCCGCGGATATTCCATGACGCAACAAAGTAAAATCTTCGTTAAAATCTAATAAGAAAATGTAATTTGGAGTTATTTCTAATAAAAAATCTTAAGGTTTATCTCTATTTTTCTTTAACTTCTAGCCAGGTAATTGACAGAAGATTCAATTACTTCTCAGCTCAGTGTAGCAGGTTTTGAATATTACAAAGCTTTCATGATAATATGTTTAACTACAAAGAGAATCTCTGAAAGAAGTTTTGATCCTTTACATTTAGATCTTTTATTTGGGATAATTTTTTTATTTTAAAGCTTTTTTATCTCAAAATTTTATATTAAAAAAAAATTAAAAATAATAAAAAGCTGTCTGATTGGAAGCCTTAGTAACATTTATTGTTGAGGCATATATAGTTGTCTTATTCAAATTAACTGGCAGCGGCCTAATAGAGTGGTTGACCTGTGCCGACTGCAGCTCTGTGGTGGAGAATCTGACGTGGCTTTATGTGATTTGTTTGGCGGTGTGATTAATAGACATGGATAAGACAGATATGGTATTGTAATTTTTATATTTTAAAAATATAATAAAAAAAACAAATAACAGAGTATTAAGGATATAAATAATAATATATCATTTAATTAGAATTTGTATTTGAAATGATTAAGATTAAAATATTAATAATTAGGCATCCTTATCTTGTTTAGATGATGGTGCTGTTTAGAATCAAGCTCTCATGTAATGTATCTGAGAAATTATTCAATGTGGAGTTCAGATGCGGAGTTGAGTCCGGATTGTGAGTCTATACAGTGTGTATATATTGTGTATTTTTATTTTTATATATAATGTGCACAAAATATATACATATTATGTATATTTTGTCTTCGGACTCCGGACAGAATAATTTCTTTATATATCAGGCACTGGACGCCCATGTCAAGATGATGATGGCCATCAATTTTGAGATGACTCATAATGCTCATGGGTGTGAATGTGAGTATAGAATTTACATGCAGCTCACCTCGACTTATTTGTTGGGGGTTTTGACTATCAATCAAAATATTTTAAGTTCAAAAATTGAATTAATTTGTCTTAATGACTCAAATATTATTAAAATAATAATAATAATAATAATAACTAACAAAGTATTAATGACAAGACAATTTTGGATGAACCTCCACAAAGAAAAAGAAGGAAAAGAAAATTAGGCCTGATAGATCGGGATGTTAAAGAGTTATGTATTGATATGGTCGATTAGTAATTTTACTGTACTTCGAGATTTATGTTATATTTACTTTGATTATTCTTGCAATAACCTGATGGAGTGGAGCAATTATTACGTCCGGTCACAGAATGCATTCAGAGATCAATAATCACGTGCCACGTCACCTAAAACTCGGAATTTAGGACTCGATATTGCTCGGTATATACTGGGATACGTTCGGATTTCATCAGACGTAATAATTGCTTGATGGAGTGACCGTCCACTTTGTGAAAAGCATCTAATTTATAAAATGTGAAAAACAGCCAATGTTTTCTGCAGTAAATCATGAATTAATCATTTATCACTGGGCAGCTTCCATAGAACGCTTTTCAGAGGATTTTCTTTTGGCGGGATTTTGCACGTGACTTTTCTAGCAGGAGATTTGTCCGAACTTACTGCTTAGGGCATCTCCAATCCAAAAATTCAGTTTTTTTACTTTAAAATGTAGTGAAGCGTCAAAAGATATTCGATACATCGTCAAAAAATTATCTTGGTCGGGCATGAATCTCAAGGCAAAATTAAGTTGGAAACTTTCGAAATTAAAATTAGGAGCATATGAACTCCGATTTCAGCAAACTTATAGTCGAACTGAGCGTCTTGAGAATACAAATCCAACGACACCAAATTTAACCCAATCCAAGCTCAATTGGGTCCAAATCAAGGGTTAGAAGCGCTGTTGGAAGATTCGAACAATAATTTGGATTACTAAATGGTTTTTAAACATAACATGCTTATAGTCAAATCGAGCAACTCGACAAGATGAATCTAACGAGTCCAAGATCACTGAATTCCGACATCACTAAGACATTCCAATGTCCATCAAACGGTTCATGATCAAGGGATTCAACATCGGCCGTCCATCCAACCACTCCCCATTTACCCTTGATCTCTCACCTATTTACGGGCCATGCCACTCCTGAAATCTATAAATAGACATCTCATTTCTCTTGAAAATGGGGGATCCAAGCAAGAAGAGAAGAAAAGGAAGAGAAGGAAAAAGCTCCAACACGACCACCGCCGGAGTTTCGCAGGACCACCGCCGGAGCTTCGTCGGACCACCACCTAAGGCTCTCAACTACGCCAGGCCACTTCACACATTCTCCATAGGATATCAAGTTTGAGCCGAAGGGATTAATTGAATTCTCTTCTAAATGACCCTATCAAAGAGAAATTTTAGAGTTTTGGGAGTTATCTTTCCTAAGAATGCACTTAGGAATAGAAATAGATCTTAGAAAATAAGTGTGGTAATTATTGATGGTGGATATGATCAATTGAAACCTATTCCCAAAAGAAAGGAACTTGGTTTTCTAGTTAGCTAACCAGTCACTAAGCTTATCCAATTAAATAGTGCAGTCTTTGGCCAAAAGTCTACTTGGAGAGAGTGATAAACTAAGTGTGAGACCTCGTTCCCTTACTGTTCCTCTCTGACTTGGATTTTCCTCCCAGGATTGTCCGGGACGATAGTGAGATCGTCCAGGCCGATATGTACTGTTCAAAATATCGGCCTGAAAATAGTTCTCAGAACCGTCCAGGCCGATGATTTTGGTCTGATCGTCTCGGGACGATTTGGCGATCGGCCGGGCCGATCAGCCTAATGATATAAGAAAATCAGCTCGTTTTGAGGAGAGAGAAAATCATTTTTAAATCAAAATATCTGATTTTAGAGAGAAAGAGAAAGGGAAAAAGAGGAAAGCTGGATTTTGGAGGCCGCGGAGCGCTTTTCGTCCGATGCTGCTGTTGGGAAAAGTGTAGATCTCGTGGTAAGGACTCCGAATCCTATTTCTGTTTTCAAAGATATTGTGTTTTGACCGAGTTGTGATTTGTTTTGTGTTTTCGTAGTCGAACTTTTGACATTATTTTGATTTGGCACAACTTTCACCGCACAACTTTTGGTATGTTATAGATATGACTATTGTACACGATTTGACTATTTTCTACGAAGATTTTACCGGTCGGAATTGATTCTACGCGATTTTAATCGAATAGAAAATAATTCGGACTTGCTTTGATTTGGATTCTATAGAACAATAGTCTTGTATTGATGTTGTGGTTATTCTGCTGTAATTTGGAGAGATTTGGAAATTGTGCTTTTTTGCAGGATTTTTGTGTAAATTATGTAGACTGCCGTTACTCTGTCCGATTTTCGTACGATTTCTGATTTTCCCGAGATTGATAGATTGAATTGATATGTGTATGATTATTGATATGATTGTCCTAGATTTCTTTAATAATACTTATTGCATTGATTGATTGTTACTGAAAGACAAGTGAGAACCTGGTTGAACGTTGGTTGGAGATAGACTTGACCTGTACAGGATGGTGGGCCGACGGGCTTTCCTTTAAATATCGATCATGGATTTCTACAACAGCACTATTGATGGGAGTTATAAGGAGTTTTATATGCCGACGGGCGGCCGACGGGCAAAAGAGTGACGACTCTTCTTGATAGAAACCAACGTGCGGATATCTACAACAGCAATATGGATTCTACAACAGCACTATTGATAATAGCTAGTTTAACCTGGTTGATCATAGCTAATGTTTGTGCTTGTCGAGTAAGATCATTGTATGGAATTGCATGTATACGATATTGCATCGTATGGATTTCCTGATTTGCATTGATTTATTGATTTCCGATTGATTTATTGATATTGATGGATTTATTGGATCGAACGAATTTATTGTTTTATCGACATCTGCTTTATTGATTTGATCGGCTTTACTGTATCGTACGGATTCATTAATTTCATTGATTGATCATTGAGCATTGATATTATTGACTATTGATTATTGACATTGATATGGACATGGACGGCATAGATTTATAGACTCATGGATACTATTGATTCTGCATTAATTTGACTTGCTACTATTGATTTATCGTATTGCTTTTCCGATTGGATTTCTTATATTGCTTTTCCGATTGATGTTATCGACTTGATTGATTCATAGATACCGGCACCAATATTGATATGAATTCTACGTATTGATTCATAGAGATTGACACCGACATTGATATAGATTGTATCGATTGATCGATACCGACATCGATATTGAAATGGATATGATATTGACATATGGAAATTATTGATACGACAGATCCTGATATGATATTGATACATTGATTCGTCGTACTGATTATCGATTGATTGATTGAATGGATTGTTGCCGTATGGATTTGAGTTATCGTAGAATAGATTTTTTTATGGAGCTGATTATATTGATTTCAATTGACCTGATGATTTCATTGTATAGATTTGTTTTAATTGCTTATTGAGTTAATTCGATTGTTTTATGGATTTCCCTGCTGATAGATATAATTGACTGGAATTGACTGGAAAGTGCTCTATGGATTGAGATGATTTCCCTATTGTAGCATCGTACGTCGTCATTATTGAATCTGTCATAGTGTCATTGAAGATATTATTGATATCGAGTAAATCGTATTGAATAATTGGATTGACTGATTTGTAAGAGTACGTTCTGACACGAGTCCCTTATGGAATTAATTGATGCTATTGATTGCTATTAATTGATACATACATTCTATTGATTGGACAGATGATATAGATACAACGAATTGACTAGACGACGCAATTGATTGAACTGATAGTATTGATTGATAGACACCGAGGGATAGATATTGGCTTCCAGTCACTTATTGATTTGATTGCTGAGACGTATTGATTTATCGATGTTTTTACCGCTGTATTGAGTATTGACTATTGATTTCCGTACTGATTTGATTTCCGCTGTTCAGACTTGCTTTCATTGACTCTGGATTTCCGCATTGCATAGACTCATTGACCATTGATTGACTTGATTTACATTGACCTGCATATTGATAGCATCGCCGTGCTTTGATTTCAGTTGTAGGCTTTGGTGACCTGCTGGGCTTTGTAAGCTCATTATATGTGGTTTAAATTTTCAAGTCCGAGCAAGGCAACTGGAATGGAGTTCGATCAGAATGTCAGACGAATCCTTTCACTATTGATTCTGGGGCATCACACTAAGGTAGGCGAAAATGATATTTCTTAATTTGGTACATATAATTTAACTAAAACTTTTAGATTTATCAATAGAAGTTGTGAAACACGTTTTGGATATAGATAGGTTAACCTCCATACTCATAAATGATATAAGTAACCTAAGATTCCTATTGAGATAACAGTTAGTGGGGAAATCAATCTCGCCCATAATAAGCAAATCATTAACAAAATTAATGTGGGAGATATAACTATTGCCATTTGATATGGGGGATTAGTTCTCATAAGAAATCACTTTGTCTTGTAGGCAATAAAAACATCCATCACTATGGTGATCGATGAGAAAGAGGGCTAATGGGCACCCATTAAATGAATTGTTATTTCCATTAATTTGTCAATTATAATGGAAAAAGGGACAATCTTAGATGTGGAAAATTATCTAATTTATGAAGGAATATATGAAGCCTTTTTGAGCTAATCTCAATATAATTGAATGTATATTCACATCATACACTTTCCTAAGATCAATCTTAGCACAAGAAAGGTCTTTAGGTTTTTTAGCATTCATGTTTTGATTGGGCTCATGAGTTAATATGATATTGTAAGCGATTTCCTTGGATTAGATAAAAGCATATTGGATAGCGTGAACAATGAGGTGGAGCACCTTCCTGAGGTGATTAGTAAGGATCTTAGCATGGTGAGATTATGTTTCACCATGTTAAGCATTTTACTAATGAAATATAAGCCATGAACTACAAGAAGAAACCGCCTCCCAATAATACAATGTTAATGAGTTAAAAAAAAATCACTGAAACCATTTGACCTTGGAGTTTTATCAATACAATTATTTCTTTATTAGAAATAGGCTACTCTAAGTGACTAAGACATGAGTAAGAGATAGTGGCCTTGCTTGGGATATTTGATAATAAGATATGAGAGTAGCTTGGACAATTATAAAGATTATTATAGAGACTAATAATAATCTTAATTAGCTATGTCAATATGTGACTAAGCCAAGCCAAGGGGATATGAAAGTTCTTTGATCTATTAGAATTCATTCTCTCCATAAAAAAGTTATAGAAAAACTATAAATCACCATCTACTTTGCTTTTGCACTTTATTTCATGTATTGACTCTCAATGATTAAAGCAAGGATATACTTTCATGAAGAAAATTGGCTTTAATATTGAGGGATGGATTTTAAAGGATAATTTTGTAATAGATAGATGTTTCTTTGATATGCTTAAGATGGGCAATGGAGCTCATTATAGTGGAATTAATCCTCGATCCAAATTACATCTTTGAGTAACGACTTCATAGCTTTGAGTATCTTGTAGAACAAAATATAAGATATCTAGAATAAAATTTAGCCCAAATTTCTACCACTAATCTAATTCTTTTAATTTGTAGAAAGAAATAATGTGCCCAAAACTTAACCAAATAAGATAAAATTAAAATTACAATATTCAAAACTAACCAATCAATGTCTACCAAGACAGAAATCTTAATAGGAATGATCATAAATGCTTCCGCTCACTAGTTCCATCATCTATATAAATACAAGTCAAATAGAATCCCATATTTCTCGGGAAAAGAACATCATGAATAAGACGAGAGGTGATAAGAATGGGTTGAAAGGATATGATGGATGATTTACATTTAATCCAAATTTTCTATTCGACATTATGGAATAAGCTATTGATGTTGCCCTTACGAGGAAAAAAGAGATAAATTTTTAAAAAAAGACATCTAATGATGGATAATCAAATCTTATTCAATTTATTATTAAATTATTTACTGAAAAATAATATCTATTTGTAATTCTTAATTCTATTTCAATTCAAAATTCATTTTAAAATATATTTTCAATATGATTATTCAAATGTTATTTACTCGTCATGTAACTATCAAAATCATAGCTTTAAATTTTGGTAATGCTAAATTAATTTTTATTAAAATAGATTCAAAATTTGTTATTATGCAAATAAAATATCTCTGAAAGAAAAATTTATGGAAATAGCAAACTTGAAAGTAAATTCAAAGCACCAAATACTAACCCATAAATCAATTTATTAAGCCTGTTTTGGGCCGAGCAGCCCATTAGGCCGCCAGAAATAGTCACTACCAAAGCTGTTAGTATCCCTGCAAAAGGAATAAATATTTCTGTCCTCAACATTTAAATAAATATTTCTGCCCTCAACATTTAAACAATGCATATATAATTATATAAATATAAAAAGTTTCCCCTAAAATCCTACAAAACTTATGCAAATTTATAAGATATTTTTCTTTTTCTTTTTTCAAACATCCTATGATTGACAATCCTTTTGAAGGACTTTGTTTTGTGAATTAATAATGATTTTTAAAAATTTTGAGTCAAATTATCTTGAATTAAAATTAATCAAAATAAATCAAGATGTAAGAATTTAACATATTAGTTTTATATAAAAATTCAACATGTACATAGATAAAAAGTAAGTTTCACAAAAGATACCAGAGTTTTAACATAAAAATTTTGAAAAGAGAAAAAGCCACGAGATTTGATCTGGTTGAATGATTTCACGAATGCATGACGTTTGTTATAAATGAAACTCTTCTTCATAGTCGAGAAAGGCATTGATGCAACTTTATAAAGATATGTTATAAATGAAACTCTTCTTCATATTCTAGCAAGACAGTGATGCAATGTTATAATGATAAATTATGAAGGATAGATTCCATGGAAAATTATTTTAGAAGCCTTAAAGATTTAGAGTTATTTTTAATGAGATCTTCGTGATATATTTGGTCATTCTTCTTTGAGGGGAGGATACCAAATACCAAATACTAAATACTAAAAAGTCAAGAATAACTGTTTTTGTTGACGTGAAGAGTTGGAGTTTGTGTTAATAGTTTTCATTTATCATATATATATTTCCAATTGTGCGCATCAATATAATCAACAATGGCAGGTGACGGTAGTATTCACGTTAGTGTTAGTGTCATAGGCATCAATAGACTTTGTAGGTGATAACTTCTGTCAATATTTATATCATTTTACGCATTAGCTTTATAGACAATCACATGCATCAATGTATTGGTTATTAGTGCACAACGGACAAACAGCACCCTTAAACATATAGCCTTTTTGTATTTCCTATTTCTTGTTTAGCCCTCTGTGTAACCGGCTGTCCAAAGCCTATATATAGACCTGTACTGTAAGCAATGAATAATATAATATTTCTTCTCTCTTTACTTTATCGTATTCGTTCTTGTCTCCTGTCCATCGTTTTCTACATGGTATCAGATAGGTAATATTGTATCTGGGCCATCATGGACGCATCTTCCCCTTCCCAGACGCTTGAGCGATCGGAAACCACCACCTCCGCTCCTACCGTCATTTCTTTCTCCCTCAAGTTCGTCATTTCTAATCTCAAGAACTTTATTCAAAATCCTCTCTCGCCCGATAACTATCCCGTTTGGCGCTCCCAAATCCTCAAGATTTGCACTGCAAATGGTTTTGAATCCTTCTTAGATCCCAAATCTGCTATCCCCGATGAACTTCGTCAAAATGCTGATGGCACTTTCATTTCTAATCCCAATTACATTCAATGGCGTCTCACGGATCAAAATCTTGCTGCCGCTCTTTGCTCCACCATCACCGCCTCTATTCTTCCCTATGTTCTTGATCTCGCCTCTGGACGGCCCTTGAAACTCGATTTCAAGCGACAAATCGCTCCAAAGTTATCCAGCTGAAAAATGAATTACATCATGTATCACTCAAGAACTCCTCCATGACAGAGTACCTCACTACAATCAAAATCTTAGTTGATCGGATTGCGGCTGCGGGCTCTCGAGTTGACACTGAGGACATTATCCTATACATCCTCAATGGGCTCCCACAGGCCTATCAATCCTTCAAGACTTCCATCCGAACCATGATCACCCCCATAAGTCTTGATCAACTATATTCACTTCTTATCAGTGAAGAGATTCATGTTTCTTCCGACGCGGCTCGTGTCATTGCCTCAGAAGATCAATCTACGGCTTTGTTCTCACAACGCGGTCGCGGACGTCGCAGTCGCGGTCGCTCATCCAACTCCAATGGGACTCGCCGCGATCCGCAGCAACAGCCTAATTCTACAACTTGCCAGATCTGCCTCAAAAGAGGGCACTCGGCATCCGAGTGCTGGCATCGGCTAAATCAGAACTATGTCCCAAGAACGGCAAGATCCTCTACTACTGCCCTTGCCGCAAACACTACCGAAGCGTATAATGACTGGTACTTGGATTCGGGTGCCTCTTCTCACATGACAAGATCGCTGGACAATCTTTCCATATCAACGCCCTACAATGGCAACGACGGCATCACTCTCGGCGACGGGAGCTCGGTTAGCATTGCAAACTCCGGTAAAGGGTTGCTACCGACTCCCTCTCGTAAGATTACCCTATCTAAAATTTTACATTCTCCGCATCTTAAATACAATCTTCTATCTATTTCACAACTTACCAAGGATAATGATCTTGAAATAACTTTTGACTCTTCTGGATTTCTTTTTAAGGATCCGACGACGCAGCAAATCCTCCTTCGAGGACCATGCCGTAACGGCCTGTACACAATACCTAATACTGCAGCTTCTCTTTCGCAGACTTCTCTTCACTACAGAATTCATGAGTTCAACCCGTGGCATACTAGACTCGGCCACCCCAATAACAGAACATTGGCTCGTATTGCTTCGCTCTATCCTGAGCTCAAGATTGGTCCGAACACTATGTCGTGCTCATCTTGTAATACGTCTAAGAGTCATAAACTGTGTTTTGATCTTTCTCGAAATAGATCTCAATTTCCTTTAGCTTTACTTCATAGTGATGTTTGGGGACCGGCTCCCACACCGTCTAATACTGGTTACTTGTATTACGTCCTCTTTATTGACGACTATTCGCGCTTTACGTGGCTGTTTCCTATGCATAATAAATCTGATGTGTATAACATTTTTCTTGCGTTTAAAACTAATATCGAACTGCTGACTTCTCACAAGATTAAATGTCTCAGGACCGATGGTGGTGGTGAGTATGCTAATAGTAATTTGCTCAATTTTCTTCGCTCTCAAGGGATATCTCATCAAATGTCGTGTCCTCATACTCCGGAGCAAAACGGAGTATCTGAACGAAAGCACCGGCATATAATTGAAACCACGCGCACTCTTCTCCATCAGGCGTCGGCTCCCTACAAATTCTGGCCAGATGCAGTACACACTGCGGTGTACCTAATAAATCGAATGCCGTCCGCAAACACTGAACACAAGTCTCCATTTGAGCTCTTTCACCGCATCAAACCTGATTTAAGTCATCTTCGTACCTTCGGGTGTGAGTGTTTTCCTCACATTCCGCCAAAGTTTCGACACAAATTTCAACAAACCGCCAAGTCTTGCGTATTCCTCGGTTACTCTGACAAATACAAGGGATATCGATGTCTTGATGTCGCAAACAATCGTATTATTACATCTCGTCATGTTACGTTCAGTGAACTCTCCTTCCCCTTCAACCGCAAAGAACCTGTCTCCGCTCCATCTGATGGCGACACACCTCCGTCACTCTTAATTCCTACATCTGCCTCCTATACCTCTCAGGCCATCACGTCCAAATATTCCACTCCTCAGATAGGCTGCGCTCCGTCACCCGCCTCTTCATCTCAGCAATTGGGTTCAAGCAACTATTTTGAAGCCAGTACAACTGAACCTATCATTCACATGATTCCTCCCAAGACTCATCCCATGGTTACTCGAGCCAAAACAGGCTCCTTAAAACCTCGCCAACGATTAAATTTGATTCATACTGACTCTTTGGTTGATATTGCTACAGATCCAACTAATTTCCAAGATGCCTACAAACATTCTCATTGGAGGCAGGCTATGGCTGCTGAATTCTACGCTTTACAACAACAAGGCACGTGGAGTCTTGTACCGCGACCTCCTCACTCCTCCATACTAGGATGCAAATGGACGTTTCGTACAAAACGTCACACAGACGGGTCAGTCGCCAAATACAAAGCACGACTTGTTGCCCTTGGAAATCATCAAGAATATGGCCTGAACTATACCGAAACATTTAGTCAAGTCGCTAAACTCCCGACCATTCGGATTCTTCTCGCAATCACACTCAACAACGATTGGCCTGTTCACCAACTCGATGTGGCCAACGCATTTCTGCATGGTGAACTCTCGGAGATCGTATATATGAATCAACCTAAAGGATTTGAAGACTCCACATATCCAGATCATGTATGTCGTCTTCATAAAGCCATTTACGGTCTCAAACAGGCTCCCCGGCAATGGTATAACACGTTCACCTCTCATCTTGTCTCTCTCGGTTTTTCTCATAGCACCTCCGATTCTTCGCTGCTTATTTTTCGCACACAACAGACCAAAATATTTATACTTATCTACGTTGATGATATATTAATAACGGGAAATAACTCTGCTGTTCTCAATAATATTCTGGATCAACTTAGCATCAAATTTGCAATGAAAAAACTTGGAGACGTGCACTCATTTCTTGGTATTAAAATTGACAGAATGGCTAACTCCTATTTTTTATCTCAAAAAGCCTACGCAATGTCGATTCTGCAGCTTGCCAATCTCTCTAACTGTAATCCTCTTGCAAATCCCTCATGCACCAAGCTTCCGAAGGATCTGCAACCCGATACAGCTCTATCCGATCCCGTTCTTTATCGTCGGATCACCGGCTCCCTTCAATATCTGACTCTCACTCGTCCGGACATCTCGTACAGCGTCAACTGTCTATCACAATATATGCATCAACCTCTTCCAGAGCACATCTTTCTGCTCAAGCGACTACTACGTTATCTCAAAGGTACACTCAATTTCGGTCTTCCTATCAATAAATCTAATTTGTCTCTCAAATCTTTTTCAGATGCTGACTGGGCCGGCGATCCCAAATCTAGAAAATCAACGTCAGGCTACTGCTCTTACCTCGGTGACACTCTCATCTCATGGACAGTCAAGAAACAGACAACAGTGGCTCGGTCCTCCACTGAGTCCGAATACAGATCCTTGGCCGCCCTTGTTGCCGACGTAATTTGGCTTCGCAGAATCCTAGCAGATTTTGATATTCCTCAAGATCAACCCACGGACATATTCTGTGACAATACTTCGGCGATCGCACTAGCCAACAATCCGGTGTTTCATGCACGCACCAAGCATATAGAAATAGATCATCGGTTTGTCCGCGATCACATTCAGCAACAGAACATTCGCATCCTACCTATCAGCACTATTGATCAGGTGGCAGATATATTCACAAAGTCGCTTTCTACTCCTCGATTTCAAGCACTCCGCCACAAACTGAGTGTCATGCAAGACCCATCAGTTTGCAGGGGGGTATTAGTGCACAACGGACAAACAGCACCCTTAAACATATAGCCTTTTTGTATTTCCTATTTCTTGTTTAGCCCTCTGTGTAACCGGCTGTCCAAAGCCTATATATAGACCTGTACTGTAAGCAATGAATAATATAATATTTCTTCTCTCTTTACTTTATCGTATTCGTTCTTGTCTCCTGGCCATCGTTTTCTACATTGGTGACGTAGAAAACAAAGTTGTCTAGCTTCAAAATTATGTGATGATGGTTGATAGATTATAATAGGACGATGTTGATAAATAGATTGTAGTCTTAAAATAATAGCCGGGTGATGCAACTTAGGTGCTGGTGACCAGGAGATCGGATGTTGAGTGGTGCTCTAAACTTTTGATATCTTCAAGTTCTCTCTAAATTTTTTTTTTTTGTGGGGGATGGGCAAAGACGCTTAGGATTGTAAAATTAGGGCAAAAAAAGTTTTTGAGAAGGGGCAAAATACTCAAAATATTCAAAATATTTCAAAATATCCTTTCTAAAATTTTTTTTAGAGCAGTGTTTTCTATTATTTTGTCCAAAGTTCCATATCGCTCAATCAAATTATTCATGTTTATTCTCTTAATCACAAATTATTCTTTTGGCAGTTAAGTGTCCTAATAACCTTAAAATCAACTAATATTGAGCTCGTTGGATCCCTCTTGTCAAGATGCTTAATTTAATTATAAGCAAGCAAAATTTAGAAGCCATTTGGTCTTTTAATTAATTCACAAAATTTTGGACTATACTTTAAGAACTTGATTTGATTCATTTAGACCCATATCAAATAACTTTTAGTGTCGTTGGATTCATCTCAAAAAAATTTTCATTAAAACTATAAAATTGCCAATATAAAAAGTTCATACAATGCAGAATTTAATTCCAGAAATTTGAAATTTAAATATTATATCAAGATTCATGCTTTCATATGAATTTCCTTATGATTATAAGGGACAAAGAAAAGTTTTAGCACTTTTAATTGATATATATATATATATATACATAGAGAGAGAGAGAGAATCTAAAAGATTTTTATATTCTATATATATATATATATATATTTTCTTAGAATCCCCTCAATAAAGGAAAAAAAATACCTTAAGCATTAAGGCATCTTGACACGTTTTTAAGAATCCCTGCTAGACGCTAACATTTTACATTTTTACCCTCAAAGAAATCCCACCACAGCACGTTCTCAAGTCAGTTCAGTCTCCACTTGGCCCCCACTTTTCTCTTTTTTTTTTTTTTTTTACTTTAATAAGGAGGGAAATGTCATTATAGCTTATATCCATCACAATTAATATTTTAAAAAAGGTATATTCTATGATTATAGAAATGTACTCATATGAGAATGTGGCTCAAAATAGATTAATTATTTTGTATGGGGTGGTTCAGAGATCAATCAGAATGCATCACGTCATTTATGTGCTCGATACTGATCGGTAACGCAGCTCAATACCACTAATGTGATGCATTCTGGCTGGTCTCCGGATAGCGCTCTAAACCTGGTCTCCGCACATAATAATTTCACCTGCAAATAATTCCATGCATTCAAACAAATTATTCCTAATTTAGCTCTATTAAATTTTATGTATAATCATTTATATATTTTATAATTATGAGATAGATAAATGAATAAATTTGAAATTTTTGATATTTCATTTATTTATAACCATGAATAATATCAATTGGCTGCTTCTTAATATGCTCGATATGGCTTGTTTTAATATGCTGCTTGGTTGTGTTACTCATAAATAGGCTCAAGAAAATTATTTAATTAACTAAAGAGTTAAGCTCAAACCATCATAATTTTAATTTTAAAATGAATTGACTTTAACTAGTAGTGCAACTATTTGAATCGAGCTCGAGCATATGCTTGAAAAAAGTTTTGGCAAAAATGAGGTCAAGCTCAAAGAAGCTATGCTCGGGTCGGCTCGATTTATTTGCAACAATCTATAAAGAGATATTGGCACGCCCTTAAGGTCATAATTTAAGTGAAATCTCTTATTATAATGTATATCTAGTTACCAATAGAACTTCCATTTAGGGGTGTAGATTAATTGAGCCTAGCTCGAGTCACTCAAAGCTTAAGTTTAAGCTTGATTAATTAATAGAGCTTGAGATCCACCTCGAGCTTAATCATAAGAGTTTGAGCAAACTCATGATCTAAATGATCTAAATCATTTCTTTTCAAAGAGAGAATTTGCTTATTATAATTCAAGCAAAATTTATAATGAAATGGTAAAAAGAACGAGAAATTAGAAGAACGATAATGAAAATTAATTTAATATAAGAAAATAAGATATAATTTATAAATATTTTTAACAACTTTGTAAACTTTGTACTTAAAATTCTAAATACTGATATATCTTAAGTGTATTTTATATTCATATTTTTTAAACATGCCAACTTACGAGCTAACTAGTTAAGTCAGGGTTGGCTCAAACTTGACTAATAGCTCGTCGAGCTCGACTCACGTGCTAGCATGATTTACTTACACCCCTAGCGTATTTAGATTTATCTGATTACTAAGAAATAATTCAAAGATGTAGCATGAAATATATTTATTTAATAATATCATAGACAGGAAACAAGATAACCCATTAGCTTGAAAAGGAGCCCCACTTGTTGTCTTGTAGTTCTTTTGTAAAAGCAGTTGGCTTTTGAGACCTTATGAGTTGAGTGAAACTCCCAAAATGAGTCTTTATTATGGATTCTGCAACCTTCGTCTGTCTTCTTCAAGAATGCAATGAAGCATATCCACAAGCACCTTGTATTCATGCCCAAGCAGATTTTGAATAAAGATTGAACCTTTGTGAATCTTCAAGCTTGTGGCAGTACCAATCTGGTTGTGCGTAGCAAAAGACCAGTAGTGCTTTATTATAAAAGAGGCTTTGGCAACCAATATCTATAAGAAATGAGCAGACAAGTATAAAACAAAAAGCATTGTTTGTATAAGGACAAGTCAAATACAAATGGGGTATGAAAGGAAGAAGTCTCTTTGATGGCAAAAAAATAATTATAAAAGGTGGAGTTTTCAAGGTGGCATGTGTGGGAAAATAAGCCATTATTTTAAATTTGTTATTTTTTTTAATCGCTTCTATTATGGCCTCGCCTTTTCAGTTGGATAAAGTAAGTGTGGGCTTAATGCCGGTGGGTGGCCTCGCTAGGTTCTGCCGAGAGATCATTTACTCCGCCAAGTGCTCCCTTTAAAGTTACATCGGGTAGATACCCCTTTCCAAATATATATATATATATATATATATATATATATATATATATATATATATATATATATATATATATATATATATACTTTTTCGTAAAATAGAAATGATATTCTATAATGAATTTCAAAATAAAATTAGAGTTTTGAAAAATGTTCATATTCTCAAAGATTTATACCTTCTCATATGAATAAGATAAAGTTTATTTTATTATGGGTACATATTCCGCATAAATGAAAACACTTATGGTTAATTACATCCCAAAAGAGATGAGTCTTCTGAGAACACTATCAATTTAAAATAGCGGAAAATATTTTTAAAACTTTCAAGTTTTAGACAATATGTATTTTTAGAATTTTTAAATAGGATTAGATCAATTCAGAACAGTCCTTTATAAAAGTAAAAGGATTAAGACTACAAGAATATAGAGCACTGCATTCTGAGAAGTTCAAAAGCACTACGAAGTACAAACTATCTTATATATATTGGACTTAATATTTTCTAATTAATTTTTTTCTTCTAATTAAATAGTTAATTAATGTTTACTGGTATAGCTTTGTTGGAACATGATTTATATCCATAATTACTTGATTGAAACAAGCACAAGATGGTTGTATGGCAGTAGCTTTTCTAAAGTTGCTTTAATGACTATAATTACCTTCCACTACCAATTTGTTATTAATCATGCAAGGCTTGACTGTTAACATCAAACTATCTTTAATCGAATAATATCTTAGACAATTAAGCTAATGACAAGGTCGCCATTTCATGCCCTAATTTTAATTAATTACTTAACCTCTTACAATGCTATGATTGCAGTGAAATGCACCAAATTCTACTTTTCTTCACATCAATAGGTTCTTCCAAAATTTCTAATTTATTTGAAAAAGCTTCTTTCTACTAAGGTTTCATTTGAGATAATTTTATCACTATTTTCTAAAGCAATTTTCTAGTATAAAAATATTCTAATTCAAGAAATTTTTGTACTAATAAGCTCCTTTAGAATATAGTAATAAAGCTTCACAAATGAAGTCTTAAATCACTTATTGCTTAATTAGCCACTTCTTAATTTGCTTTTCCACCCACAATAATTGCACAACATGCCATCTAAGACTTCGTTTGGGATGGCTTTCTTATTGCTTCTTAAAGCAGCTTTCAACAAAATATTTTTGTACTAGAAATCTGCTTTAAGAAGCAGTAGAAAGCCGTCCCAAACGAATTAAGCCTAACTTTTTTTCACTCTAAATCTTAACTAGGGATATGAGTCAGTTGAATAGGGTTTAAGTTAATAAATAGCTTATGAAACGCACTTGCTGAGCTAGTCTTGACGTGATTCATCAGTTCGTGGCCGACTTTTTTTTTTTTAATATATATGAATGTAAAATATAATAGAATTTAAATATTTAAATATAAAACAATTCAAAAAGAATTAAATTTTTCATGTTGCTTACTTGTCTCAACTAATTTCTTATTACTCATATAATTTTATTATAATAATTATTTAAATTAAAATCATTTTCTTTTTATAACTAATTTAGAATTTCAGATATCTCTGAATATTCTCTATGGGGAGAATATATTCGAATATTCATTGTATCAACTAAAGTTTCGAACTCATCAACCATAATAGAATTTATGTAGAACAAAAGAATTGGAGTCCTTCAAAAAAAAAAAAAAAAATAGAATTTTTTTTCCTCATGCTCTTTACAGAAAGTTATTATAAGGCGGTTTTCTAAGTTGAATTTTAATTTTTATAAGTTTGTAGGTATTAAAATAGAATTATTTATAAAAATATGAGGTTCTGCTTTTGAATCCGATTACTCTCGCATTTCTTTTATATTGTATTTCTTTTACATTATATTTCTTTAAAATTGTATTTCTTTTATACTGCATTTTTTTTTACCAACCAAACAGTTTCTTAGTGATTCTTTTTAAAAATATTTTAGCTGGTCTTTTCTTCTGTCTATCTCTTGTTCTAACATTTAGATGTGTATTATAAAGATGATTTTGCATATGCCAAGAATTTTGTTCGCTGCATTAATATGTTTATTTGTGTGACAAACTAATACAATTTGTATGTCACATGTAAGAAAAATTTCAATCCTTGCTCTTAAATCCTCTGATATTTTATTTTGTGATAAGTGATTATTGGAACCACTAATATTAAAGCTTCGATTGAGACAACATTTTCATTGCTTTTCAAAATAGTTTTTAGTATAAAATTTATAATTCGAAAAAAACAATTTAACAAAAAAGTTGTTTTAGAAAGTACTAAAAAAACTGTCCCAAACGAAGCCTAATTCACCCTCTAACCTCTTAAAGATTGATACTAGAATTAAAGAGTGATATATATTTCTAAATATTTACCCCACCGAGCTTAGCTGGGTTGGTAGGCGAGCGTGGTTGGGAAACCCCCCATTACATATTTGATTCCTCTCTCATGAGGCACAACTCCTTAAATAGGGAGAAAATAACTGAGTGACTCTGCACCTGTGGGGTTGATTATTGACAGGCCCACCGAGAAATTAGTATTAGTTACGCCGTCATACGTCCCATTTAAAAGTGGCAGCAGATAGATACCTCGTAATCCCCCTCCGCACCCACCCCTCAACCCTTTCCCCATCTCCTACTTAACTCCATAATCCAAGCCCCAAAACCCGCCAGCCTTCCCAAATCTCAATCCCCCTTTCCCAAATGTCTATCATCTACGACACCTCTCCTGTGCACTGCGCAGCCAAAGAAAAAATCCCACTCCAACGCATCAAAAAACTCAACAAAAAGCTCTTTTTCGCTCTCTCCTCCCTCCTCCTCTCCCTCCTCTTCCTCTTCCTCCTCTTCTTTCTAATCCTCCACCCGTCAAAACCCCGATTCCACCTCCACGACGCCTCTCTCTACGACTTCAGCCTCTCCTCCCCGCCCCTCCCTCGCCTCCTCAACTCCACCATCGAAGCCACCATCGCCTCCAACAACCCCAACACCCACGTCGGCGTCTATTACGACCACCTGCGCGCTTATGCCGTCTACAAGGGACAACAGATCAGTGCTGAAGCAGAGCTGCCGCCTTTCTACCAAGGCAACGGCGACACCGATATCCTCTCAGCTTCGCTTGTGGGCGTTGGCATGCCGGTGGCGATGTCATTGGGGTATGAGGTTGTGAGGGATCAGATGAACGGGAAGATGGTTCTGAGTATTCGGCTGGATGGTGTGATGAGATGGAAGGTGGGGAGTTGGGTGTCTGGGAAGTATAGGTTTGATGTGGATTGTGTGGCTGTGATTGGTTATGGCGGTGCTGGCGGCGGCGGCGGCGGCGGCATGATGGCGGGAGTGGTGGGGTCGATGGAAGGGGCGGAGTGTTCTACTAATGTTTGATGGTGAGAGATGACCTGGGACTTCGATGTATATAAATATGAATTCCATATAGATTGTATGAAACAGTTCATTTGTTGCATCATTTTAGAAAATTTTGAAAAAAATATGGAGAATATTCTGATAAAAATTTATTATGAGATTAATATTATATATAAAGAATTTATATTATATTTATTATTTAATAAATTTAATAATTTAAAAATTATTTTGATTAGTTTATATGAGAATAATTTAAAATGTATATAAAACCTTATAAACATATATTCTCAAAAATAAATAAGATGAATTTAGCTTATAATTTCAATATTAAAAGTTAAAATTATCATTCAATAATGAAACGATTTGATCAAACTATTAATGATATTTATAAAACTCAAATGCCAAATTATAAAATAAAAAAAAACAAGTTCCTTCAGACCTTAAGTGGCTGTTTGGTAGCACCAAAGATTTTATTTAAGTAGGATTTTGTAAATCCTCTAAATCTTGATTTACGAAATCCTGAGGGGGTTAAATCTTGAAAACTGTTGGTAACATTCATGATAAATCGTGTTAAATGTTGTATGACTGTTTGGCTATAGAGTGTTAAATCCTGAAACGAGAGGACTCGTTTTCTCTCTCGCGCCAATAGAGCGTTAAATCCACTGATTCAGAGGATTTCAGAAATCCGGAATTTACTATGAAAATGGGTAATTTTTTGCCTATTGCGGCTTTCATTTGCCGTGAGATTTTGTTTTGCATTTTAGGCCGTTTGGTTGGATTTTGCTCAAATCCACCTCAAATTTGGTCTAAATCCTGCTTCCAAACAGTCCTTAAGTCATCATTTTTCCTTTAAGAATACAAAATTATTGAAGAAAATATTTTCATTATAAAAGTTTTCGTTTGGGATTGATTTCTTATTATTTTTCGTTGTAATTTTTTAATATAAAAAATTTTAATTTAAAATGATTTTTATATCACTTTAAAAAGCAATGGGAAAGGTGTTTCAAATGAAACTTCTGTGAACAAAAAGCAGGGTTGAAAAAGGTATTTGAGTGGATTGGTTTGGGCTTGCTTTGATGATAATGGTGGTTTGATGGAGTGGGGTCTCAATGATTGCGAAAAGAATCGTATCACTTTGGTGCAAGTAAATAAGGCAAATCCCAGTATATTCATGGCCTTTTGTTGGAAAAATTATTAGGTTCGTATATCTTCTTTTACTCGGTATTGAGCTCTGTATGAGCTCGGTACTTCATAGTACTGCTCGGTATCGAGCTCGATACTATTCGGTACCGAGCTCAGTACTGCTTGATATTGTAAAATACCGAGTTTAGTATTACTCGGCACTGTGAAGCATCGTTTGCAGTACCGAATGATAAGTTGTGTCCGGTGTCCGAACCCAATAATCTCCTTTTGTTGAGCAGTTACTCTTTCCTTTTTCTTCTTCGTTGACGAAGAAGAGATTAATGACTTGATGGATGGTTCCTAGTAATCAAAACATTCTGAAGTGGCCATTCATTTAACAGATTTTTCAAAATCATTAACCCAATTCTCACAATAATTATTCATTAAACTCTGCATAAACAAGATAAAAAAAAGTAAAAGCACAGAAACTCATAGAGGCTGAAACTCGTGTCATTTAGGCAGTTATAGGCTCTTACTATTTTGTAAAGCTAATGTAAAAAGGTAATTTTTTTTAAATGGTTGTAGAAATCATCTTTTTAGTATAAAAATTTTTTGAAAGCAAAAAAAAAAAATTTGCAGAACAAAATTTGTGATTGCATTTTGAAAAGCAAAACGGGGAAGAAGCGGTCCCAAATGCAGTCTTAATTAATTCTTCAAAAAATAAATATGATTTAAGTTATTTTTATGCCATTTTTGTTGGGGATGTGAACACCACGTAACAAATAAATAAATAAATAAACAAAAAAAATAAGAATGCAACAGAAAGTAATTGACACTAGAATTTAATATGAAAACAATTGAAATCGAGAGAAAGTCACAGAGTCATCTCACACCAAAAAATTTATTATAAATATTAAAAAGTTACTTTCTAAAAGAGAATAAAAAAATCCTCTCTGGTATGATGAATATTACAAATATTTACATTTATCAAAACTTTTGAAGAACACAAAGTTACCCTTCTGACCAAGACTTCATTAGAACGGTTTTCTTACTATTTTTTAAAATAATTTTTTATCATAAATTTTTTAATTTTTTAACTAAAAAATTACTTTAAAAAATAATAAAAATAATCGTCCCAAATAAAGCCCAACTTCTCAAGCAGATAAAGCTCAATTACTTGAGATGCTATTTATTTCTTCAGTCTTCAGATAACCAAGGTTATGGGTAATGTAGGGCCGCATGTCTGCTCCTCTTTTGTCCGTTTTGCATCACAATGAGGTAAGGCTTTATCTGAGTAATTATTTCGGAGTTTAGGTATTAGTACTAAAGAGAAGCGGCCGCATTAACTATTAACCAAAATGAAATCTAAGTACCTTAAGAAAATGCCACTCATTTGATGAATTCCACACAACAAGAAAGAGAAAATGCAACGAAAAGAAAGTGTTAGTCTGTGTGGAATCTAATTATGTTGATCAATTGGGATGCACTACTATCTCAGACCTCAGTTCAATTTATCGTGCTCACTTAGGGGGAGGGATCCTCCCCCTGCTTGAGTTCGGGAGCTTTGCACTAGAAAAGAAAATATGTTTTTACATACAACGCCACAACTATTTTCCCAAGCGACCCGGCGATGTGTGCCTGAGCGTCCCGGTGCTGTACTCCTAAGCTACAGAGTTTGCTAGGAGAATCAACATAAATCGGAGCGCCACAATGCTTTAGATTCAGCGCCACACTCTTGCTGGTTTGAAAACTGCATCATCGTTATAACTTGAAATGGCTTTAATTGTTGATTCATCTGTGTCAACTTGAAATGGCTTCTTGAAGCCAGACAATGCTAACACTGGGGATGAACACAACACTAACTTGATTCACTAGAAACTCCTATGATGCTTGTCGGTCCAATTGAAGTTTTTATGCTTCTAATAGTCTGTTATGGGAGCCATGATGGTGCTAAATCCTCGAATAAAATGGCTGTTGAAGTTGGTGAGTCCATGAAAATGTAAACATCAAATAGTGAGCGAGGAATAGGCCACTCAACTATGGTTGCAACTTTGTGTGGATCAACTTCAACTCTTCCGACCGATACAATGAAGACAAAGAAATATACTCGGGATTTAGTGAACTCACATTTAGCAACATTGAGGTATAATTTGTTCGCTTGTAGAGCTTGAAAATTTCGAGTTAGATGTTCTACATGCTTTGTCAATGATGTGCTAAAGACAATAATATCATCAAAATATAATGCACATAATTATTCTAAGAATGATTTTATTACCTGGCTCATGAGTCGCATGAAGTTAGCGGGTGCATTACAAATATCAAAAAGCATGACCTTCCATTCATATTAGCCTTGGCATGTCTTAAATGCAGTTATCCATTCTTCATTGGGTTGAACACAAATTTGATGGTAAAAATATTGTATCCCACTAATTTGTGCAATAAATCTTTGACACAGGGAACAAGAAAGTAGTATTTTGCTGTAATTTTCTTAATTACATGGTTGTCAATGCACATCCACCACTTGTCATCTTTCTCAAGAACTAGGAGTACTGCCAATACAACATATAGTAAGAGTAGTTGATTGCAAATTCTCTGAAGCATTTTTAGTACTGCAATATTTATATCCTCATTATGTTCAACCAAAAATTGTAGGCGATAAAAATTTTCTTGATTTTTAAATTTATAAAATTCATCACATTCTCGAAATATTGCAAGAGTACTATATTCTATTAAAAAATATAGGAGTACTAACCATTGTCTATTAAAAAATTCTCACATAATAAGCGAAAGTATTTACAAGAGTACTATATTCAATTGTAGCTCAAATTAATTGCTTCTAAAAGTCAAATCCAATATGTTGACTCTTTTTCATTAAATTTTCACAATTTTATCACGTGTTAATGTGAGCACTAAAAGGGCATTCAATTAACGAAGTTCAAATCTATCTAGAGTTCTTCAATTAATTTTTTAAAATGCCTTCTCATCATCTTTTATTGTGCCTTCAACTCTAAGAAGATAAGAACATATATAATATGTTTTTCTAACTATATTTTCTAAACCATTTAGAGTATCTACCACATCAGCTAGAATTAAAACTTATTTCTTTGATCACAGATTTACTTTTAAGAAAATCGTGATTGTGAGGCTAACATGGTTTCTCATTGCATTAGGTCTACATTCAGAAATAAGAATTTGAAATCTATGATCTGATTGAAAATTTTTTAAATCCATTTGCAGATTTTTCTAATGAATTAATCTCTATTTGACTTCGTTTTTTTATTTTATTCATTGGCGATCCCTTTTATTTCATCTAAATTTATTGATAATTTTGATTTAAATGATTTCTTAAAAAAAAAATCTCTCTATGAACATATAAGTTGAAAGAAAAATTCATATGGAGCAACCATCACAAAAAAAAAAAAAAAAAACTTTTGTAATTTATCACCTCAAAATTGGTTGATGAATTAGAGAAAAAAGATCTTTAATTATTCACTTCGTACATCGATAAAAAGAAAGACGGCCTTTTTTTTTTTTTTTTTTTTTTTTACATTTGAGCTAATTAAGATAAACTCATACATATATCATATACGCAAGTTTTTAATCCAAAATTTCTTGACGGGTTGCCAAAGCACTCAACCAACCGATCAAGATAAGTTGTGCAAAGCGGGATTTGAAAGACACCATAGAATCTGTATGACAAATTTGAAATATGGCAGGTGACGGTGAGATCTAACATGCGATGCAACTTTACAAGGTGATAGTGATGGTGATTGGGGGTAGCTACGGCTGCCTTTGAATTGGAAAAAAAAAAGTATGTAATTAAATTTGGGGTAAATTAATTAGTAAGTAATTTGAAAACTTTGTTGAAACAAATCCCCCACCCCCGCTCAGAGGGGGCCTATGGGGGCATATGCCCCCCTCCGAAATTTAGAAAAAACTCGTGTAGGGCGCTTCCTGCGAACAATTTCAAAAAAAAATTATAGAATCAAGTTTGCAAGCATATCTTCATAGATTATATCGATTTTTCATAATACATATAAACATTAAAGTGATTAATTGAATCTCATATAAAAATCAGCTAAAACAATATTAAAGTTGGGCCCCACTTTAAAAATTTATGGCTTTGCCACCGCCCACGCTTCACAAAGAAATGGATAAATTGCTTGCATTAGATTTATTATTATTGCCCCTTCAAAGATTGTGATATATTATATTATATTTAAATGTTAACTCTTTTTTTTTCTTTTCCAAAAACTATACTTATGAAAAAAGAAATGCTCAAAGAGAAATATCATTCAATATATTTATTTTTTTAACATTATTTTTATATCATTTAATAATAATAAAAAAAGATTCATTATCTTCTCATTCAATTTTATTAATATTTTACCTACCAAATGAAAATTGAGTTTGAATTGGTTGTGAAAATCATTTCATATTTTTGGAGGACATTTTAGCAAAAAATAAAATAAAATCCTAATAAAATAACACATTTACATTTGCCAATGCCAATTTCATGGAGAGCACAATCACTTCAAACCCTCTATTTTGATGCCTAATTACATCAAAACATAATTTTCTAGAACATAATGCGCCCTAATTACAATTAACCCTAAATTATTTACACTCTTAAAACATACCAACAAAACCAACCCGAACCAACAAAAGAGAATCAAACACCAGTACCCGACTCTCCGGCCACCGACAGCCACCCGGCCGTCAGGTGTCGACATCGCATTCACTTTGGCCAAGCAACGGCACCAGACCAGATACTCCCTTCTTCAGCCCAACAAGCACATCACACTTAACATACACATTAACCCACCCACTCTTAAACGGGCCCGGCCGGTACTTTAGCCGACCCGTAATCACCAACCTTAGCGGCACCACTCCAAAAGCCTCCTCCGTCATCAAGCCTGCCTCCACCTCCGCCGAAACGGGAACGGCTTCTCCTCCAATCACCGGCGATACAGTCACCGTTCCGTCGGACAACTGGTAAAGCAACGGCAGCGATGTCGGCGGAGTTATGGGTTGGTCGCGGTAGGCGACGTAGGCGCAGAGGCGGTCGTACTGGATGGATGTGCGGCCGTTGGAGTTGTGGATGGATATGGTGAACTGGAAGGAGGTGGAGATGGCGGAAGCGGGGGCGGCGGAGGTGGCGTTGGTTAAGCGGTAGATGGCGGCGGACAGGACGGCGAAGTGGGGGTGGGAAGGGCGGTAGACGAGATAGAGGATGAGAACGGTGATGCCGGCGAGGATTACGAGGGTGGCGAGGACGCAGCAGAGGAAGCGGGCGGTGGTGTCGGGAGAGTAGCGGGATAGGACGGTGTTTTTAGCCATTATAGTTAGGGAGTATGGAGATGAGAGAGGGAGCGGGGAAGTAAGAGGGATGATGGGATATATAAAGGAGGGTGTTGATGAAGGAAGCTGGAATGGAAGGCGGTGGTGGCGGTGGTTGGGTGATGTGTAAAAATGAGAACTTTCGTCTTCCACTGAATTAATTCTTTTGGTTTTTCTTCTGTTTCTTTTGCAGGCCTTGAGGCTTTCTATGATCGGCAGCTCATGAATAAATTTTTTTTAATTGAACCATGGGGGTTGGCATAAAAGTAAAGCTTCACTTTCCCAAATAATAATAATAATAATCTATTTTTATTTTATATTCATTTAAATAATTTTTAATATTTTAAATAAATTAAATTTTCTTTTATATTAATTATTTTATTCTGCAATTTTTTTTTTAAATCAACACTCTACAGCTTTCTAATATCTTAAAAAAGTGAAATTTTTAATATTTTTATAAATTCAAAAAAATATTTTGAGAGAAAAGGGGGAGATATATATGGATTTTTTTAAAAAAAGAAGAACAATGAGTCTAATTAATTCTAAAAACTAATTTTTCTTAATAGGTTCAAACGGTAATTTTAATTCTATTGAGATTTTTAAATTAGGTTGATTTAAGTGAGATTTTTTGTTATATATATAAAACTAAGAAATAGAAAAACAAAATGTTGGATTTCTAAGAAAGATTATGCTCGAATCATTAATAGGGATTTAAATTATTATTTAAGAACTCAAATTTGAATTAAAAAAGAGGAAGGAGAAGAATATTCTTGGTATGCCCTATTAGAGATATTTACATCCTTTTTACAAAGAATATTTTATCGGTGATTCAATAATTTATAAAATGATGATATGAGAAATGTTATTTTCAAATCTATATAGGACCAATATGCTCAAAATTAATGAAATTTTTTATCATTTGATAAATCAAATAGCGAAGAATCAAATTAAATAATCTTTGAGATAATTGCTAACCCATCATACATTTTAAAGTTATGATGAATGGATCAATGAAGATCCTAAGTCTCGAGATTATTGATGACCGTGATCTAAATTGAACAATCAATTTTATATTGAAGAGTATACTATCAGGTAAAAATCAGTTACCATCAGAATTATGCTACATAATTCATATTGAGAACTCCCCAATTCATCACATAATAAAGTTCAAAGTACACTCTAAACCCTAAAAACTAATTGAGCAATTAACTGAAAAATTTATCTTATAAAAGATTTGTCACACACATCCTTCTACTAAGCAAGCCGCAGGTTGACAGATTCATAATTGCGTTACAAAAATGATGCTTGCTTAAAGTTTAAACCACGAATATGCGACATTCATCATTGTCCTAGCAATATATTGAGGAAGCTTTAACACATCTACATAAAGGCTCACTGAATTCTCATTAATAATTGAAATATATTCCAAGATATAAATTTTCTATCATAAATCAACCTAAATTAATTAAATGCATATATATATATATATATATATATATATATATATATATATATATATATATATATATATATATATATATATATATAAAGCAATCAAGTAATTATAATGAATAGAATTAGAGAAACATTACAAAATGTGTGTGGTACCTCCATTTTTGTTTTTTGTGATTTTTTTTTTTTTTGAATAATTGAGCAAACAAAATGAAAGGTTATGGCTTTTTGCAAAGTTATCTTATATATTTTTATTTTTATTTTTGGTTCAAATTTTACTTTGAGATCTACCAAATTTAATAGTTAGGTGAGTGGCAGACCGGGACAACGTACACGATGGGTACTTGTTACCTTCCATGCATGATTAAGCACATGCATCTTGTTTAATGATACACTATATATGTACCTGTGTGGATGCAGCTATTCTTCTATAAATTTTCCATTTTTCTCACTTCTCAATTACTAGACAAATTACCTAATAAAGGGGTCTCTTTGGGGCAATTTTCTCAATTTTTTTTTTAGATTGTAGCTGTAATTTTGGTTAGCTATTATTTTCTTATTGCTTTATTTTAATATTTTTTTGTGATTGGATGATGTTTTTTGTAAATAGAGTTTCTAATGTGTGTGGCTTTAAAATTTTTCGATTAAAACATATTTATTATGTCTACGATAGTTAAAAAAAAAATCCAGTAGAAGAATTTCAGAACCACCGTTATAAAATGATGCAACCTTTTCGAACAGTAGGGGTATCAAAATGGGTCGGGTTCGGATCCAACCAGAGTTGACCCTAACCCGACCCAGTTTTGCAAATGGGTCAGTATTGTCTACCCGAACACGACCCGTGCGGGTTACCGAGTTGACCTGACCCGACCCACGTGGGTTAAAATCACATGCATTTGTGTGCGCTACAGGACGTTAGGACAGGACGTTTGGTGATTGGCGGACGTCAGAACGGAACGGGTCCAACGCGGTCAGATGTGGTCACACCAAAGGGCGAAAAGAAGAGGTCATGCCCACAGTTCCCATGTCAAACCGGATTGATTTTGGGTTTTCGGGTCAATCCGAATCCGACTAGATTTTAAAAATGGGTCGGAATTCTGAACCTTAAATCCGACCCATTTCTCAAACATGTTGACCCTAACTCTGAATTTTAGGGTCGAGCGCAGGTCGAATTTTTTGGCCATGTCAAATTTTGACACCCCTACTGAATAGTTTTTAAATGAACATATACGACTTTAACTTAAGCTGATAAATAAGTTGATTAGTATTTTATCCGCTTATAGTTGAAGTTAATCAATTATTGCTTAAATTATTATGAGCTTTATCATGATATCGATTTGATTTGATTAATTTTTAAGTTATTTGTTTATGCCAAATGAAATTTTCTGTGTAAAGTGATGTAAAGGTAAGTTATAATTGAGCAAAAGCAAGTTAAAAAGAATATGTTATGATTTTTTTTTTAATAACTGTAATCTAAATTTTAACTAATCTTTCATATATCATATTTATTTGAAAATAAATTTCTTCATTTTAAAATTATTTTTGTTAAAATTTGTTGAGATTATTGATCATTTTTTTAAAAGTTTCAATTGAATCAATAATCCTTCAGGCTATTGGATAATTATTGGTTTATGTTGGCTGTTGTAGATAATTGGATGACAGATCTGTGTTTTTTATTATTTGATTTTTATTTTGTTCTGTTTTGTTTTGTTTTTTTTTTTGATATTTGGGCTATGATGATAAACTTATACATTACAAATGTAAGCTTCGAATCCAAGACCTCTTGATTATTGTTGCGGGCTTGAATATACGCGGCGATAGATTTTTAATTCTACGTCTTAGCGTTGCACGGATATCCAACTCACACACAGGAGATGAAAGAACACCAGGATTTTTACGTAGAAAACTATGGAAAGGGAAAAACCACGGGGCCACGCTCAGTTGAAAGAGTTCCACTAGTGTTTACTTGAGATACAAGAGACTGACTCGTCCTCAAAATTTAGGACGATCAGATTAAAAATAATTCACTTCTAGATTGAAATCCAGTTACAAACAAGTTGTGTTTTCGAGATGAATTCAGAGTCACTCAAAGATTAGACAGAATTCGGCATCACTTGGAGATCGGGAGGAGTTCCGGTGTCACTAGAAAGTCGGGCGCAATTTTGCATCACTTGGAAAGTAGGGCGGAATTTGGCATTGTTTCGAAGTCGGGCGGAATTTGGCATCATTTCGAAGTCGGGTATAATTTTGGCGTCACTGCGAAGTCGGACATAATTCTGGAGTCGTTTGGAAGTCGGGCAGAATTCCGGCGTTACAGGGAACTCGGGCAGAATTCTGACGTCGTTTGGGAGTCGGGCATAAATCCAGCGATGGTCGACGAGGAGTTTCTTCCCTCCTTCCCTTATCTTCTTCTTATTCTCTCCTTCTTCTTGCTTGGGTCCCCTCTCAAAAGAAATGAGGGTATATTTATAATTTTTTCAGTATGGCATAACCTGTAAATAGGAGGAGGATTAAGGGAAAACGTGGAGTGGTTTGGATGGACGTCCAATATTGAATCCATTGATCATGGACCATTTGTCAAACATTTGAAGGTCTTAATGATATCAAATTTTGGCAATCTTGGGCTTGTTGGATTTGCCTCGTCGAGCCGCTCGATTCGACTATAAGCATGTCATGTTTGGAAACTGTTTGGTAATCCAAATTGTGGTTTGAACTTTCCAACAGTGCTTTTGGTCTTCGATTCAGACTCATTTGGGCTTGGATTGAGTTGAATTTGGTGTCGTTGGGTTCATATTTCTAATACGCTCAATTTGATTGTAAGTTTGCTGAAATCGGAGTTCAGAAGATCCCATTTACGCGTCACAAACATTGAAGAATTTTTCACGTGATTTGAAATATGAACTTGCTTGTAGGAGTCCCAAATGACTTTAAAAGTGTCAAAATTGAGTCCGAAACATCGAAAAATGGTCATAGGGACCCCAAAAACGTCTGATTTGACCTCTCTTGGCCAAAAATTGGACCAAGATACACGTAGGCAGCTGAACCGATAGGACGTCTGGCGTCGACGTCTACAGCGGTGGAAAAACCCTTGCGCGTGGTCCTCTTTGCCCACGCATTGATCCCCCTGGCCCGCCCGCTTGGCCAGCCCTGCCGAATAGGCGCTCGCCTGGCTCCGCTTGGCCTGGCCGCTACCCGCTCGGCCCGACTGATGCCCGCGCTTGTGCGCCTATTCGGGCCCGCCGTTGGCATTTAGGGTAACCGCCAGCCTGAATTTCTATATATATTAAATCACAAAAAATTTTAAAAAATTCTGAAAAAATTCATAAAAGTTCAAAAAAATCTCAAAAAAAATTCTAGAAAATTTTGGAAACTTCTCTCTTCCCCAAAAAACCACTATAAATATCCCCTTATGGTCAAGGGGGAACTTGCACCTTCATCTTTTCTCCCTCTAGCTCTATTACAGTCGAGGCATTCCGCTATTTTTTATTCCTACTTAACTCAGCGCCCCTTTTCTTGTACAGAAGTTGAATTTTTTTCTTTTCCCCCATTTATTCTTCCTACTCCAGAGGCTTTTTGCTATCTTTCGTATTTGACTTTTCTTACTCAAATTTAGCGCTCTTCTTGTTCGAAGCAATTCTGTAAGTTCAAGAAAGAGTGTAGAGGATATCATTGAACCCATCAAATGATATATATTTTTTTATACTTTCTTTTTATGTGTAATTAATGAAAATGAATATGCTTCACTTGATCTTCACGTCTAACTAAATTCTCTAGTTTTTTATTAATTGTGTAAATGAAATATGGAGTATTAATGAATTCTCTTCATTAATAATTTCAAAATATTTTTAATATATATGGTATACATTTAATACATATAGTGGTTATATGTGTAGATAATATCAGTGGTAATGTGGATTATGGAGCTTAGAAATATGATTGATAGAGCTAAAAATAATTTTTATATAAAAAAAATCTAAGCATTATTTAAGGATTGATATAACCCAAAATCATCTTCACAATTTTTTAGGTTACTCCAAAAACTATTGCGGGCTTGAATATACGTGGCGATAGAGTTTTAATTTTATGTCTTAGCGTTGCACGGATATCCAGCTGACACACAAAAGATGAAAGAATAACAGGATTTTTACGTGGAAAACTCTGGAAAGGGAAAAACCATTGGGCCACGCCTAGTTGAAAGAGTTCCACTAGTATTTACTTGAGATAAAAGAGGCTGACTCGTCCTTAAAATTTAGGATGATCATATTACAATGATTCACTTCCGGATTGAAATTCAGTTTCAAACAATTTGTGTTTTTGAGATGAATTCAGAGTCACTCGAAGATTAGATAGAATTCTGACATCACTTAGAGATTGGGTAGAGTTCCGTCGTCACTAGAAAGTCAAGCGAAATTTCGGTGTCACTTGGAAAGTTGGGCGGAATTCCGGCATCGTTTGGAAGTCGGGTAGAATTCCCGGCGGTGGTCGAGTATAAGTTTCTTCCCTCCTTACCTTCTGTTCTTCTTCTTCTCTTTGTCTTCTCTTCTTCTTCTTGCTTGGGTCCCCTCTTAAGAGAAATGAGGGGCTATTTATAGTTTTTTGAGGAAGGCATTACCCATAAATAGGAGGAGGATTAAGGGAAAACGTGGAATGGTTCGGATGGACGACCAATATTGAATCCCTTGATATTAAATTGTTTTCAGAGATTTGAAGGTCTTAATGATATCTAGACCTGTCAATTTCGGGTCACGGGTCGGGTTCGGGTCGAACCCGAAATTGACCTGGCACTATTCGGGTTCGGGTCAACCCGACCCGTTTTAACAAACGGGTCATTTTTCCGGACCCGCACCCGACCCGCTTCGGGTTCGGGTCAACCCGACCCGACCCGCTTCGGTTTGGTTTTTAGATTTCCCGCTCGGTGCAGAGGCGATGCAGCGGTGGCGGTGCAGCGGTGGCGGAAATGATATCAGAATTTGATAAATTTCAGGGGCATTCCGGGTCATTCCGGGTCATTTTCGGGTTGCTGGGTCAACCCGAACCCGACCCGGTTTTGCAAACGGGTCAATTTTTCGGACCCGAACCCGACCCGCTTCGGGTTCGGGTCAACCCAAACCCGAAATTTTCGGGTCGGGTTCGGGTCGGGTTTTCGGGTCGGGTCCAATATTGACAGGTCTAATGATATCAGAATTTGACGATCTTGAGCTCATTGGATTTGTCTCATCGAGCCGCTCAATTCAACTATAAGCATGTTATGTTTGAAAACCGTTTGATAATCCAATTAAATTGTGGTTTAAACTTTCCAACAACGCTTTAGGTCTTCGATTCAGACTCATTTTGGGCTCGGATTGAGTTGAATTTGGTGTCGTTGGATTTGTATTTTTGATACGCTCAGTTTGACTGTAAAGTTTTGTTGAAATCAGAGTTTAAAAGATCCCAAATTTAATTTTTGAAGCTTCCAACTTGATTTTGCCTCGAGATTTGTGCCCGATCAAGATAATGTTTGCATTATATATCAATTATAAACTACAAGTTCCATCAATAGACCAAAGTGAGATGTGTGGTGTTCATTTTTCAATAAACCCTAAAACTACACCTGTGCGGCCTCACTCCCCTAATCTCATGTAGAAATATTCCTTTCTCAATTTGTACTTCTCATATTTCATCCTTTATAGCTACCACATTTAAAAAAAAATACAATATACACTACAATATACGTTATTGATTCACAAATTTTAAGCATATTAATTTTTTTTATATTGAAAATAATTTCAAGTAGATTTTCTCCTTCAATTTTTTTTTTAATAAAATATGATTAAGATATCATATTTATTATAAATATTTCATTAAAATTTATAATAATCATATATTTAAATCAATATTTTTGGCTATGAGATATTTTATTTTATGAACTTTAATCGTTCTTATAAATTTTATAGGTTATATTGCAATTAAGTCTACATTTTCAAGCCATCTAGGAAAAACAAAAAAGAGAGCTTTTCGAAGATGGAAGAGGTGTTGCTATTTTTTATTCTTATAAGTGGAAAAAACTTTAGGCTATAGCAAGAAAAAAACTTCAAATTTGGACTCCTACAATAGAGAAGTACAACAATAAAATGCCTTCCTCTTTCCAACTCTATCTTTAGAGAATTAGAGTATATCATTTTTATCACATACTTTAGATGAAATATATTTCTCATAAGATAATTATTTATTTTTAACATAATATGATTCCTTAAGGTTGTCTAACACTACGAAAGTTAGCTCTTAATCTAAGAAGGACAAGAAAGAGCTAGCATTAATACCGAAGAATTGAAGAGTTATCTAATTAGGATGATTCAACTAGAGGATTGATGAGCATATTAATAATGTTGAAATAAACATGAATGGGCTTGAGAATTCTAGCATTAGTTGTATAAGTTCACAACTAAAGCAAAAGTATCATGTATCAGCCATTCAATATACTTTAACTCTAAGTGAGTCGTAAAAATCTTTGCGAGCTCCATAGACTTTAATGTATTTTTCCTATAAGGAAGAATTTGGCTAAAATTATTATAGTTGTGGAGCCTAATTTTAATCATATAAGAAAATGTGCAAAATAGATTAGATGTGTCAAAATTTATGGTCATGGGTGTTGAATCTAGATTTGTTTGGGTTGTGCTATCAAAAACATTACCATAGTTACCAGAAAAGAAGTAAAAGAAAAGAATGGATATAGGTTGTGAGCCTACGAAACCCAAGAGATAAGAGAGACTTCGGGAATTTTATTGCTAACATCAACTATATAGAAAAATAAATACATACTTGGTGTATAAGTCTTTGGACTCATGCCCACCCCCCCCTCTCTCTCTCTCTCTCTCTCTCTCTCTCTCTCTCTCTCTCTCTCTCTCTCTCTCTCTCTCTCTCTCTTATATGTATATACACACACACAAACACACAAGAGAGAGATAGAGAGAACCCCTGAAATAGACTTCAGGCCTTTTAATTAGACTTTGAATGGCTCAACTGTTGAACTGGTTTCCTTGAATAACACTTTAAGACCATCCACTATTAGTATTGACTTGGCCAGAGGAAACTATTATGGTACTTTAGTTGATCACCATTTTTATAAGAGATTTAAAAATATATAACCATGAATTATACTAATACATACGTATCTAAATAAAATATTAGAGATTTAAAAATGCTATTTAGACATAAGAAAAACATGCATTATATATATAAAAAATATAAATGACAAATTTAATAAAATCATACATAAAATAAATCCTATACAAACCACCAAAAAATAGCCTTTTCACCATCCAAATTCAAATAAATGGTAATACATTGGTATACTCCCCTCTCATTTTCTTTTGTTGATAAACATCAACAATAATACTATCATTTGAAACATTTAAATGTTCACTTCAATACGTAATACAATAAAAAAATTACTCCAATTTAATAGCCTAGGTCAATATTATGAACATTAATATATATAGAAAGATATAGAATCAGGCTAACTAAGGTCCGTTTGGGACTGCTACAATTTTTATAAATGTGGTTGTTAACTTGCTGTGAAAAAAGTACATTTTTTTAAAGTTGTTGTAGAAAATAACTTCATAGTACAAAAAATTAATGAAAACATTGGCCAAATAAAAACTTTGGATGAGCTTTGAAAAGAAAATTAATAAGAAAGTTATCCCAAACGAAGTCTAAATTTTTAAATTTGTCGATGAACTCATCACCCATAGCTTAGAAAGCCGCCTAAAATTTCAAAATTATGAAATCTTCACCAAATTATTTCAAAAGCTCACAAAACTTAGAATTGAGAATTAGAGTAATAGAGGGTGGACTGAAGTTCAGGGTCCGTTTGATATAGTTGTGGTATTTTATAAAGGAGATTATAAACCTACCATGCAAAAAATATTTTTTTTTTGAAAGTTGTTATAGAAAATAGCTTTCTAACACAAATAGTTATTGAAAGCAGTGAAAAAATAATGACCTAATAAAAATTATGCTTGCAATTTGAAAAAGAAATCATTAAGAAAAATTGCCTCAAATGAAATCTTAGAGGGTGAATCAAACCCCCAATGGCTATAGCTAATGACCAGTCTAAGAAACAAATTTGCTAGGTGATAACTTGATTTGATTTTATAATTTAAAAACTTATACAACAACAACAACATCAAGCCTTTATCCCACTACGTGGGGTCGGCTACATGAATCCTTTTTCTCCATTGAGTCCTATTAAAAGCCAAATTCTCGTTTAAATCTAATAAAGAAAGGTCATTCCTAATATTTTTTAACCAAGTCTTTTTAGGTCTACCCCTACCTTTCTTAACACAAGTCAAATCTAATACCTCTACTCTCTTAACTGGGTCGTCGGAAGGCCGCCTTTTTATGTGACCAAACCATCTAAGGCGACTCTCTCTAATCTTATCTTCTACTGGAGCTACTCCAACCTTTTCACGTATATGCTCATTTCGTATCCTATCTCTAAGGGTAAAGCCACTCATCCATCTAAGCATCCTCATCTCTGCCACACTTAACTTAGTATTATGCTTCTCTTTTAATGGCCAACATTCGGCACCATAAAGCATTGCAGGCCTCACTACCATCTTATAGAATTTTCCCTTAAGTTTGAGGGGTACATTTCTATCACATAACAAGCCCGATGCATTCCGCCACTTCAACCATCCAACTTGAATTCTGCTGATAATATCCCCATCTATTTCACCATCACTCTGAACAATAGATCCAAGATACCTAAAACGTGTACTCTTATTAATGACTTGATCGCCCAAAGTCACAATCCCCTCACTAGGACTATTACTGCTAAAATTACACTCCATATATTCCGTTTTAGATCTACTCAAGCGAAAACCTTTAGACTCTAAGGTTGACCTCCATAATTCAAGTTTACCTTCAACTCCCTCTCTAGTCTTATCAACAAGAAGAATATCATCAGCAAAAAGCATACACCAAGGTACATCATCTTGCAAATGTCTAGTGAGAACATCCATGACTAAAGCAAATAGATATGGGCTTAAGGCTGATCCTTGATGTAACCCAACTGAAAAACTTATATATATATATATATATATATATATATATATATATATATATATATATATATATATATTATGTAGTCATTATTATATATAACGTTTAAATTTTAAATTTATTTATTTAAAATTGTAATGTTTCAAATCCATCAAAATCTTAAAAGGAAAGATGCATTTTGTGTTGAAAAAATTAGCTCATCTTGATATGTTAGTTGAGAGTTTTAACTATCAATCAAGATATCTTGTATTTTAGACTTATTTATATGATGTATGTGAATTTAATTTAATTGATTTAAATGTCTAAAACAAAATTATAAATATAAAAATTAAAATATTTTTAAATTCTTCAACGCCGCGCAAGACCGTTCCACAAATAGGATTCGAAGAGAAGTTGCTCCTGCGGAACAGCTGACCGAGCTTCTAGTCTATCCGATATCGGATTAGGCTCCACGCGGGCGCTTGCTGCTTTCTATCATCCACATTGTTCTAAATCTTACCTCTTCAGCCTCGCCTTCGATTTCGCTCCTCTCCTTCTTCCTTTCACCGCTTCTGTTCCATTCCAAAGAACAAAATCTACATCACAACGTTCAAAAAACCTTACTAAAGCTTTACTTATCATTCACCCAATCCTCTTTTTACCGAGCTTGAGGATGACGACTGCTACATGGGTGGCCGGGCATGCTGTCCTTCCACGGCATCTCTGCTGCTCGTGTTCCTCTTCCTTCCCCCCTCCTCTTTCCCACTCCAAAACCCTAACTTCCAATCCCAATACATTTCCTTCTCTGCATTCAGACTTCCTTGGCAACCCATCCGCCTCTTTCCTCTCAGTTGCTACAATCCGACCCGCCGTGGCCTCTCCTGGGCCACGCAGCCTTGCCGTCCGCATGTCATGGGACGGCCCTCTCTCCTCTGTTCGGCTTATTGTCCAAGGAAAGAACTTCGAGGTATTTATTTTTCTCTGCGCCGTGCTTCTGCAGTTCTGTGTTTCACATTAGGTTTTTATTTTTTTTGTTAGTTGACGGATTCAGTGAAGAAGTATATCGAGGACAAGGTAGGAAAGGCCGTGCAGAAGCATTCTTACCTCGTCAGAGAGGTCGATGTTCGACTTTCCGTCCGCGGGGGTGAGTTTGGGAGAGGTCCCAGAGTTCGCAGATGCGAGGTAACTCAGGATTTCGTTATTTACGCTGTGTTTTTTTAAGAGTTGATTGCTTCTATAACTGAATTTAGCAATGTTATCGAACATACGTTTGTTAGTAATTTGACTGATTATATATGTGCAATCTGATGCTACATTGTCTCTTCGATCAGGTGTCTCTCTTTACCAAGAAGCATGGGGTTGTGCGTGCAGAGGAGGATTCTGAGACAGTATATGGGAGCATTGATCTGGTTTCATCCATCATACAAAGGAAATTAAGGAAGATCAAGGAGAAAGATTCAGATCATGGCCGTCATATGAAAGGATTCAACCGTCTTAAGGTTCGGGATCCTGACCTGAGCGTAGAAGAGGAAGAGGAGGAAGACGAAGCTGAACAGTCTGTACCTCAGGAAGAGGATGAGAACATCTTGGATGAGGTTCGTATCTATAATACATTTACGATCATCTTAGTTAGCTTTTTCACTGATAGCATTTCCGAAATCTAGGATATTATTTCAAAAAAGTTATTTCTTTTAATCTGTTCATGATGTGGCATCTGATTTTATTATCTTCATATATAAGATTATGATTGTTGTCGGTTGGAGGCCGTGTCAGGAGAGTGAGAGAGTTATGTGTTTCGTCATCTTATAGTTGCCAAACACAATCAGAAAAATTAAAGTGAATAGGGAACATCAAACTTTTGTATTGGGAAAGCTGGAAAGGGGGAAAGGTTAATGCTATGGGGTCTTGCCAAGCAAAGTTTTTCACTAGTTGCAGTATGGAATTACAATCAGCCGCCATTCTGCAAATTAGAGAAGACGTCAGTATAATGTAAAAGATCTAGATTGTGGAGAAAGTCTTTTGTGGTAGTGGAGTAGATAGCCCATTATTGTTGATGGGAATGGCGACTAACAACAATTGTGAAAGTATCTCCTAGGAGGGGAGAATTGAATGGTCTGAGTTTGGGAGTGATGGAGTCGGTCGGGATAGTTCATTTTCTTGACGGAGGGGGGAAATTAGCTACCTAGAGTCGACGGGGAAGTGAATGTACGTGAATCAATCTCTCTTTGAAGGAGGGGAAATTAACAACCTAAAGTCGGTGAGAGGGGTGGGGAGGAGAATAGTCACTCTGTTGAAAAAGAGGGGACTATAAAACCTTAAAACGTAGCGTGGAGTGGGTATTAGATCACCAAAATAATAGACTAGAGCTTCCGGTGGTGGTCAAAGCTTTGGATTTCTTTACATGGAACATTCAAAATGGTCTTGAAGAGAATGATTATGACATCGTGCAAGGTTGTTGGGACGATGATTGTGCTACAAGTGAGATTGCAGTGCGGGTTTCAAAGCAGATAACTCAACACAAATGAGGTTGTGAAAAAAGTCTTGTAGTGTTGACACAAATGATGCAAATGAGGTTGTGATGTAAATTTGGATGAGGGAATGATTTTGGCACTTGCATATTTGTGGTGTAGATTTTTAGGGGGCTGAATACTCATAATATTTCCCATAGCTCTTGGTTTCTTTGAACTGGGCATACCTTAACTACTCCTTAATGACAACAGCTCATAGGATTTTTCCATGATGTCGACATTTGTTGGTCAGGAAAATAACACCACACACCCTTGTGCTTGGAAAATTATAAAATGCCTTGACTAAACATATTTGAGATATATTTGTAGATTTTGAGTAGGGCATTTCGATTGTTATTGAAACTAAATTAGAATATTCCATACTTTTAAACAATAGAAGGGCTAGAATCTAGATCATACCTTCCATAATTGGATTGCTATTTGTTGACATTTTTTTCCTTATATTTGTTCTTTAAAATTAGTGATTCATTTGCATGTATAATTGATTATTGAAATCTAGCATAACTTAAAATACATAATGCATTTTACTTCACAAATCTTAGTTTCCCAAAGATCTCACAGCAAAACTGCTGTCCACAGCAGGAAATCAGCCAAACAGTGGGAAAAACACGAGAAAAATGATAGAAACACGAAGTACGAACTTGTATTTTACTAGAAGATGAAAGGAAAATAGCAAAGATACAAGGATCCTCTATTCGAGAGGAGGATCGCACTCTCCCAAGTCTCTAGAATACGATCTAGAGCCCAAATCAACAAGAAGAACAAGAGAAAACTTCAAAACAATCACATAACCCTAAACCACCCCATTACTCCCTACTTAATGCATACAATTCAAAATAGACACAAAAGGACCTAATTGCCCTCACTTCCCTTCGTTTTGGCTCCAAGAAACCATTTGAAATTCAAATGGGCCCCACCTCTAGCCTCCCTGCGCCGTCCGCTTCTTTCTCTCCGCCCGCCTCCTTCGGTAGACGCGAACCGGCCCGCTGGATTGGGCCGGCTGGACCGGTCCAGGGAGGACCGGTCTAACATTACCGCCCTCCCAAAGAACCACCTTGTCCTCAAGGTGGAAGTCAGGAAACTGTTGCTTCATCCGCTCGTATGGCTCCCACGTGGCCTCGTAGTCAGGGAGATTCTTCCATTTGATCAGGACTTCTGTGGTTCCATCTGCTTTTTGGCGAACCTCCAAGAGCTCCAACGGTTCCAATATCATTTCCATCTCTTCTGTTAATGTTCCTGGTAACTCGGAACTGGTAGCATGATTTCCAATGGCTCTCCTTAGCTGGGATACATGGAAAACTGGATGGATCGTCGCTGTTGGTGGTAACTTCAAACGATATGCCACAGCTCCAATTTTCTCCAGTACTTCATAAGGACCGAAGTACCTTGGAGCAAGCTTCTCATTCCTCCGATTGGCGATCGTTTTCTGTCGATATGGGCGGAGTTTCAAAAATACCTTCTCGCCCACCTCAAACTGAATATCCTTTCGATGCCCATCAGCCTGCTTCTTCATAATCTGTTGAGCCTTCAACAGATGTCTTTTTAACTCTTCCAATGTCTTATCCCTTTCCTCCAAATACTCCTCTACTGAAGACACAGGTGTGCTGCTACTCCCAAAATGCACCAAGTGGGGTGGATCCCTTCCGTACAACACCTTAAATGGAGTCATCTGAGAGGCTGAATGAAAAGAGGTGTTGTACCAGTACTCGGCCCATGATAGCCATTTAGCCCATAGCTTGGGTGTTTCTGATGCGAAGCATCTCAGATAAGTTTCCAAGCTCCTGTTGACTACTTCTGTTTGGCCATCCGTCTGTGGGTGGTACGCCGTACTTCTCTTTAGCACTGTCCCCTGCAGTCTGAATAATTCCTTCCAGAAAAGGCTGAGAAACACCTTATCTCTGTCTGAGACTATCGCTTCTGGTACTCCGTGTAGTCTGACTATCTCCCTGATGAAAACTGACGCTACTGTCACCGCGGTATATGGGTGGCGTAGAGGAATAAAATGAGCATATTTGCTCAATCTATCCACTACCACCAAAATCACTGTGAATCCCTCAGAGCGGGGTAGCCCATCAATGAAGTCCATAGATATCTCTTCCCAGACTCGTCCTGGTAAAGCCAAAGGCTGCAGTAACCCTCCTGGTGACATAGCTAGATACTTATTTCTTTGGCATATCTCACACCTAGATACCATCTCTTCCACATCTCTGTGCATACCTTTCCAGTACAGCTCTGCCGCTAGTCTCCTATAGGTCTTTAGCACTCCTGAATGACCTCCTATTGCAGTTCCGTGGAACTCCTGGAGCAACTGTGGGATGTGTACTGATGTTTTGGGCAACACAAATCTCCCCTGATACAACAATCTCTCCCCCTCCAATGTGTACCCTGGATGGCCGCCCTTTTCCTTTACTAACTCAGCTCTGATCTTGCTTAATTCTTCATCTTTAGCACTCTCCTCTCTTTTATGGCTTCCCAATCTAGCATCATTGGAATTGACACAGCTACTGCATGCAGTTCACCCATGCACCTGGACAAGGCATCTGCCGCCTTATTTTCCACCCCAGGCCTGTACTGTATTTCAAAATCATACCCGAGCAGTTTTGATAGCCACCTCTGATGCTCCTCTGTCACCATGCGCTGCTCCAGCAAATATTTTAGGCTTCGTTGGTCGGTTCGGACGATGAAATGCCTTCCAAGCAAGTAAGGACGCCACTTTTGGATGGCCAAAACAATTGCCATCAATTCCCTCTCATAGACAGATTTCAGACGAGCTCTGGCAGTCAGCACTTGGCTGAAATAAGCAATGGGCTTGTGGTTCTGCATCAGCACTGCTCCTAGCCCGTATCCTGATGCATCAGTCTCCACTATAAAGGCTTGAGTAAAATCCGGTAAAGCTAAGACCGGCACTGTGGTCATAGCTTTCTTCAACTGCTCAAAATGCTGTCGTAGCTGCCTCCCCCCATAAGAAGCCATCTTTCTTCAACTGCTCTGTGAGTGGCCAAGCTATAGTGCTGTATCCCTTCACAAATCTTCTGTAGTACCCTGTAAGCCCTAGGAATCCCCTCAGCTCCTTTAGGTTTTTTGGCAATGGCCATTTAAGCATGGCTTCAATCTTGGACTGGTCTGCTGCTACCCCTTCCTTGGATACCACATGACCCAGGTACTCCACACTAGCTTGTGCGAAGCAGCACTTCTTCAAGTTAGCTCTCAATTGGTGCTTCCGGAGAACCTCTAACACCTTCTTCAAATGTCCCCAGTGCTCTTCCTCTGTTCTGCTATACACTAAAATGTCATCGAAGAATACCAGAACAAATCGCCTCAGATACTGTTTGAAAATCGTATTCATGAGGGCCTGGAAAGTGGCTGGAGCATTGGTGAGGCCAAAGGGCATCACCAGGAACTCATAGTGGCCCTCATGAGTTCTGAAGGCGGTCTTGGGTACATCTTCTTTCTTCTTCAATCGAATCTGATGATATCCAGATTTCAGGTCGATCTTGCTGAAAATCACCGTTCCGCTCAATTCATCCAACAATTCGTCAATCACTGGTATGGGAAACTTATCAGGTACTGTTTCCTTGTTGAGTGCGCGGTAGTCTACACAAAACCTCCAACTGCCATCCTTCTTCTTTACCAATAGAACAGGACTAGAGAATGGGCTGGTGCTGGGCCTGATGATCCCCTGCTTCCAGCATTTCTCTGATCAACCTTTCTATCTCATCCTTTTGAAACTGAGGGTAACGGTAAGGTCGCACGCTGACCGGCGACACCCCTCCTTTAATGTGATGGCGTGCTCCTGCTCCCTGGGTGGTGGCAACCCCATAGGGGGTTGAAAAACCTCCTCGAACTCCTGGATCAATGGCTGCACAGAGAGGGGTATGTCTCCCCCTTCCTCCCCACTCGCTCCCTCTAAGCTGTGTAATTCCACCAAGTAGCCTTCCCCTTCCTCCTGGATTGTCTTGATTAGGGATTTCAGAGAAACCCCTGCTTTGGTCAGCCCTGCATCCCCTTGAATCACTGTTTTCCTTCCACCCTTCACCAACTCCATTCGCAGTGTGCCCCAATTGATTTTGGTTTCCCCCAACGTCTGTAACCACTTCATCCCTAGGATGACATCCGTACTCCCCAGTTCCAGGGGAAGGAAGTCTTCCTTCACTTGTATGCCTTGAATCTTCAGCACCACTCCTTTGCAGATTCCTCTTCCCATTTCTACCTTTCCAGTGCCCATCATCACCCCATAGCCTCCAGTATCTACTAACTTCATCCCCAACAACTCCACAATTTGGGTGGAAATGAAATTGTGGGTTGCCCCACTATCAATCAACACCACGACCCCATGGTCAGCTATCTCTCCCTTCACCTTCATAGTGTGACTCGGAGTGAATCCCACTACAGAGTTGAGAGAGACTTCTGCCACATCTAGATGCATCTTTTCCTCCTTCTCTGAATCGCTTCCCCCACCCTCTCCGTCTTCCTCGTCTTCACAAACGAGGAGAACTTGAAGAGTTCGATCCTTGCACTTGTGCCCTGGCATGTATTTTTCATCACATCGGAAACACAGCCCTTTTGTTCTCTTCTCTTGCATTTCTTTGTCAGTGAGCCTCTTAAACTGTCCCCCATTTCCTCCTCCTGTTGCTTTCTCCTTTGGAACTTCTTTCATCCCTCCTGTGGAAGCTCCCTTGGTGGATAGGTGGGTAGTTGTCCACCTATAAGTGCCTCCTGAACTACTACTACTCCTCGCTCCTTTTTTCCAGATTCTTTTGATTTTCGACCAACTGTGCAAGCTTCATGGCCTCCCCTAGGTCTCTGGGCATCAGGACCTTCACCGCTGCTCGCACCTCGGCCTTTAACCCCTTCATAAAATTGCCCTCCAGCACCGTTTCGGACAAGCGCTCCACCCTGCTGGCCAGATGCTCAAACCTCTCTCGATAGTCTGCCACAGACCCCTCCTGAACTAGGGCAAAGAACTGCTCGTAGAAGTCTCCTCCCCGGTCGGTTTGGAAACGCTCTAACAAACTGTCCTTGAATTCTCCCCAGCTCCTGATAGGTCTCCTTTGATCTCTCCCACTGGTACCAAGAGAGTGCCTTCCCTTCCAGACACAAACCCGCTGCCGACAACTTCTCCTCCTCTGTCAATCCGTTAACAGCAAAGTACCTCTCCACTTTGTAGATCCACCCATAGGCATCCTCCCCTTCAAAAATTGGCATTTTCAATTTTCTCACCTTCCGATCCCCGCCATTCCCCCTTAATCCTCCATAGTTTCCCCTCTCCCATGTGCCTGGACCCCCCCACGTATCCCGATCTTCCCTTGCTCTGCCCTGTCCCAATCCCTCTTCAAAATCTCCTCTCCGATCTTCAAAAATTGCTTCCCGGCGCCCCTGAAATCCCCCCCCGATGTTCCCAACCAGCCCCTCTGGGTTCCCCACCTCCATAGCCTTGTCTTTCCACATGCCTTCCTCCTCTCTCCTCTCTCTGGAAAGGCTCCAGATGAGGTCTTCCCCTACTCCCTTCCACGATTTCCACTTCCTCTTCCTCCCGATGGGTTTCAGAATTGGCGTTCTTCGCTGCGGGCCCTTTTGCATCAGACGCCGCCGATTGGGTTTGAAACTCCAACATCTTTTTCATCATATCCCGTAGATCGGCCACTTGTCCTTCCATGGAGGACATTCTTTCTTCTACGGTTTCCTTGATTTGATTTATCTCTCCTTCAATCCTCTCCTCCAAAGCATCCACCTTCTTAGCCGCCATCTCCCACGGCTTGCAATTTAGGAGAAGATATCAAGATTTTGAAATAAATTTCAGCGATTTTCTCCCTTGCCGGCAAAATTTCAGCCGCTGAAATTGATCAAAACAGCCCACGATTTGTCCCAAGACTTGCTCTGATACCAATTTGATAGGAAATACTTGATTCCAAGTATTTCCTAATCACTTTAGCCAAAGATCTCACAGCAAAACTGCTGTCCACAGCAGGAAATCAGCCAAACAGTGGGAAAAAAACGAGAAAAATGATAGAAACACGAAGTACGAACTTGTATTTTACTAGAAGATGAAAGGAAAATAGCAAAGATACAAGGATCCTCTATTCGAGAGGAGGATCGCACTCTCCCAAGTCTCTAGAATACGATCTAGAGCCCAAATCAACAAGAAGAACAAGAGAAAACTTCAAAACAATCACATAACCCTAAACCACCCCATTACTCCCTACTTAATGCATACAATTCAAAATAGACACAAAAGGACCTAATTGCCCTCACTTCCCTTCGTTTTGGCTCCAAGAAACCATTTGAAATTCAAATGGGCCCCACCTCTAGCCTCCCTGCGCCGTCCGCTTCTTTCTCCGCTGCAACTAATTGTGCATCATTATCATTTTTATTATGGAAGAATTATGAAGTCTAAATTAACCATTTAGAAAATGAACTACAAAGAATGGGTTAAGCATCCTCCAGTTGAAGTGGGCATGTGGAATTGGGGTTGTTTGCCTTCCTCGAGCTATTAACTACTTATTTTGTTGGAGGTCTCCTCACCTAGCTTTAGCAAGGCCAATTATCTTTCTTAATATAATCAGTGGAACAGTAACCTCAATCATTAGATTACTTTTGTTTATACTTTTTATAGTAAAGGTAAGCATGATATCAATGTTTGATTAACTGTCCACTTGGCAAGTCATAACTTGATAATAAGTTTCTTTAATTAGGATGCATTTGAAAATCCAAAGGGTTGCTTCTCTATTGGCTCTTTGAATTCGGTGGCTGGAAGGAGGTGATCTTTAAAGGTTTTCGTATAATTGCTTGAAGGTCCTGATAAAAGTATATAAGTTGTTGCATATTTGGTTGGCGCATCCTAACCTAGATCTGCTACACCAAGTTTGACAAAATCCACTCTGCTATTCAATTAAGTTGGCTAACCATATAACTAAGTTGATCCTTGCCCTGTTGAACTAGTTTGTTAAATCCAAAGGGTTGCTTCTCTAATGGCAACACAACTTGGCTTGTCAAACGATATTCTTCGAGTTAACCACTCCAAAAGGGGTTGGCAGCGCATCTGCCTATTGGACCTCTCGACCATCTTCCCCAAATCTTGTAAGCTTAAGCTGAATTATTTTTTAGAATAAATTGTAAGTTGGCATGATTTTCCATCTACTATTATTTCTGATGGAGATGTTAGATTTGTATTTTTTTTAAGAAAAGACTTTGGACGCTATTTAGAAATCAATTAAAATTTTCATTTGTTTGTATACACAAATTGATGACAAATTGTGAAATTGAAGTTGTTGCGTCTTTACAAGCTAGGCGACATCATATTGCACCCTCAGTGGTGATGAGTGAATCACTTATACCTTTGCATTTGGCTCAATTGCCATGGTACTGCTCAAGTTTATCTAATCTTCTACTGGATTTCAAGATGCAATGTAAATCGGACCTAAATAGGTAAGTTTGTGGGACTAGGAAAACTCAAATGGTTTATAAGATAGCATTGAATTGCTAGAGGAAGTCAGAGAAGAGTTTTCTCGAAGGCAATGTGAAAATAGATGCTTAATCTTCAACTTACTTGTCTAATCAGGGAATTTCGATCTTGCGAATCTAATCCTACGAAAGTTTACATCTTAGGAAACAAGGATAGAGCTTGCATATTTAAGCGCATAACCATTGATATAAAAATTATTCTCATAATGTTGAAATCTAAAATTTATTTTATGTATTTGTGGATAGAATTTTGACAAATTCAAGAAAGATCATCTAAGTTGGATGGCAAAAGAACAGTTAAAACGGGAAGATTGAGATAACCTAGGTATCAATATTTCTTTGGATGATGGAGTTACCAAAAACATTTTTTCTTTCTAAAATTATAAAGTATCTTATATTATCTATTAATAAAATTTATTTTCTTGCCATATTTGTTAGCAAGTTTAAAGGCTATAATTTGCTAACGTTGAGTATGGATGAAAAGATCAGGTTTCACTTAATCACAAGAAAAAACTATGATTAGGTTGCTTTGGCACTAGCTAAACTCACCTTTATTGGAGGAACCATGACTAATTTGTGCCAATTATGTAAGGTAGTGTTCTTTCTTGGAGGCTATAGCTCATATGTATGAGATTTGGTTAAGTTCCCATTGTAGTGCTTTCTAACTATATTTTGAGATGCTACAATTTATTATGTGGCTACCCAATAATACGAACCAGTGAGAAGTGAATCTAATTTGCTATATAAAACTCATGCAATAAAATTTAATGAACAAGTAACATAGATAAAAAATTTATTTGGGTCTTCATATATGCTACTTTTCATTTTTCATGGAAAGTAAAGCAAAAACTTGATGTGGGCAGGATTCAATCCTAGGATCTTGGCTACAACTTCCAAGATTATAACGACTAAACTAGTACACACCCATATATAAGAGTACTTGAAAATTTCTGTAACCCAAAAATTTTACACTGATGGAATTGAGCTTCAACATTTTAGTTGTTGTTATATCAATGGGCTAAACTAGCTAGATCTGAGTGGTTTTCAAATAAGAGAAGCTGGCTAATCATCTAGCTCCAACCTACAAAGTGAATCACACAAAAGAAGAAACCCTATACTAAAAAGTTATGATTAATGTTTTCAAGCTCGTCATTATGCTAATGAGGTTTTAAAACATAGGAGAAGAGACAGATACACTCGAATTTTGATTTAGATGGTGTTGAGTAAGAAGCTAGAATGCAATACGTTCACTTTCTTTTCGATCATATCCAAGAAGTATATTTTATTAATTTTAAAAGGGAATAGCTGCATTTCATACTTTAGAGGGTGAATAACTTTGCAGGCCTAATATTTTCACTCTAATCTTGTAAATTCATATCATTTTTCTCTAGTCTTCTTCATTATCAAATTTGGGTCTATCAGGTTTAGTATATTTGAGAGCTTTATTGAGTCAATACACTAGGCTGATTCATTATTGCAACTTGAGGCACCTATTGTGAATTTGGTTTTTGAATGCTGAATTGACTTGATAGCTTGAAATTTGCTTATTTTGAAGTTGCCCAAATCTCATTTATTAAGAAGCTATCTTGGATCACATTTTTTATAATTTGCACAGGAGCTAACCTTAACTAGGTTCTTAATACTCGAGAGTTTAATTTGGTTGAAAACCTATGAAGCCATCCCCTGGTTGAGAGTATGTTTATGTAGTAATTTCCAACTTTCTGAGTGTACTCGACTATAGCGCTTCATTGACCAAGAAGTTATTGCATGAAAAACTCACCTACAATGTTTAAAATTGCGTAATCGGGTATTTAGGCGTTTTTTGTTCGTGAGGCGAGGCGTAAGCCTCAAGGCGTTTTGAGGCTTCGCCTCAAAATTAAAAGATTGCGTAAACATAAAAAGATAATTTTTTTATATACTAATGAGTAAAAAATATAAAACATAAAAAGACACAAGATATAAAGTGAAATCAAAATATTCCAATAATAAGACAATATGAAATATAGTTATACTTATAAAGAAGCAGACTAACACTAATAACTATTAGTGTAATATATCAAACCCCTAAACATAATGCTTCACTTATTCTACACTAAGAAAATTTATACAAAGCATGCACTCATGAAGAAGCAGACTAACACTAATAACTATTACTAAAGATGATGAATACAACAATGCCGGGCAGCCGGGGGTCCAAGGGGGTGTTGCTCCCTAGCGGAGTTCAACCTAGCAGTACCGAGCATGTACCTAGCAGTACCGAACATGTACCTAGTGGTACCAAGCATTGTTGTACCGAGTGGTTAGGTTTTTTTTTTTTTTTTTTTTTTTTTTTTTTAAATTTTAAGAGGCGGACGCCTCTAAAATATGTGGCGAGGCGCGCCTCAGTGAACTTGAGGCATACGCCTAAATGCCAGCTCTCATTGCGTAGGCTTTGAAGTTTAAAATTTTAAAATTGCGCTGAGGCGCGCCTCTTATTGCGCAATTTTAAACACTCTCGTGGACTAACCCATGATTCAACAAATTAAATCATCCTCTACACAAATTGTTCAATGGGGCCACCATATTCATTTTATTTAGTTGTACTAAGTTGTCAATTTTATAGCGTTGCTTATGAAATGTTAAAGGCCATCATGCGGGCACATAATACCTACAATATGAAATTCTTTTAAGACTTAGCTTCTCTCTTTCTCTCTCATGACTTGGTGTGATTCATCGATCTCTCAAGCAATGTCTATTATTTTCCATCATGAAATTTTATATCTAATATTCTTTTTGATGTGATAAATATTAGCAGTAATCGATCAACAGCGGTACAACAACTCTTGACATCCTATGAACTCTCTCTCTACTCATCAAATAATCTACACTGTTCATCCAAACATTTACTTAATCTATGCCCAAACTAAATAAATTGTGCACCGTTGTCACAAATTATTGTCAAATTAGCTTATATATATGTCTATTGTATTTAATATAAGTAGGAAAATACAATATTACTTTTACAGATCATTTAATCTTCTTTGCTTTCTCTTGTTCCTTTATGTAGTTATGGTTCTCTCTTTCTACATGGTATCAGAGATTCTAGTCCCACAACATTAAGCCGCATCATTCCTCAACAGGAGCATAGGCCTCTCCTCATCCATCTCTAATCTCACTGATTTTCCCTCTACCTTCATTCTCTTACTATTACTTTAACTTTTATTCTTACTCCATTTAACCCCTGCAATATACTCATGGAATGTGCTATATCATCCACCATAAAAAATGTTGCTAGCACTACCATTTGACTCGACACGATCACTATCCCACCTCAGCTATAATTCTTGATGTCTAACATCAAGAATACCATCAACATTTAAGCCAGCACAGGCAATCATTATACATGGTGCTCTCAAGTTGATGGGAACTAAAAATTAGCAAAATAGCCAAACTATTCGTCTTCCTTTAAAACATAACAAAAATAGAACAAAACGACACCACACCTTACACCATGGTTAGAAGGAGGTAGAAGTTTTGAGATGAAATATAAGAAAGAAAAGGATAGAAGACTAGCTCGCAAGCTAGTGAAAACCCTCAGGTTTTGATTCAAAAATTATCACATGACACCCTCTAAAACTGCCACAAACAGCCCCAATAAATAGAGAAAAAAGGAAGCCCTAAAGACACCTAAACCACCACCCAAAACAGCCAACAAGAATAGGGGAAAGCCAACGGATAGCAGCAACAACCGAGCAACCAAAGTAAGGGGAACCAGGACAGCAAGGGAGAAGGAACCGAAAAACCAAACAAGGGAGCCGAACAGCCAAGGAGTAGGAACCGAACAACCCAGCAAGGGAAACCGGAAAAAGCAGGGGGGGGGGGTCGTTTGTGCGGGGTTCTACACCACAAGTGCTCAAATTCTTTCAGAAAAATGACTTTGGAGGCTAGCTACATCAACAGCTTCACACCGTGCCCGGTCAAATAACTTCTCCAATATGATGGCATTATCACTCCTTACCTTGATTACAATCTGATGCAGAGCATCTTAACTAAATTGCTCCTTAGGCATATTTTAATTAGTTTGTTATGTGCTTTTTTACAAGTGCCTTCTAGAGTATTCTATTTAGCTTATATAAGCAAGTTTTGTAGTAGGGAAAACCCATTGAATGATATTATCCCCTTTTAAAAGCTTTGAAAGCTTCTCCTTCTTCTTCCATGGATTGAGAAAACCCAAATCCTTCTTGCAGGTCTCATCTTCCGACGATCCACTACATCAGTTGGTATCAGAGCCAGGAGCTTTTGAAGATCGATGGACTGCGGAAGAGGGTCGGCTGTCGACGACGATCGAAGCCGTAAAACAAGATTGGCGGTCGACGACGATCAACGCCAAGGAAGGTGGGCTGTCGAGGATGCTCGAAGCCGGATCGCCTTCTACCAAGCTCAATCGAAGGAATCGCTCGATCAGGTAGACAGAAACCTTGATCGGATTCGCGAAAACCTTCGGGCAATAAGGAAGATGAGAATCGTCGGCAACCATACCAAGGTATTCTTCTTCTTCTTCGATCTCCTCGTCCGCTTCACGCAGACGTCATCAATCCCGCCATTCTCCCACGGTCGTTGATGACTATGTTCCACTCGAACTCCCGCTCCGATGGCGTGATCCACCGCCGGAATACCCACCGCTCGAGCTTCCATTGCGATGGCGAAATCCTCCGCCTCCACAGATTACGTCGCCTCCGCAGATTAAATCAAATCCGAGCGTTCCACTTCCGCTGCATCACGCAAACAATGAACCCGCGCCTGGACACGAGCGCGATTCAATGCCTGACGACGGGCGCGATTCAGCGCCGGGCGACAAGCGCGATTCCGCGCCTAGCATATAACCCTGCACAGCTGATACTCCGATTCCATCTGACCACAACTTGCCCGTCCAGCCCACTCAACTCAACTCGCCGACAACAGCCGACCAGGCCCCCGCCGACCAGACTCCCGCACACCCAGCCGCCGATACTATCCCTTCGTTCGGTCTGAGTTCGACTCGATGGGCTTCTGAATCGGATTTGGAAGGCCATTCGGCATTTAGAACCGGCCGAAGCCTTATGCTTCACTCGTCGGAATCCGATGATCTCCCTTCTCTGCTGAAACCTTTGATGGACAGTCCGAGGCTCAATGCATCGGGTAAAGTTATTTTTCAGGGGCTCGAAAGAAGCTCAACACAGCCACTTGATCTTGGAGAAGCCACAGTAATGGCGGAAACAGCACACAAGGAAGACAAAGCTTCGGCATCCAATGGAAGAAAGAAGAGGCGTCGAGCCAAGAGTTTAAAAAATAAAGAGGAGGTGGTGAATCAGAGAATGACCCACGACATTGTCGTTGAACGCAGCCGGCGGAAGCAAATGAGCGAGTACCTTGCTCTGCTTTGATCTCTCATGCCTCCCTCTTACGCACAAAGGGGCGACCAAGCCTCCAAAGCTCCACTCTCCGCTTTCTTATCGATTCCATGGTCTTCGACGTCGGCATCGTCCCCTAAAATACCGATGGCTGGGGTCCGCCGGACACCCCAGCGGTGCCCCACCGTCCTCGGCAACCAAACCTCCCTCGTCGGCAGCGACATTAAATACGTGAAAGAGCGTGAGAAGCTTCTTCAATTTCTTGAGGTTCGTAAACAAATCAATTTCAGCTTCAGAAACCAACCAATCGCTCAAGGCGTCGATGCATTAGAGCGAGATGCTCCAAGCTTGTCAAAGTTGGGATCAAACTCCACCGCAGAGCTGCACCCAAAGACTGGACCAGGCGGGGAGCTTAAACCTGCTGCAATGCCATCGACCAGTGTGATGACCAGGTGGGAGATTGAGATGCCATCCATCATTGCCCGATCTATATTGATACTCTCTGATGCAGGGCGTGGAAAATATAGTGTTGTTTTCGTGTCCGGAAGCGGAAGCTCCATCATAGGAATTAGCTCGCCATACGCGCCTCAATGTGTTAATGGTGAAGATGAACACAGTGATATTTCAATATCAGAGGTTTCCTTTCTCTCGATATGTCATGATCTTCTTGCCTTTAGCATCCCTGAAATAAATATAAATGATGTAGAAGTGTATGGCAATGCTACTGGAGATTGTACTCGCAGCATTTTCACTACAGGTGTGAAAATTTCTTGTCTAAATTTGATCGACAAAGCCACTCTAATGCAATGCCCCCAAGCTGTTCGATTTAATGTCAATGAAGGGTTTGACACCAAATTTGCTGGGCTTGGTGATAAGTATGTTGGTACTTCAATTATTGTAATGATACAAGCCAACATAGCAAAGGAAAATGCAGAAGATGATGGAACACGAAATACATTGATTAACATGCTTTTTGGAGGCTTGAAAGTGTGGTCTGGAAATCCTATCATGTTCTCAAGATATGACACAAGTATAAGTGAGATTACGGCGGATCGAACTACGTAGGAAGGAAGACATGCTAGTAATTTCTTCTTTGCTTTGTCTGCTTGCAACACTATGGTGCCTTTGGTTGTGCAGAAGTTGATAGATTATCAAGGAAAATCCCTTGATGAACTGACGTTGGTCTATGCAGCTGTTGCAGACAGTTTAGTAAAAGAAGTTGGAATAAATATTGAGAGCAAAATTTTCGACCCAGGGGGATTATTATCTCCCTTCCGACAACACGTCTCGACGGAGTCGAGCCCTTTTTGATGCAAGGGGAGAATGATGCAAAACATCTTAACTAAATTGCTCCTTAGGCATATTTTAATTAGTTTGTTATGTGCTTTTTACAAGTGCCTTCTAGAGTATTCTATTTAGCTTATATAAGCAAGTTTTGTAGTAGGAAAAACCCATTGAATGATATTATCCCCTTTTAAAAGCTTTGAAAGCTTCTCCTTCTTCTTCCCTGGATTGGGAAAACCCAAATCCTTCTTGCAGGTCGCATCTTCCGACGATCCACTACATCACAATCTGTTGATGCTCATTAATCATAAAATTTTTTTTGCACTCTATATTCTATAATCTTGCCATCTCTTCTTCCATATGTGCTCATCTTATATTGATACATTGAGATTTGGCTAATTATTCATCGGCAATGATGATTCTCAAACTGCTTTCATTTACTGTAACTAAAGAATGAGCTTCACAAAGTCATTGTGAAAGATCAACTTATAACCCATTACTTCTTTGAAATTAAAACCAAGATCTACATCTTAATAATCGTCGGTTTCCCTCTCGACCTTAAAACCCCCTTAATGGAAGTTACTCTGTCAGGTTGTTCGTACAAAATACTTCGATATGCCACCATTAACCGTGGAAGAAGCTGTGCAGCAATTACAGAACGTGAATCATGACTTCTATGGCTTCCGAAATGATGAAACAGGTGAAGGAAATGCTTATCTTGTTGAGTTTTTAGACACTGTAGATTTTAATAAATCTTTGCTCCTGATCTTCGTATCTTATTTTTATTTCTATTAGGCGAGATAAACATTTTGTACAAAAGAAAAGATGGTGGCTATGGATTGATAATCCCCAAAGAGGATGGTAAGGAGCAAAGGGTTGAGCCGGTGGATGCACCTTCTGCAAAAGAAGCGTCGGTTTTGGATTAGATGAAGAGCTGACTCCAATTCACCTTATTCTGATGTTTTTTATTTTTATTTTTATTATTATTTTCTCTTTTTTTGTCCCATGTTTTCAACCTTTGTGATGATCTGTAGAGTTGATAAAATCATAAAAGAGGCGTTGGTGTTGAATATGTTCATGAACCATCGGGCTGTCAATATTTGACTCGTCCCGAAAATCTGAACCGGGTCAAACCAAACCTGAACTGGGTCAAGTTCAAATTAGAGATTTTGACCCGTTTGTAAAACATGACCGGGCTCGGATTGATCCGAAAACTCGAAATCAACCCGATATGACTTGTTTTAAATTGATTTAGGAGTTTTAAAATATTATTATGAAATAAATAGATTTTATTTTCAAAAAATAATAAACTATTTTTTCTCAAATTGAATTAAGTTTAGTTTATTTTAAATTAATTGAAGTAAATTTTATCTTAATTTGATTTAGATTTAAATAAATCAAATTAAATAATTTTTTTTAGTAAAACATACTCAAAGCGGGTCAGAGTTCTTGCCTAAAAAATCAATCTTTTTTGCAAAAATGGGTCTGGTTGGGTCGAGTTGGTCAATGCCGGATTAATTTCAGATTGAACTTGAACCCAATCCGGATTTTGATAGCCCTCACGACTACTGTTCTGCATAATAATGAGGTGTCTGTGTTTAAAAGAAAACTGACAAATTAAAGAGCCGTTGGAGTTAATTGAAAATCATAATTAAATAACCATCTTCTGCATAATAAACACCTCAAATTACAGACTTGGCAGCAATCAACAATCACTGATACATCTCCTTGCAAGCCGGAAACCTAGCCACCGCAACCGCCACAAGCGGCTTTTCCTTGGTCAAAGTAACACCAGATCTCTCCTTCAAATCCGTACCCTCGCCCTCGCTCACCCGCCACTCAAACAAATGCAACAAATTAGCCGCCACAAACGGCACCATTCGCTCCGCAAGCGGCAAACCGGCGCACTTCCGCCGCCCAGCACCGAACGGAAAGAACCCAAATCCACCTGCAATACTTTCCCCTTCCCCTCCAGGCAGGAATCGCTCAGGTCGAAACTCATGTGGTTTGTCCCACACCTCAGGGTTGTTCTGGATAGCCCAAACGTTGGTGACGACGCGAGCGCCGGCGGGGATGAGGTGACCGGCGATGGTGATGGGTCGGACGGGAACCCGAGGGACGAGCAGGGGAATTACTGAATGGAGGCGGAGGGTTTCTTTTATAAGGGAACGGAGGTATGGGAGATGGGGGATGTCGGATTCTTCCACCGCCAGTTTGCGGCCCACTACAGTGTCGAGTTCGTTGAGGGCCCGGCGATATGCGTCGGGCCGGTGTATCAGCTCCGCCATTAGCCATTCGATTGTCGTCCAGGCTCCGGTTGTTCCGCCGACCAGGAAATCCTACATGTTTGTATGTATGATTGTGAGAATTGGAAAATTAATTTTTTTTTCCCAAAGTTTTGGCCTTTTTGTTTGTTGGAGGGTTTTGAAAAAATTACACAGCTTACTTTGATCTATTTAGGGTTCTTTTGTGCTTTTTAAAATACTTTTTTTTGTACAATTTTTTCTTTTTGAATTTTAAATATTTATACTTTAGAAAGCGATAAGAAAGATGTCCTAAATAAAGCTCTAGTTGAGAGCTTTGGCTATCAATAAAAGATCTTGAATTTGAAGTTTATGGATACGATGTGTATGAGTTTATCTTAATTGACTCGAAAGTTTAAAATAATAATAATAATAATAATAATAATAAAGAGTAAATATATCCTGATTTGGTGTCAGAATGAGATTCATATTTGTTAAGTTTAAACAGATATTAGTATTATATATGATTTCAAATAATCTCATTGTAAATTTAATGGATATTAATTCTATCTTGATTATGCAAATTTTTTTTCTGAGATTTGAATCCTCTAATTGTCAATTATTATATCAATTGGAGCATTTTTAAATTATAATATTGTAATGTAATGGATGGTTGACTATTTAAAGGAAATTATGTTATGGCGGTTCATTAATTTTCTTTTAAGTGTGACATGATATTAATTATATATTTGCTTTTATATATATATATATATATATATATATATATATATATATATATATATATATATATATATATATATATATATATATATATATATATGATTTTTTTGCATAAATTCTAGAGTTTCAAAAGAAATCATTCATATAACATAAATAATAGGTCTCCAAGGTTTTGTTAGGGATTATTTTCTTATTGATTTTTAAAATAGCTATGTAGTACAAAAATTTCTAGTTCAAAAAATTTTTGTACTAAAAAATTACTAGACTTTGGGATAATATTTTTTAACTAAAAAATTGCTTTAGAAAATGAAAAAAAATGATATCAAACGATGCATAAATTGATTTTCAGATTCTGAAAAATAGAAAATTATACTGCTTGAGAAAATCTTATGATTGCTAGCAAACGAAAATCCAGTTTTCAAAAAAAATTATAAATTTATTTTAAATGTAAAAATAGTATTCTTGTTTTCCATGGTTATGGCAAATTTTATAAATTTTGACTTTAATATTAGCATCTAATTACATCTAATCGTATGATAACTTTTAAAAACTCATAATTTTAAAAATTAACACAAAATTATTGATTTTTGAGGGGAAAAAAAAAGATTAGCCAAATAATATAACAGCATCACGATTAATGTCATGTCACATTTAATTACCCTTTTTAATCAAATAATTTATAAAGTTTAGCACAGTTCTTAAAGAATGTTCGTAATATCCATCATGTACTACATGCATTCTACGTTTTTTATTATTAGATCATTACCATTATCAAAGCCTTGAGCTGTATATTAGAGAGCTTAAACCTTGGATCCTCCCCATCTCTAATCTTCAAAAGCTTCGACAATAAATCCTTCCCACTCTCACCTTCTTCATCTCCGGCCGCTCCGCATTCTCTCATTCTCATCCTTTCCTCAATCATTTCCTCATAAACGCCGTCCATCCACGCCACTCTCTTCTTCATCCCTCTCTCAATACCCTGCAAATCGAGCCATGAAAGCAACGGTAAGTAATCCGACACATTCTGCCTCCCAAGAAGCTCCACCGTCTCCATCATCACCCTCCTGAATTCCACTCCCTTTTCTCTCCATTTCACACTCTGCTCTTCTCCACACAACATAGCCATGAGCATATTAAGCGAAACCTCAAAGCCCAACTCTCCAACATTAATGCTACTCTTACCTTGCTTCGCCCAAATCCCTCGCACGGCACGCTTCATCTCTCCTCGCCGGAGTTCCGCGGCGGCGTCGAGGCTCTTAGCGTTAACAAGCTCGTGCACAAACACTCTGCGAAGCATGCGCCAGGTGGGGCCGTAAGGGCAGCGAACGAGGTTTGAACCGCCGTAGGAGATGACCGTTGCGGCGATAGGCTGTTCGTGGTTGGAGAAATCGAGATCCTTTTCTGTGAAGATTTGTTTGGCGATTGTTGGGGAGCTGATGACGATCCAAAGCTTGGTGCCGAGGCGGAGGCGCATGAGGGGGCCGTACGTAAGGGAGAGGTGGGCGAGGCGGTGGTGTAGGTTGGGGCGGAGGATTAGGGAGAGATTGCCGAGGAAGGGGAGGCCGGGAGGGCCGGGAGGCAGGGATTTGGTTTGTGAGAGCTTTATGGTAATGTGTTGTGCGATGGAGAGGAGGAGGGCGATGAAGAGAGTAATGAAGGGAATGGTGGCTGCGAGGAATTGAATGGAGGAGGAGGACCCGAGTGCAGGGGAGTTTGAAGAAGGAGAAGCCATTGTTGTTTGTGGCTGGGACTTGACGATGGGGAAGTGGACTGACTGGTTATTTATAGGAAGGATTGGGGGAGCGAAGCGAGCTAGTTCTATGTGCTGTGGCGGATTAGGACGTGTTATGTTTGATTATGTTCAATATGGTAAATGGTTTCTATTTGTATTATTTTTATTTTATGATTCTATTAGGCTTTCTAATAATTTTGATGGTATGTAGAAAGAGAGTGGTGGTTATGAATATGGTGATAACAACGGAAAATATCGAGCTTTTATCTGACTATGTGGGATCAATTATATAAATCTTTTTTTCTCTATTGTGTTATGTTATCAGTTAAATTCACATTGACATGTCTCTAGCAATCGGAGCCTCCAATAAAATTATTGGTTGGACCTACTAACTGGAGAGATTACTACGTGTGAGTTCGAATACGGAGAACCGTTCAATTTTATGACTTTGAACAGTAAAAATATAGTTATTATTTATCATTGTACTTTTACTATTCATTTCTGCGTTTTTAATTTTCTCAGTCACAAAACTGAATGATTCTTTATGTCCGAACTCCACACGTAATAATCTCTTCAAAAACTGATTTGATATATGCCAAGAGAAATAGCATAAAAAGATGACGAACCTCATTGCCTTATTTTATGAGTGTAAATTGAAGTGATAAGAAGCTAGGGAATGCCAATGTGATAGTTCTATTCCTTCGACGGGACAATTGCTTACTTTTCTTCACCGAATATTTATTATTGCATTTCCTTAGTTTGCATTGGACAATGGAGGAGATACTGATGGTCCATACCCTAAACCCTAAATCAACAGCAGCCATGAATCCTCTTACTTTTCAATATTGCAAGCTAGCTGATAGCTCCTTCTAAACCCCCCAATGATCGATGTCATATTCAAAATCGTTTAAATTGATTGTCAATTACTTTTGGTAAGAAAATTTATGATTAGTATTTCATTTTCTAAATCTTTTATGATGGCATTTTCTGATAATGTTTCTTTGTCATCTTCTCTCAATTTCAATATTGTCCTGATCAAAGCAAGCTTTTGAGAATCATAAATATATAAATGACTAAAATTAAACCTTAATTTCTTATTTTAATTTAATTTAATATGATGAATTCAATCATAGCCATTCGATGTTCAAATTTTAAAAGACTTCGAAGCCTACCGGTTATCGAAAAATCATTAACTATTATAAATTAATATTAAAATTGTATAAACAAAACTATCTCGCAATGTTATATAATTAAAATGCTTCATTTTATTAATTAAGTTTGTACTAAAATAAAAAAATTTGTACTAAAACTCTGTTTTAGAAAACATAAAAAAGCCGTCCCAAACGAACCTTTAATTTCATTTGGGATGACTTTTTTTCTATTTCTTAAAACAGCTTTCTAGTGAAAAAAATAAAAGTTTTGTACTAAAAAACTGTTTTAAGAAGCAAAAAGAAAGTTATCCCAAACGAAGTCTTAAAGTTGTAGAAGTTTGATTTTTTTTTTAACTAGAGAGGGTAAAATTACAAAATTGGGAGCACTTAATTGATCTCTTGTAGTTTTAGCAAATATGTAAGATAAGTAGTAGATGTATGCTGATAGGATATTGATAATATCACTCATACATCAATTTTCAAACGACAATAGTCAAATGATGGTCGTTAGATGATCGTAGTCAAACGATAGTGATTAGATAACAACAGTTGGACATTAATCGTCCCATGATGGAGAACAAATTATGACAGACGGGCAGCTATGTTTAGATGCTAATAGTCGAACGAGAGCAATTGGACAATGACAGTTGTGATTGGTAGTGATTAATAGTGCCCAACATTTGGTAGAGCTTTAGAGTTCTTCAAAATTTAAAATCTCTAAATTCAAGTTTAGCATTCCCTTATGTTAAAAATAAGATTCTATTTATTTTTTTTTAATAGTGAAACATTGATAAATTCAAAGCAAAACATATCATCATGCATCGCATGCAATTACTGATCATATGGAAGCATGTTCAGCAAGTCGCTAATACCTTCCCTCTTCATAGCACTCACCACCCTGCTGATTATTATAGTATTGTTGCGTCATAGAGTATTCGCGACGGTAGAGAAATATATAGTTTAACGTCTCAACTTTGTACGAAGATCCAACATGCACACATATAAAAAAAGAGGGTGAAGTATTTAAAGGAGACACCAAGATTTTTACGTAGAAAAACCCTAAAAAGGGGGAAAAATCACGGGGCCTTGCCCAGTTTGATTAATTAAATTCGCTAGTATATATAGTTAATTACAAATGAGGCCCTTTCTTGGGGGAAGACTTTAGCTTGATGTATATCATATAGAGTACATTACATGATATGAACACAAAAAATCCCAGTTGATGTGCTTGTTTGGTCAGAAGGACCATAGTCGGTGGGCGACGTAAGTCAAAAGGATCGTGGTCGGCTGGCGACGGAGGTCATAAAGACCATTTTCTGACGACGGAGGTCGAAAGGACGACATAAAGGAGAAGTCCAGCATCAAATAGAAGCCCGATAAATGACTGACGACATGCAGAAGTCCAGGCTCCAGGGGCGGAACCAGCTTCAATTTTGAGGGGGGGGGGGCAAATACAACAAAAAAATAATTAAATATTAAAAAATAATATTATATATCTATATATTACAAAAAGTTCTTTAAAAAAAATTAAGCAAGAAAAATAATGAAAAAAATGTGTAATTAAACTGTCATGAAAAACATAAAAGAGAATATTAAAATTAAATGTGAAGAAATATATAGATATTTTAGGTCAAGTTAGGACAAGAGTCTTTTACACTCCTATAAATTTTTTTTTTTTAAACTCTTACAAAAAAAATTTTTTTTTTTTTTGAGGGGGGGGGGGGGGGGGGGGGGGGGGGGGGTGGGGGGGGGGGGGGGGGGGGGGGGGGGGGGGGGTGGGTGGCAATTGCCCCCCCTAAGCAAAAGGTGGTTCCGCCAGTGAGTCCAGCATCAGGTAGAAGCCTGATAAAATTTTGGTGAAGGGCGAAAGTCTGGTGTCGGATAGGAATCTGACGAGAGGTGCAAGTCCGATGTTGGGTAGAAGTCTATCAATGAACATAAGTTTGGCGTCCAACGAAAGTCGTCGGGTAGAAATCTGGTGACGAGCGGAGGTCCAACGTCGAGTAGAAGTCCGACGTCAGTCAGCATCCAGTTAGAACTCCGGCATCGGGAGGCTGGTGGGTGAAAGTCCAACGGTGGTCGAGGAGGAGTCTCTTCCTTTTCTTTCTTGCTTTTCTTACTTGGGTCCCCCTCTATGAGAAATGGGGGGGGGGGGGGGGGGGGGGGGGGGGGGGGGGGGGGGGGGGCTTTATTTATAGTTTTCTAAGAGTGGCATGACTCTTAAATAGAGGGAGGATTAAGGGCAAATGTGGAGTTATTTTGGATGGACGGTCGATATTGAATCCTTTGATCGTGGACCGTTCGTTAGACATTTGAAGGTCCTAATGATATCGAAATTCAACGTTCTTGGGCTCGTTGGATTCATCTCATCGAGCCGCTCTATTCAACTTTAATTGTGTCATATTTGGAAACTGTTTGGTAATCCAAATTATGGATTGAACCTTCCCAATGTGCTTCGGGTCTTCGATTTGGATCCATTTGGGCTTGGATCGAATTGAATTTGGTATCGTTAGGTTCCTATTTCCGAGATGATTAGTTCGAATGTAAGTTTGGTTAAATAAGAGTTCATATGATCCCAATTTTAATTTTTAAAGTTTCCAACTTGATTTTTGCCTCGAGATTCGTGTCTGATCAAGATAATTTTTTGATGACATATCAAATATATATTATAGTAATTTATTATATTACGTATTTTAAGTAATAAAAGTATATAATAATTACACAAATTAAAAAAAATGAAATAAATTTATTTTAATTAATCATAAATAATATACATGTTTAAAATTTTAAATATCATAAATTAAATTGAAGAAAAAAATGATTAAGTGATATTAGAAATTGTTAGCCTAAAGTTGGGAATATTAATTCGTTCATAAAAAGTAAAAATAAATTTTATAAAAAATCTAAATAAAAATATAACATAGCATGAAAAATAAAATTAATGTTTAGTTATTAAATTTCATAGATAATGTCTTGAAATTATATATATAATAATAATAAGCAAATAATAATAAGCAAATAAGAATATCCTCATTATAAAATTATCTTTCTATAGAATTAAAGTTTATATTCTTCACAAATCATAAATGAAAATATGTAAATTTTGAATTCAAGGTCATAGTATATAAGTTGAAAATAAATATTAATTTTTTTTATATGATTCAAATTTAGGCTTCTTTTAGGAGGTTTTCTTACTGCTTTTAAAACTATTATATATAAAATAATTTTTTTTTAAAAATTACTGTGGAAACTAATTTTTAAATAGAAGAAATAAAATAATCAAATAAAAATTATAATTAAGATCTTCAAAATATAGCAATAAAAAACCTGTCTCAAATAACAGAAACCTCAAATAAAGCCTTACACACACTTAAAAAAAAAGGTCAATTGTCAAGCTGTACGGCAGCAACCAACGTCGACGCGGTCTATCAAATCCACATCAAAATCCGTCTATAGAATCTCCGCCCCTCCGAATTAAGTTTGGTCCACACGAACCAAAATCTTATTATGAAGACAATAAAGGGTATTTAAATACATATCATTTAATTTTTAAAAATAGTTCAAAATTATTATTTATTTATATAATACTTATATTTTTAGATCTGATTAAAAATAATAATATTTTTTATTACGATATTTAAATATTATATTAATATTAAAAATAAACTTTAATATTAAATATATAAAAACAAATAAAAATCCCTAAACCTGCCATGCATCATCAGTCTTAAACGAATAGTCGAGTTACAAGCAGTTAGGGGTGTCAATTTCGGGTCACAGGTCGGGTTCGGGTTGAACCCGAATTGACCCGGGTGGAAAACGGGTCGACCCTAACCCGACCCGAGTAGAGAAAACGGGTCGAAAATCCGAACCCGGACCCGACCCGGCGGGTTGCCGGGTTGACCCGACCTGACCCGCGAAGCAGAGAACCCGACCGACCGCAGGGCAGCACGCGGCAGTGGGGCGAGCGCGGCACGACAGGCGACCGCGACAGCACGCGGCAGCGGGCAAGGCGCGAGCTTGAGCGCGGCACGACACGCGGCAACATGCGGCAGTGGGCCAGCGCGGCACGGCAGCGACCGCGGCAGGGGGCGAACGCAAGCTCGAGCGCGGCACGCGGCAGCGCGAGCGCGGCAGCTAGCGCAGCACGCATGGCAGCGGGCAGAGGGCGGGGGCAGCGGGCAGAGAGCCAGAATTTAAATTTTTTTTTAAATTAAATGGGTTGGCGGGTTGACCCGGCCGACCCGTTTTTTAAACGGGTCAATTTCTGGAACTCGAACCCGACCCGTTTTGAAATCTGGTCGGGTCCAACCCGGATTTTCCGGGTTGGGTCCGGGTCGGGTTTTCGTGTCGTGTCAAATATTGACACCCCTACAAGCAGTGACAACGAGCAACAGTAGAAAACTTTAATGTTTTTCTAAAACAACTTCTTAGTTCAAAAATTTGTAATTCAAGACATATTTGTATTAGAAAATTACTTTAAAAGATGAAGAGAAAGTCGTTCCAAACGAAACCTTACCGTATCAAGTAGCTGTGAAGGGACCAAGAAATCAAATGAACTCAAAAGCTTTTTATTTTTTATTTTTTTAATATTTTACTTGAATTAAGCTTAAATATTTCGTGGCTTTAATTAATGTGGAACTCCTAAGAAGCTTAAATGGCTGATCATGGGGAGCATATCAAATCCTGTATGAGCTGTCTTTATACTTGATTGATTGTTACTATACCTGCATGCATGCATGTCCTATTTTCCTTAGGCCAATTAGATAAAACCCCACACTATGCTTGTCTGTGTCACTGCTAGCTAGCATGGTTCACCTCTTACATTTGGCCCAGGGGAGGTTTTATTTGGTCCAGGTGCGTGCTTGTTTGGAGTATAGCCTCATAGAGAAATTATTACGTGCGGTCATCGGACAGCATCTATAAGAGAATCAGGATATGCCACATTTTTTTTGTTATGTATTGGTGCTATGTATTGCTGTGTACCGGATGATGTGATGCACATTGATTCGTGGCTGTACGGTAACCGCATTGAGTAATTTATACATATTCAGCGGTTGGGAAAGTTATCACATGGATAATGGACTAATTAATGCGAATTTGATTTTTTTTATTTTTTATTTTTTATTTTTATTTTATGTTTGAGTATAATTTAACTCATTTATATCTTAATCTAAATATATCTAAATAGAAACATTGCACATTAGTAGAGAAAGGCCTGCAAATTGAGAGAAAAAAATTAAATGAATAAAGATTACTAATATTATTGAAAATATTACAATGAATATAGAAAGTTATAACTTATAGTTCACATTTTAATTGTAATTTCAAAATGAGAAGTAATCAACAAGAAGTTAGGGGTGTCAAAATGGGTCCGCGGGTTGGGTTCGGGTCGAACCCGAGTTGACCTGGGTCTAAACGGGTCAACCCGAGCCCGATCCAGTTTTACAAACGGGTCCAAATTTTCAACCCGAACCCAACCCAACCCGTGAAATCCGATGCCTGAGCTGAGCAGTCTGACAAAATTTGATGGCCGGACAATGGTTGAGGAGTTCGATGGCAAGATAATTCATTAATTTCTCTTTCTTTTCTCTCTTCCTTCCCTTTCTTGCTTGGTCCTCTCTCAATGAAGAATAAGGGGTTTATTTATAGTTTTTTGTGAGTGATATGCCCTATAAATATGTGAAAGATTTAGGGTAGATTTGAAGTGCTCCATCGGACGACCCATAATGATCACCTCAATTATAGAGCGCATGTCAAGCATTCGTGTCCAAATGGTGTAAGAAATCAACGATCTTGGGCTCGTTGGATTCATCTTATCGAGACACTTGATTCGAATATAGCATGATGCAACCATTGATCGTGTACTAATTCCACCAAGGACAGGTTTTTGTCAAGATGAATATTGAGCATATATTAGTAGCTAATGACAATAACAATAACAAATAAGCTTAGATATATACTACTGATATTTTTGTACACAAGAACTGAATCAAACATCCTTATTGTTGTGAATTGGATGAGCGGGTGGCCCAATGGGCTCTATTAAATCAGTGTTGGAAGGATTGGGGTTTAGGAAAATCCAGTGTCAATTTGGACGGACAGGAATATAAAAAATAAGCCTGTGAAGCACCGGTTTTTTATTGCTTTTTAAAATAGAGTTTTAATATAAAAAGTAACTTTTTTTTACAAAAACTCTGTTTTAGAAAGTAATAAAAAAACTGTCCCAACTCCCAAGGCTTCGCTTGGGAGGACTTTCTTAGTGCATCTTAAAGCAACTTTTTAATACAAAAATTAAATTTTTTGTACTAAAGAATAGTTTTAAGAAGTAGTAAGAAAGCTGTCTCAAACGAAGCCTAAAAATTATTAGTAGTGTACAATATTGTAATAAAAATAGAATTTCAAATAGAAAAAAAATTAAAAAAGATTCAATCTTTATGTTGGAGATCATAATAGTGCTTATAATTTTGCAAGATGATATTGTGATGGCTTAATGATCAGAAGTAATGTATTCGATTCATTTCTTAAAAGTAATCTCATCGAGCTAGAATTGGCTATTGTACTCATCTTTATGAGTCAATCGATATTATGAAGATTCTTACAAGGTAATGATTGGTTTTTTGGGTAACGTTGAAATTGATAAAATAATAAATCAATAAATTTTTTATTTGAGCTTTTGCAATTTTGTGCTGAATGCAATGAAGTTATAAACACTGTGGTACTAAAAAATGGACTAGAGAATCCAAATTCCATTAGCTTGGAGATGGCTTCTTTTTAATTTTGCTTGATATATTTTATGTAACATCCTTTGACTTCAGTCCTCTATTTATCATCATCCAATTACGATCATTCGAACAACATTGTCATTCAATGGTCTTCTAGCCACTTGCGCTTGACTAGAGTCTTTTGATCATTTTCACCTCATTACGATCATCTAATCATCATTGTCGAGTTATGATCCTTCGGCAATCATCGACCTACTGCAGTTCTTAAACAACAAATGCACAACTATGCTCCTTCAATCATTATTTCCTTAATGTAGCAATCCGACAATCATCAGTCGATTATGGTCATCCATCAACCATTGTCATGTAACTATAATGATTTGACTATCTTTGCCTAACCATAGTCCCCCAATTACGATAGTTCAATCTTGTTCTTTTAACCATCGTCGCTTAACTATGGTCCTTCGAACACCATTCACTGACTTTGATCTTTTGATATTTGTTTCTCCATTAGTCATTACGTTCCTCTGATCATTGTTGCCTTGCTACACAAACAAACGTGGAATCAACGCTTGATGACTTCAATAATATATGTTTCACTGCCAACGACGTCATTGCATGCTTATTACAAGTAACATTGATATTTCTATCTCAAACCTTATAATTAAATATGAAGGAGCTCGACACAAACTCGACCTTCTTAGGAAGTAAATTCCACAATATCAAGTAAGGCTATTTTCTAAATTAGGTTACATACAACATTGTCCTTCTTAAAAAATATGGTTTGCTTAGTTATGAACTATCCCCTACTCCTATAACCACCAAACTTAACATCAACACTCCTAATAACCCTTTGAGTGGGGATGTCAAAAAGGAAAATTTGGGTCGGTTTGAGTTGAACTCGGAATTGACTCGGATTTTATTCAGTTGACCCAAATCATCCTAATTTTGTAAATGGGTCAGGAACTAATACCCAGACCCGAATCGTTGAGTTATCAGGTTGACTAGACCCGACATGAAAATTATGGATCTGAAAATTAAGAGCAAAGTACTTAAGTGAGACTGCGGGCTAGGGCAGACAGTGGACTGCGTGAAAGTGTAAGGGCAAGCAAATGCTACATGTAGGACTTTGCATGCACGAGCAAGACTGTGGATGCGAGAGTGCATGAATGCTCAATTTCAAGAAAGGATTGTGTACATGACAGTGTGAATGTGCGCACGAATGAGCGTTAGTGTGGGGGCGACTAATCCGAAGGGGACTTGGGTAAAATAAGGACAAATTCAGGGTTGGGGGGGGGGGGGGGGGGTTGACTTGACCTAACCCAATTTTTTGAATGGATTAAAAAATTAATACCCAAACTCAACCCATTTATTAAACAAGTTTACCCGAACTAATTTTTTTTTTTTTTTTTTCGGTCATGTTCGAGTAGGATTATCGGGTCGGGTCAATAAATAACACCTATAGCTTTGAGGATCCTAATTGCTACCTTATTTACAAAATTAACTCAGCTCAATACCTCATCATCATAAGACAGAGCATAGCCTTTATCGTAAACCATACATAAGAACAGAAACATTCACTTTCAGCTCAATAAAAGGGTGAGGAGATACCTCAAGAAATAATTATACTTTTTTTTTCTAATCACTACTAGTGCTCTAATATTGCATTCCTATTTTAACTTTGATTCAATAAAAAGTCTTTATGATCGCTACTCCACAATGACATTTTGTACATATTTAGTAAGTACTCTAGTCTCCATGAGTGTTCAAAAATAAGAAAATAGTTTTTAGATAACTAATAAAGGCAAAATGCATCCCCTTTGTAGTTACTACCACATATATTATTTGGTTTTACCACCATATCAATGAACATGGTCTTTCAACACCACATTTAATTATTTTCTAAGGCGATAATTTCTTAGTTATTGTTAGTTTTGTGTGGAATTTGATTATGTTGATCAATCAAGTTCTACTGATGCCTCAGAACTCAAGTCAATTTATCATGCTCATTTTTTTTGTGGCCCTCCCCGTGCTTGTGTTCAGGTGCTTTGCATTTGGAAGTTTTTTTTCCATGCAGAGCCCGTATGATGTGTACTCGACTGCCTTAGAGTTGCAGAGTTTGCTGGGAGAAAGGACAAAGGGCAAAAGCACAACAGTACTGCTTTAGATTCGACGCTGCAACGCTGTGTTGTGTCTCAACACTGCGGGTTTTAGCATCGTAACAACGTCAGATGGATTGGGATCAGAGGTTTGAGTGAAACAACCCTCTAAACTGGCACCACAACGTTTCGAGGTAGATTGAATACTTTTCTTTCTTGCTTTTCGATCTCAAGGGTGGTGTCCCTTGGTGTTATTATATTGACTTTCTCAATTGTTTTGAGAGAGAGAGAATAGTGTAAAATAGAAGAGAAGCAAGGAGAGAGTGATAGAGCAGAGTTAGCTGTACTTATTTCTCTCAATTTTTATAGTGATTTCTTGGTGTGCTGAAGCTCCGTGGGCTTTTTCCGATTTTGAATTTTTCCATGTTAATTTATGATGTCCTTTACTTTTCACTACATTTCTCTTTTTCTTGTTGTTTCGCTACAATGTTTTACTTCCATACCAAACGGTTAGGACCATCTCTATCTATCCAATTTTGCATCCCACATAAAACATATATAAGTATTAGTTGTTTGTGGAATTTAATTGTGTCGATCAATCGAGTTGTGATGTTAACTCAAATCTTAATTCCGATGGTCGAGCTGTAGACCCACTTAGTTTTTTTTTGTACAACACCAAGGCACTATGGAACAACCTCGACAAAATTTTTTTTTTATATACAGTAATTAATACGATTTTTTTGCATTATGTGTGTTAAAACCATATGAGGGATATGCTCACGTGTAATGTGAGAGTATAAAGGCCACAAAAGAATGTTAAGAAGATCTATACAATTTCTCCCAATTTTTTTATAATAGTTTTTTTGGTATGGTGTAGTTCGTGGTTTCTTTCCCAGTTTTGAAGTTTTTCACAAAAACTTCCGGTGCACTTTCTTTGCTATTTTAATCTTATTTGATTCTATTTGTTAATTTACTCATAATAAGAAATTGTTTAACATTTCATCAAAGATCACATATCCTCAAAAGAACTTATTGTCATCCACATTGCAACTTCGAGATCTATTTGATTTTATTCTCACTAAATTCTCCTCCTCCTCATTGGTTGTCAAACTTAGGAGCATGCTCGCAATCTAACCACTAGATCATTCGGATGAGGGAATATAAATTAAGTACTACTAACTACCCAATTCCTTTTGTATAATTTGTTAGTTTTTTGTGAATTCTAATTGAGTCGATTAGTTGGATTGTATTACTATCTTAGACCTCAATATTATAGGTTTAGCTTGACAAGGAGCTCATCGGAGGGTTGCAGGTAGGCAGTGCTTCCATTGTTGGGATTTAGCGACATTGGCCTTAATCAGTTTCTTTTCAGCACAAGCACCACAATGTTGTATGCTAGAGCATTATAGCGCTCTGACTTGGGCTTGAGATAGAGAGCAAAGCGTTGTGATGTTGTGGGTTGCAATGTCATGGTTCTCTAGAGTGGACTCAAATGTAGCGAGCGGAGCATCACTATGCTCTAGACCTCAGCGCTGCGGTGCTGAGAGTCGAGTTGAGCAATTTCTTTCTTGTTTTCATGCTAACTTGAAGGATTTCACCTCATTGTTAAGCCAATCAACGAATGAACTTGTTTCTCTTCACACGCTTAACGCAAAATCTCTGATATAAAAATGATAGAGTAATATTTTACTAACATCGAATCAAAACATACAAAATTTTAAAGTTGAATTTTCTAGTGGTAAAGCCTTCTACAATCTACTGCTGTGAATGATCCCCAACTAGAGATAAAGCTCCGGCGTATCCAACCTCATCGTCGGCACGGCAAAGAGCTGCTCAACTTTTCTTAAAACAGCCCCAAACTTCTCCCCAAGCTCTAGCGATGCACCCTTCGGCAATCGCCATTCGAACGAATGCAGCAGAGATGCTACCATGTAAATAACCATCTTCTCCCCAATAGCCGTCCCGACGCACGCTCTTCTCCCTGCCCCAAACGGCAAGTAGCAAAACTCATCCTTCCGACGGCCAAGATAAAAATCTCTTTTTTGCCTGCTGGTTTCCAAGAACCGCTCCGGCTTGAACTCCTCTGCGTCCTCCCCCCACAAATGAGGATCTCTATGAATGGCCCAGACGTTGACAAAGACGGAGGTGCCGGCGGGAACGGAGAAGCCACCGACAACGCAGTGAGTGCTGGGGCAGTGCGGGATGAGCAGAGGAAGTGGTGGGTGGAGACGAAGTGATTCTTTGACGACAGCGGATAAATAATGGAGTTGAGGGATGTCGGACTCTTCAACGATTCGGTGTTTTCCGACGACGGCATCAAGCTCTTGCTGGGCTGTTCGCATCTTCTTCGGGTTACTTAGCAATTCCGCCATTGACCATTCTACAGCTGTGGAAATGGTGTCTGCGGAGCCCCCAATAAGATCCTGAAAGGATATATAGATCATGCCATTTTACAAGAAAGTTGCTCAAATGAAATTGTAAATAGATCCAAGTTTGTTTGGATTTTGTCCTATTTCTAAAAATTGGACAAAAATTAGGCCAACAGCTTACGGGATACATTTGTTTTAAGTTTTTTAAGATATATAATTTAAAAAAGAGAGAAAAAATTGGATCCTAAACAAGATGAGTTTTAAAATTTTAGTATATACATATATAATCAATCAGCTCAAATATTATACTAATTTAAACAAAATTCAAAAGTCTTAAAATTCAACTGAATTAAATTTTAATTAAAATATCCTCACCTAATTTGATAATTTCTTTCCCATGACAACATAAGAAACTAAAAAAAAAAACAATAATAATAATAAATAAAAAGAAAACATACGAAACGAAAATTTTATTTTAAGATAAAAATTAATGTTAAGGTATTTTATGTTTTTTAATAGAAATCATTAATCATGTTACATTAGTAATTGAAGTTTTTTATTTCAATAAATTGTCTTTATCTTTTTAAAAAATGTTTTGTTGAAATTTATAAAAAAAAGTTTTTTTATTTATAAATATTTAGAATTAAAATATGTGATCTGTTAATTAAAATAAAAATTTTAGACTTAGATTATTAGAGACTGATTTGGACTTTCTTGTCTTATTATTGTAGATATTTATCTTGACTAAAAAATTATCCTGAAGAACAATAAAATTTTATAGGGATGTCTCCATATGCAATATATATCCTTATGTAAATTATATATTCATATGGCACTCTTTAATTTTGAAATTAATATTAAAATTATTGTAAAAACTCGTGGAGTAATAACGATTTTCCTCACAGAATATTTTTTTTTTATTTAAAGTCCAAAATAAATAAAAAATAAAAAAGTCAACTATTGACCAAGCCATTGATCGAAAGTTAGCTAAATCAGTTGAAAATCTTCTGTCTTACCACTAGCAATTTACAGAGGTCATCCAAGCTGAACGGCGGCTGTGAATTCCCACTCTCGACGAGGTTCAGCAACGCTTCCAGCACGTCTCTCCTCCTCTCACCGCTCACCATAATCCGCTTCTTCTTCTCGACGATTTCCCCCAGGAACTTATTAATCCACAGCATGAGCTTCTTAGTCCGGCGCCCTAACCCCTGCGGGTCGAGCGGCGCCAGCACCGGAAAGAAATCCGCGACGTTGGGTGCCATCAGGATGTCTACAGCTCCCTCAATCGCCCCGCCGGAACTCCGCCCCCTCGCTACTGCCACCCACCTGCTCCCCCCAAAGCATGCTCGTCATCATGTTGAGCACGGTGAGAAAAGTAGTCTCACGCACATCCACCGCCGCACCCATCTTCGCTCTGGCGCTCACAACTTCCACTGTGCGCCGCATTTCCCGGCAGCGAAGTGGCGCCACGGCTTCGATGCCGGTAGTGCTGAGAATCTCGTGCACGGCTATTTTCCGCAGCATGCGCCAGTGAGGGCCGTAGGGGGACCACAATAAGTCGAGGTTTGAGCCGCGGAAGTAGACGAGGGTTGCTGCCGGGGTAGCGTGGTTTGCAAAGGCGGCGTCTTGATCTTTGAAGATCTGGCGGGCGGCGGATGGGGAGGAGACGACGACGCAGAGTTTGGAGCCGAGGCGGAGGCTGAGGATTGGGCCGTAGGATCGGGCGAGGTCAGCGAAGTACTGGTGCAGGTTTGGGTTGAGGAAAGGGAGGCTGCCGAGAATCGGCAGGCCGTGCGGGCCTGGCGGGAGGGGAAGGGTTTGTTTCTTTTCACATCCTTTTCTGCGTTTTAAGCGAATGAGAAAGAGGAACAAGGCTGTGAGGTAGAACGTTACTAGTGCTGTTACTCCTGTGCCAGCTGAAATTTCTGGACGAAAGATCAACGCCATCCTTTCTCTCTCTGCTAATTTCCTCTCTTCAATTCTCCTTCCCACCCCCCTAAGTAGCTATATATACTCCTCCGTGTTTATTTATGGTCAAACTTTTAAAATAAACTATTCTAAAAACTCTTTTTTTTTTTTTTTTTCAAATTTTCCTGCAGTTTATTCGTTTGAGAGCTAAGCGACCGTGCTAGTGGGCCACATCATCACCCATCCATGTCATCGCCGCCACATCAGCATCCACTTGGCTTGTCAAATCGTCCGTCAAAACAGAAAAATTATTTTGTGCAGACACCGAATTATGTACTGAGACCAATAAAATATATCATGTCACCCTTTTTATTGTACTGCAGCTAGGGGTGTCAATTCGGGTCAACGGGTCGGGTTCGGGTCGAATCCGAAACTAACCCGACACTGTTTGGGTCAACTCGAATCCGACCCATTTTTAAAAACGGGTCAGGTTTCCGGACCCGAACCTGACCCGATTCGGGTCCCGGTCAACCCGACCCGACACAAATGACCCGAAGTGACCTAAAATTGCTAGTTTTCGGGTCAAAATCAGATCAATCTTTGATTTTTTTTCGGGTCAAAATCCGGTCAAAATGGGTCAAATAGGAGTTTTCGTGTTAATTTCGGGTCAATCCGAACTCGACCCGATTTTTAAAAACAGGTTGATTTGTTGAACCCGAACCCGGACCCGAACTTAGATTTTTCCTGGTCGGATTCGGGTCGTGTTTCGAGTCGTGTCAAAAATTGACACCCCTAACTCCAGCTCGGTACTTGGTACCGATACCGACGATCGTTATTGTGTCATCCGAATGTAGAGTTAGATCTGGTGTCCGCTTAGAATAATTTCTCAACAATCGTTTCCTAGGCCGACGAATTATATTATTTTGAAATTTTTATTTTTTTAAACTCTTAAACAAATTTATCTTAAAATTTTGTCATCTAGTTATACGTTAAAAGTCATTAGATATGAAGATATTTTCTAGCTGCAATTAGCCAATGAGGCCAACGACTATGGTGCAAATCCTTAGATATTAAAAGCTTACGTGTATGCCTCACTATACGGATATAATAAAAAAAAAAGTTATACACATTTCTCCACTTGTAAGATGCTAGTTATAAAGGTCTTTTTTTATTTAATTTTTATACACGTTTTCGGTCTCTAAGATGAAAATTATTTTTCTAAAATTTCTATCCGCGTTCGTCAGTATGTAAAGACAAAACTTCAAGAAAAGGAAAAAGGGCAAAAAATAAATTTAAAAAAAAAAAAAGCAAATGACCAGTCGCCGACTAACGTACCAGTTACCACCACGTCGTTCACATGATGAAGGCTTTGTTTGTTTGGGCATTTTTTTGCCTTCTCCGTTTTCTAAAACGGAGGAATTTTTTTCTTATGTTGTTTGGTTCGTCAAATCACGTTCCCAATAACTTCTTTTTCTCATTTTTCTACAGTTTTGAGAATGCTTTTTTATATGTGTTTCTCCGTTAGAAAACTCCATTTTCTGCACTAATGTTTTTTAAAAACTGTGTTTTACAAAAGCACAAAAAAAAAAACAAACGAACCCGAAGTCTATATTTTTTTTTCTTTATTAAATTATGTTCTATTTGTGTAACATTTAATATTAAGTAAATTTAAAAATTCAAAATTTTAAAATTATTTAATAATTTAAAAATTAATTTCAAATATTCAAATTTTTTGATTCAGAAGAAGGCTGAATCTTGATTAAAGCAATAAAACCATACATACTCTGTGACAAATTGAATGTCTAAACACTGTTCTTAGCACAGCTATTAACAAACACAGGTGAAGATAGTTGGAACAAAGAGCTTCCATGCCCCCCCATGTTAAGTGATACTGAAACTAGTGGATGGGAACAGACTAAACTTCCTAGTTCAGATGCCGGTGGAAGCTGGAATATGAATGGTACTTTTTGAGTCCAATAAATATTAAAAATTTTAGGTGGTATTTGTGATTTGCATGATATGGTAGTATATCTTTAATGCTGAATTGTTGATGGTTTTTGCAAGAGAAGCAAATGATAACTTTGTTATCTTGTTTGAAAATAAACAAATGCTTGTAGGTGCCACTGCAGATTAATATGCACCCCTCAGTTTGTCTCTTCTAATCTTTGATAAATTATGAATCTGTCATTACTCCTAAGATAATAAATTCAATCTTTAAAATTTTAAACTTTTTTAATCACATATTTATATGTTTAAAAAAGGTCTAATAATTACTAAAGATAAAGATAAGAGTTTCACTTCTTCGGAATAGAATCTAGGAATCCCTCTGTGTACCAAATCAAGAAGAGAATATTATAGCACCCTTAATTGAGAGTTTTCTTAGTCTGAGGCCTAAGATACAATTAACCATGGGGGCTTATGCCCGTGGGAAACCAATACCCACATCAAATAAATCTCGTTCGAGTGGATGTATCAGATGGGCAAAACTTCCATCTACTCTTCCCTTGGCCTGTTTGTATTAAGTGTAAAAGCTTAAGACCATCTTGTCCTACGAGATAGTGTGATCGTATCCTTTGTATTTTGTTCCCCACTAGCACAATTCTTTGAAGGACCCACAGATTTATGGCGATCACAGTGGGATAGAAGGGTAGAAAAAATCCAACATTCCCCTGACCAGATCGAAAGAGCGAATGAGGATGACTCGATACTCACATAACCGGATAAAAAAAGTGAGAAAGAGATACGAAAAACTTCGCACCACTAAGAAAGTCAGCAACCATTCGACTGAAGATCCGACAATGAAGGAAATAATAGGAATCACCTCTGGTTGGCACATATGCCTAAAAGTAGAACAAATAATGAGCTAAATAATTATCGGGTGTATATTCCGAGGTGATATGAAGAGGATAAGGAACACTCAATAATCACCTGACATACGTGCAGATGTGATATGAAGAGGACCAGGAACACTCAATAATTACCGGCGCATATATCGAGGTGATACGAAGAGGACAAAAAATACTCAACAATCACCTGGTGCATGTGCTGAGGTAATATGAAGAGGACAAGGAACACTCAATAATCAACCAGCACATGTGCCGAGGTAATGCAAAAAGGATAAGGAAAACTCAACAATCACTTAATGCATGTGCCGAGGTGTTACAAAGAGGATAATGAACACTCAATAATCACCCGGTGCACGTGCCGAGGTGATATGAAAAGGATAATGAACACTCAATAATAACCCAACGCACATACTGAGGTGATACGGAGCGGATAAAGAACACTCAATAATCACCCAGTACACATACCGAGGTGATATGAAAAAGATAAGAAATACTCAACAATCATCTAACACTCATGCCGAGGTAGTGATTTGAAAAGGATAAAGAACACTCAACAATCACCCGACACATATGTCGAGGTGATACGAAGAGGACAAGAAACATTCAACAATCACCCAGTACATATACTAAGGTGATGCGAAGAGGACAAGGAATACTTTGCAATCATCCAGTGTATATGCCGATGTGATATGAAGAGGACAAGGAACACTCAATAATCACCTGTGCACATGCCAAGGTTATACAAAGAGGATAAGTAACACTCAACAATCATCAGATGCACATGTCGATTTTATATGAAAAGGATAAGGAACACTCAACAATCACCTGATGCACATGCCGAGGTGATATAAAGAGGATAAGGAACACTCAACAATCACGCGATCATCGATGCATGTGTCGAGTGATACAAAGAGGACAAGAAACAAAGACTCAACAATCACCTGATGCATATGTCGATGTGACATGAAGAGAACAAGAAACACTCAACAATCGCACATGCCGAGGTTATATGAAGAGGACAAGGAACACTCAAATGATAACTCTATCATCATGTTTGAAAAAAAACAAATGCTTACAGGTGCCACTATTGACTAAGAGAATGTCACTAGTGGAAAGGATAGAGCAGACATTTTTATCCGGCAATCAGGTAATTGGGCTTCTCCAAAGAGTATTAGAGGTGATAATCAAGATTCATGGAGTATCAATGGAAAAGGATTTGTTGGAAATAATGAGGACGACTCGATAGTCATATGACAAGATCGAAACAGTGCGAAAGAGTGAGGAAAAACTCAATAATCACTCGGAAAGTCAACAACCACTCAGCTGAAGATCCGACGGTGAAGGAAATGGAAGGAATCACCCCTGGTTGGCACATATGCCTAAAAATAGAACTACAAGGAAGTCAATAATCACCGGGCGTAAATGTAGATATGATATGATGAGAACAAGGAACACTTAATAATCACCCGGTGCATGTGTCGAGGTAATATGAAGAGGAAAAGAAACACTCAATAATCACCCGACTATTGGCGGAGGGATGGTTGGGCCATGGGGGGGAGGGGGCGCTAAAAATATTTACTTAGACGTTGTAGCAGCTCCTGTAAAAAGTTGTTTGCTTTCATTTTATTTATTACATGTTTTTTCCATTTCAAGTCTTCAATCCGCTTTCTACTCAAACCATGCAATGCTTAAAGCTCTAGAGAGAAAAAGACTAATGGGGTAAAGTATTGAAAGGGAGAGGGAGGAATGACTTTCCATTGTGGAAAGAATGATGAAAAGAGATTTTGATCATAGAGTTGTAGGGCTATTTGATTAATTATTATTTAAAATATTTAACTATTTAAATATGATTTTATTAAAATTTTATTGTTGACTAATTATTTATTATCTAATATTAATTATTAGATATTAAATTATCACCCAATTATTTAATTATTTTTCATTGCTAATAATCTAATTGATTACTGTGAAGGGTTTTGCTTTTCCTCGCTTATTTTGAACAACAAAAATGCTGCAGCCGCCCACTCATGACTGCGCACCCATTAAATAAATACTATGTATATTCAATCCCTCTCTCCACTTCCATACTAAAGCTAAAACTAAAAGCCTAAAGGGGCTTAAAACTGATTATTTTAGTGTCTTAATAGAGCATCAATTTTGCCAATGAGAAATCTTGCTCTAATTTGTGTAATTATTCCTTTTTAAAACAATTTATTAGTCCAGAGAAGCCACAAACATTATTTTTTTGGATTCATGAAAAGCATCAATGGTTCATTTTTCTCTTTACTCGTCTCTCATGGCTCACGAGTCACGGTCTGGAGAACGGCTTTCGTTAGGCTCTTCTAAACAAAATTTCTGACTCTGCCACTGCACTTGACATATATGCCGATGTGATACTAAGAGGTGTAAAATAGCTTCTAATTTTAAAAAAAATAAAATACAAGGTACACCTCAAAAACTTCGGGGTTTCCTTACTAACTCCAATTATTTACTTCCAATATGAAAATATCCTTGACCATGTCCAAGCAATAGGCTTTCCGTCATTCGGTACATATAATTATCACACCTAAAACATTGCTTGTCATCAGCCGACTACATCATCATCCACCTGGCCGCCACATCATCGCCCACAAGCCGCCACATCATCCACACTCGTCATGTTAGCAAACCAATCACTACCTAAAGAAATATTTGACATTATTTTTAAATTTTAATTTTTCGATTCATTTTCATGTAAAAAAAATTAAACGAATTTATTTTAATTATTTGTCCTTTAATTACACGATAAAAGTCACTAAGAGAATACAACAAAAACGAAGAAAATATCAAGTATTAAGATATTGATATATTAAATTTTTTAGATATGAAGATATTTTCAAGGTGTAATTAGCCAAATCACGCTATGACTATGGTGCAAATTTTTAAATATTAATAGCTTTGGTGTGTCATAAAGTCACATCTTACATATATACCACCTTGTAAGGATATAACATATAATTAAAAATATATATACATATTGGTCCACTTGTAAGTTGCTAGATATAATGGCCTTTTCTTAAAATTTTTATATATATCTATCGTCTACTATGCAAGACAAAAGTTAAATAGGTAAAAATTTTGAAATGAAATAATATTAAAACTTAAATGATAAGAAAAAGAAAAAAAAAAATTATAAAAACTGATTAGTCATCGAATGACATGTTGAAAAAAGTAATTATATATATAAAAAAAAAAATCAGTTCACAAGTCGCCGACGACTAACCTGCCGCGGGACAAGTAATCGTCCATATGATAGCGTACTATTTAAATTTTTTTATATCTATTCAATTATATTCTATTTGTGTTACATTTAATATTAGGCAAATTGAAAAATTTAATAATTTTTTTGAATTATTAAAATTTTTTTATTATTAACTTCAAATATTCAATCATTTATTTGTTTGATAAATATTTTTTATATATTAATTTTAATTTATTACTTAATTATTTTTTATTTATATTAAATTTAATAGCATTGTCAATTATTTATAATTTTAGGATATAAGATATTCTAATTATTTTTAATTATTTATGGTGATGGAGGGTGAGGGCACTTATAGGGATAATTTTTTTAATTATGTGTAAACAAATTTCTCTATAGCTTACACAATTTTTATATTATTGTTGTAGATGCATCACTTGCTTATCGCTGCATTGCATTCCAATTATCATATTATGCACGTGGTTGTTTTGAGGCCCACTTTAAAAACATATTAACCAAAATATATCACGTCAGTGCTATTGAACTTGTATGATTACACATAATGAATTCATTTTTTTTTTTTTTGGAAATTTAAGGGCATTGCCCAATTCCATTAATAAAAACTAGTTACATGTGTAAAAATAAAGGTATAAAAGAAAAATAGGAAGGGAAAAAAAACCCCTATAGACCAAAAATGGGACAACACCTTTCTGCGCCAAAATACACATGACAAAAGGAATAATTAAAAAAACAAATAGATTCAATGAAACCAATAGGGCTCAAGAAATAAACAGATTGCAATCACCGGTAAAAACACAACTCACCTGATTGTGAGGAATGCCATAAAGATGAAATCATGTTGCAAGAGACCATCATCTAGGGGGATAACAAAAGCAATCTAACATCATTGCCCCCAAAAATTGCAAAACCGTCCAGAGCCTGCCAGGAAAAGGCCTAGGAGAGGAAACCAAAAAAACTATAGCCATCATAGTAGCTGTTGGAAGGAATCCAGTCCACATAAAGCTATGAAAATTCAACATCTAGAAACCAGCAGGTTGGTTTGAAACCAAAAAAACAGACCCTTATAGAAGATCCGACAATATGCACCCCTCTTTCCATTTCTAGACTTTTGAAAAAAACTGTTTTTTTATCTTAAGACAGATCATAGTGTAGCTAGAGGTAGACTGAGCAAATCTCCTCTCATTTTTTTCCCTCCACACGTAATAAATTGTACATCAAATGATGAGATAATAAAACCTTTTTGATTGTAAAGGAGTAGTGGGGAAATCATCAACCCAATAAAAAAGTTGCATCAAGTTCAGCCTAAGAATAATCGATGAGCATGTAGGGATCAAAGAGGTAATAATGCTATGAGTGTATGAGCATTCAAAAACGAGATGCGCAGAACTCTCGTTATAGGAGTGGCACAGAGAAAAAGGTAAATCCACCAAAAATATTGTGCTTATTGAGCTCCATAGCAGTTTTAAGCCCTCCCACAAGAGTCAGCTAGTTGAAAACCGAGTATCTCAAAACATGCCCCTTATGCCAAAGGAATTTAGACCAATTACAAACAGAAAAAGGTTGATAAAACTCCATCAGAAAATCCCTAATTTTAGCATTAGCTAAATTACCCCATAGTAAACATTTTGAATCTTGCTCATATATATTGACCCTAAGAATCTCATCATAAATCGCTGGAGGAAAGAAGCATGGGAGACACCAACTTCCCCAGCAATAAATTTACTAATAGAAAAGCAACATATAGCCACTTAAGAGAGAGGCACATCAGCAGGAGAATCCATTGGACGATTCCCATTACACCAATAATCCTAGAGAAAAGAAGTAGGGGAGTTAGAAGTAATAAAAAAATTGAGATTAGTTTTAACAGCATAAGCATTATTACAAATGGATTTCCAAAACTTAAAAGCTTTAGAATTAACCGGCTTTCAAGGTGGTTAATATTTAAAGAAGAGCCAAGCAGCTAAAGGTGATTTGCAATTATATATCCTGAGAATGAGAGAGCAGTTAAAACCAAATTGGAGAGTAGGGATGGACGGCAGACCAAGTCCACCAACATCCTTTAGCTTACAGACATTGTGCCAGGCAACTAAATGCAACTTTTTATTAGCCAAGGAGTCTCAAAAAATAAAACTTTAGAGGCAAGCTTCCTGAAAAATTTAATAACCATTTTAGGCAAATATGGAACCTCTAATCCAATAAGCAATTGAATTAAGCATGGTAAATTTTAAAACTGAAGACGCCCCCGCAAAGGATAATAGATTGGCATTCCAACCCCATAATTTCCTAGTGATGGTATCCAAAAGTGGCGAGAAATTCACAACCTTAAGCCTTTTGAAAGAAATCGAAATCCTAAGATATGTAATAAGATCCTTAGGGATTGAAAAAGAAAGAGCTCTACAAATATCATCAGCATGACAAAAATTCTTGGGAAGTGTTGACCTTGTTTTTCTCCAAACCCTGGTCAAAGGAATTGACTTGGTCAAATTGACTAGGCCAGGCCCCAAGACTACCTCCCTTGTGTTCAGTGGGTCAAGCCAAGTTTATTGAGCCTTGACCCAGGCCCTTGGTCAACTTGGTTGACCCAAATTGACCCATACCCTTCCACCTGATTTCAAATGCAATCCAGAGCCTCTCAAGCTCAGATCTACCTTCCCTTGGACTCAATAGGTTAGACCCAAACCTACTGGACCCAGACCCCTGCTTGGGTCAACCTGGTTGACCAGTCAACCCAAGTTGACCCATTTAGCCTTAATGGGTTTAATTCAAATCCTAATCAATTCAAGGCTAACCTAGGCTCAAACCCCCCATCCTCCTTAATCTAATTGACTAAGTTTGACCAAGTCAAATATTGACTTGGTCAAACTAAGCCCTAATTAGGTAAATTTTCACTTATTTAAGTCTATTTAAGCCCTTTTGATGTCTTGGAAGTTTTCCTAATCAACCCTAATTCAAACCCATGGCCATAATAGCCTGGTTTCCCTCCTAATTGACAAAGGATTTGATCATGGCTATTGGTTATTTTCCCTAAGGCTATAAATAGGAGAAATTAGGGCTTCTTTGGGACTTTTTACTCTTTCTCTCTTGCTAGGCGCTCCCAAGCCGAGATATCTCATTTGTGAGCTCCCCTAGCCTCCTTCCATATTTTTGAATAAAAAACCACCGTTCAAAGCTCACCGCAACGATCCTCCAGCGAACCTGAGGCTCGAAATGTTTCAAGATAATTTCCCATCAATCCACAACATTTCAAAATGTAGTTTCTTCTACAATTAGGAGCGTGGATGGTCTACAAGTGCAACAATCTTTTATATGGATTAATTCATCTATAAACCAAGGTGAAAAGCTTAACACTAGCCTAGGACACTTAGGGTTAATTAGCTTTAACAATAAGCACATTTCATGTCGCAATCTTTACCCCCTATTCATGCTCTTCATGTTTACTACTTAAGTTTAAAAGTTTCATCGAATTCTATCACGTGGATTGGACGAGAGAATGAAGCGAATTATCATTTTAGGGCATGATTTACATAACGTTCATGTTACGTATGATCTGAACCGTTGATCTTACGATCAACGGTTCAGATCTCACCGCTCCGCAACTCATTCTGATCGTGGATTTCGATCCCACGGTTAAATCCATTATCCGGCATGATCTACATCGTCAATCCAAACCGCAGAAGATCTGACGGCACAACACAATGCTGACTCGAATAACTCAGCTGCCGCACCGTCTGCCATTCATTGGTAATGCTTGCGCCGTCGCGCAATCATTGCCAATGATTGGAAAATACATACCTGAATCACGGATCCAATCAGAGCCCTTCAAGCGTCCCCCGCCATCATTTTTTTTTTTTTGATAATTTGATTTTTTTTAAATTAATTTAAATTCTTTTTAATTATAAAAAACACTTATATAATTATTAAAAAATTAATTTTAAACCCAAAAATTGCATATTTTATATCAAAAACATTAGTTTTTTATTCTCTTTAGTTTAAAATTAAAATTACTTTTAAATATTTTATATATTTTAATTTTATTTAATTAGTCATATCTTTTAGTATTTAAGTGATATTTAATTCTATATAATATTAAATATTTTTTGTAAAAATTAAATATATATGGTTTTTTAATCTATTTTTAATCTATTAAATAATTATCTATATTAATTTAAAATTAAATTAATTTATGATATATTTAGCATTATTTAATAATTTTATTTATTATAATTATTTAAACATTTAATTAATAAGTATTAATTACTTTTAATTAATAATGAACATTTATTTTAATTTTAAGTTTGTTATATTTTCAAAAATAAGAAAATTATATATTATTTTTTTTAAAATTACTATCATTATTATTTCTATTATTACTATTTATGTTTATTATTATTATCATTATTATTCTTTTAAGTTATTTTAAAATTCTTTTACTATTATTTTATTATTGTTATTATTAATTTTTAATTATTATTTAACAAAAACATATTTATTTATTTTAAAATTTAGAAAACTTTATTTTTATTATTTAACTTTGGAAATTATATTTATTATGATTATTTTAATTAGTTCATAATTATTTAATTAATTAAAAAACTTATATACATAAATATAAAATATTTTTTAATAATTTCATTACTATTATTTTAAATTATTTAAAAATATCATAAAATTACTTTAGTTATTTAATTTTGATTTATGAAATATTTTTCTTATTTTAAGCATTTTTTAAATTAATTTCATATATTATTTAATTATTAATTAAATATATTTAAAATTTAATTATTTTCCAAAATTAAGAAATAAAGATTTTTCTTATTAAATTATTTTAAAAATTAGAAAATTATTTTAATTATTTAAATCAATTTATTTACTTTTTTTATTATTTTAAAAATTAGAAAAGTATTTTAATTATTTTTAAAAATTTAATCTTTAATTTAATTTAATTTAATAGTTATTTTTAAGTAATAATTATCTTAAAACTAATTTAAAATATCTTTTTATATATTAAAATTTTAAAATATTCATAGTAATATCATTTCAAATCAAATTTTTGCATACAATTTCTCAAATTTTTTCAAAAAAAAATATGTATTTTTATTTTGAAATATTTTTAGATATCAAATTTACTTTTCTAATTTATTTATGTATTATTTAGTTAATTTGTATTATTTAATAATTATTTAAATAATTAATATTTTGAAATTAAAATTTATTTTTTTCAAATATTTTTTGAATCCTCATTCGAGTGACCAGTGGATCTCCCCTATATTTATTTATTTTACATAATTGCATTATTTTTTTAATATTATCTTCTAATATATATATATATATATATATATATATATATATATATATATATATATATATATATATATATATATATATATATATATATATATATATATATATAATATTCTTTTTAAATTACATATACATTAAATCTCTAAGTTTGGGAGATCCATTTTTGGAATTTTAGACACATAATCTATGCATAAGGATAGCATTTATGGGGGAGGTGCATTAGTGGATGATTAGGTTTCAATCATTCACTAATCAGATCAATAAGTACGCTTAATCGTTATTTTGTTATCTTTTGCATGTGTAGGATACACGAGCACCTAGTCTAGATCCTCCTAGATTTTAGGATTGGTGTATTTACTATTTTTTATGCATTCCTTACATCTTATCCTAAGTGTTAGTCTTGAACATATGATTTAAAGACATTCAACGTAACGACACCCTAAAGAATATATAATTAAGGATCTGTCTAATAAATTTAAAAAAAGTATAGGAGCTAGGATAGATCCCTGATTGACTTGAAACTTCAAACACTTAAACTTATTGACATCCTAACTCTCACCAATATTACAAATAATTACATTAATGAAAAAATAATAAATTATAAACTCTCCTACAAGGTTATCCTAATAAAAATCTCAAACATTTGATATATCACAAGAAATTTATATGAAAATGAAAGTACACATCACAGTCACACTTGGTCATACTCTTAATCATTTATGAGGGCTAAGCAGTCTCTGCAGTATCTGTAGTAGTTAGTTATTATTATTTTAGCCCTCATTTATTTAGGAGGACTGAGCAATTTCTGAAGCACCTGCACAAAATATCAATAGTATAAATCATGATAATTGCCCCCCCTTTAATTTAGTGTTACATGAGCATGATCACCTACAGCAAACCTCATTAGTATAAAAATATCGATCCTAACTTATGGGTAAATCTAACGCCCAATTAATCCACAGAGTACTGTGAAAGTAAGCAAATACAATAATTTCATTCATAACATGCACTAAAACATCGAAAAAACCAGCATACAGCAGAAAAGTAAACACCGGCCTAGCCTAAGTCTAGAAGTGGTGCCCTAACAAGCAATTCTATGTGTGTGAAATAGCTTGTGTGGTTGGGATAGGTTCGAAGCTGGATAGTTAGTTCAAATTGTCTAAGGTTCAGATTTATTGAAGGCATAAAAAAATGAAACTTTATTTGAAATTCAAATATTAGTGAATTAAAATCTATTTTAATTAATTTAGTATTTGATCCATTTTTAATGCTTAAATTAGTGGTAATTGAAAGTTTAAATTACGTTAGTCAATTTTCGATAGTCTAGTGTCCTCCCACGTGCTAGGCTAAGGGAGTCCAAAAAGGTCACTATGGGAAATAGGCTAGGTTTGGGGTTCCTAACATTTTAAGTAAATAACATATCTTAAGATAAGTAATTAGGCTTTGAGTTTTCTAGTTTTTGTAAGTTTTCTATGCAAAGTTATGAATTTTTCAAAGTTTTGGGCAATTAAGAAAATTATTAAAAAACTGTCTAATTAGGGGTGATTTTATGATTTTGATCTAAATTAGCTCCAAACTGATTGGAATCACCCACAAAGATCAGTAATGATCTAAGAAAGTGTTTTTCAAGTGTTTGGGGGCGAAAATTTATATTTTTAATAATTTTTTTAATTATCTAAAAAGATCAAAAAGATAATTTTTAATTATGGTTAAGTTAAGGATTATATTAAAGTCAAACTAAGGGGTCCTAGTTATCTAATGTTAGGATTGAATTCTGAAATAATTCAAGTTATTATGGATAATTTTTTGAGTTAAAATGAATTTATTGTAATTTTTAGAATGTATCTGTTCCTAATTATCGGGTAAATTGGGAATGGTTAATTAAGGAGTCTAAAGAACCCTAAAAATTCCTAGAACATTCTAGAATGTTTAAGATGTCACTAAGTTTAAATGTTGAAATTTTCATATCAATCAGGGATCTATCAAAGCTCCTAAAATTTTTTTAAGTTCGTTAGACGGGTCCTTAATTATTATTCTTAAAGTGTCGCTATGTTATATGAGTTTAAATATGAGTTTTAAGCTAACCCTTGGGTAACAATACAGGGAGTACACAAAATTAGTAAACACACAATGTTCCTTAGATCTAGGAGAGCCCAAATACTCGTGCATCCTACACATGTAAGAAGACAATAAAAAAGAAAGTAAGCGTGCTTATTGATGAGATTAGTGAATAATTGAGACTCAATCATCTACTAATCCACCTCTCCCATGAATGTTACTCACATGAATGATCTATATCTAAAATTTTATTGAAGTGAATCTCTCAAAATTAAGAATTTAACATATATAGATAGTTTTAAAATACTTAAAATACTCATAAATATATAAATTTTGAAAAATAATATAATTAAAAATAAATCAATTCATAGTAGATATATAAATATAAGGGAGATTCATTGGTCACCCAAACGAGAATTCAAAGAGATTTAAAAATAATTTTTTAATTTCAAAATAATTATTTAAATAATATTAAAAAAAATACTCAAATAATTAAGAAAAATATAAATCGATAAGAACAAAAAAAATTAGTTTTCTAAAAATAATTTTAAATTAAAATAAATATTTTTTATAGAAAGGACGAAATTTCACACTCTAAAATCTGATTTAAAAGGAATTAGTTATTAATTTATGAAGTTAAAAATGATTAAAAGCTATTTTAAAATAATTAATATATAGAAATAATTATTAAATTAAAATAATAAAGCTCTTAAAATTTAATATTTATTTTATAAAATAATAATAATAATAATAATAATAATAAAAGTTTTAAAATAATAATAATAATAATAATAATAATGATAAGAATAAAATAATAATAATAATAGTGGTACGAAAAATAATAATAATCATAAATAAAGTTTAAAATAATAAAGTAATTTAAATAATGATAATAATAATAATAATAACATAATAATAATTGTATTTTAAAAAAAATAATAGAAATATAATAATAATAATATAATAATGAAATTAATTTAAATATTTTATAATAATAATAATATAAGTTATTGTAGAAAATGATAAAAATAAAAAATATTATAGTAAAAATAAAAGTAGTAATAATAATTTTAAAATAACAAGAATAATAATTAATAATAATAATTAAAATAGTTTGCACATTAAAATAATAGTATTAATAATAGTAATAATAATAATGTTAATTTTTTTTAGTTAAAATAATAATAAAATAATAATAATAATAATAATAATAATAATAATAATAATAATAAACATTTAAAAAAATAACAATAATAATATAAAAATGCTAATTATAATAATAATAATTTTAAAAATAATAATAATATTAATAGCTTTAAAAAATGATAATAATAATAATAATAATAATAATAAATAATATTGAAGCTTATTTTTATTTTAAAATAATAATAATAATAATAATATATAATAAATATTTCAAAAAATAATTTATACTTTTAAATTAAATATATTATTTGTCTCAAAATGATGATATATTATTTATATTATTTTATTTTTAAAATATTTTTAAATCTTTATGAATTAAAAAAAACATTTTTAAAACAGGTTTTAAAGTTAATTAAAAAAAATCGACGGCAGTTGGTGGCTACATGGCAGGCCCTGATTGGCCTCGCGCGGAACCACGGGCAATCATTGGTGGCGGCGCGATGATTGCGCCGACAATCAATCATTGCGGCAATCATGTCATAATCATGGACGACGGGCGAGATCCACTAATCCACGTCACACGCGCTTCGGGTCCCGTTCGATCATCCCGCGGTTTAGAACCGACGATCCTGATCCCACCGGACGGAGGAACTAGCTGCAGGATTGAGCCCAGCGGTTGATCAGAAATGTGGAGAGGCTAGTTCTCATCCATTAATCACGGGATCAACGGACCTGATCCTTCTCTGGCGGACGGCGAATGGAACCTAAAACCCTAGAATGATATTTCGCTTCGTTCTCACGATTGACTAAACCAAATGCAACGAAATTTTAAACATATAATGTACGAATGAAAGAGCATCATTGGGGGATGTATTTTTACATTCTAAAATGCACCATGTAGTTATTTAAAGTTATTTAAATCTATGTGCTTCTACCAAGGGTTCGCGATATACCTCAATCCACACGATGGATTCGAAAGATCTTTGTACGGTTGAGCTTGTAAACATACTATACTTGTACAAATTCTTAGTTGGGATCGAGCTCTGAAACACCTTGGATCAGACGGGAGGAGCTTTGGAACGTTTAAGCCTTCAGTTGGTCGGAATCTCGCCGCTAGAAAGGGTTTGGCTGCGGGATTTGGTCGGGAAAGATGGAAGAAGGTGGGAAGAGAGCTCTCACAAGAAGTTTATTGCTATAGGGAGAGCCTAGAGAGAGAGATCAAAGCCAAAAGTCTAAGAAAAGTCTTATTTTTTTCTATTTAAAGGCCCATAACTCCAAGGGGACGACTAGGGATCTAGGGTTAATTAGGAGGGACTAGAAACCAGGCTAAACCAATATTTAAGCCGTGGTTTTGAAATTTAAACCCTTTTGGAATGAATTCAAGGCATTTAATGGGTTTAATTTGGCTTAAATGGGTCAAATTAACCCATTAAGACTTGGTTTGACCGAGTCAAAGGTTGACTCGGTCAACCTAGTTAATTAAGCCCAATGGGGTGAGGTTCTGAGTCCAAGATTAGGTTTGATTTGGGCTTGAAATGAAATTAGACCCATTAAGACTAATTGGGTCGACCTGGGTTGACCTGGTCAACCGAGTTGACCCACGGCATGGGTCTGGGCCCAATAGATTGGGTTTGACCCATTGAGTCCAAGGGTGAGGAGGAATGAGCTTGAGAGGGTCTGGATTGGATTTGAAATTGAATGGAAGGGTCTAGGTCCATTTGGGTCATCCTGGGTTGACTTGGTCAAGCAGGTTGACTCAGGACCTGGGTTTGGGCCCAGCAGACTTAGATTGACCCATTGAATCCAATGGAGGGGATCTAGGAGCCTGGCTTGCTCAATTTGTTCAAGTCAATTCTTTTGACCAAGAGTTTGGGCTAAAAAGAGGTCAACATGATCGAAAACCGTAGAGAGAGCAATGCGAAGGAAGAGGCATCCTATGTCGATGTAGACGAGACCCTCCCGGCCATCCAGTGCATGCATATTGACGTCAAAGAATAACCAAGTTAAAAAAAGGTATTTTCACATTAGTGTGTATGGAAATCTAGAGTTATAAATGATTCAGGCCCATGCTTGTGCCATGTCTATTTATGGGTACCATCAACAAGTGCAAAGAATAACTAAGCCCACTAAACAAATTTGGAATGAACTGTATAGGAACAAATCCACCAATTTGGCCCAACAAAAGAAATGGAGCCCGTGCATATATAGTCGGGGCTGTTCTATTGCTTCTCTCTAGTTTCCATTACCAGCTATTTAAATTTCACTTAACGGCATATAAACGAAATACAAAGTAAAAAAAAAAAAAAAGGTATTTAGTGCAGGGCTGTCAATTTTTGACACGACCCGAAACCCGATCCAAACCCGACCCGGAATAATCCGGGTTCGGGTTGACCCGGTTAGCAAACGGGTCGGGTTCGGGTTAAAAAAACTGACACGATTTGAGTTACAGGTCGTGTTCGGGTTGACCCGTAAACCCAGAAATGAGTTTGCCCGTTGATGTTGCCCGGCGTGCCCGCCTTGCCCGCGAATCAACTCGACGCGTCGAGTCGAGTCCTAATCGCGTCACTGGCGACTGACGCGGTCTCGACTCTGCTGTTCTGGTGAGTGGCGACTGGCGCTGCGTCGTCGCGTCGAGTCGCAGTCCCAATCGAGTCTCGACGTTCGCGACTTCACGTGATGCCCGCTGTTGCCGCCGCTGCCGCCTGCCTTGCTGCTGCTGCACCACTGCGCATATTTTGGGGACCGAGTCGACCGACTGCCGTTGCCGTTGTGCCGCTGCGCCTCGCCGCAGTGTGCCGCCTGCCGCTGCAGTGCTGCTGCTGCCGCCCTGTCGCTGTGCCCGTGCTGCCTCTACGGCTCTACTTCGTGACCAAAAACCGCAATTTTCAAAATTTCGTGTCGGGTCGTTTTGACCCCGAACCCGATCCGGGTCGGGTTCGGGTCGGAGAATTGACCTGAAACTTGTTTCGAGTCGTGTCCGGGTCGGGTCAAATACAGACGGTCAAAATTCGGGTCTGACCCGAACACGACCCGCCGACACGAATTGACAGCCCTAATTTAGTGTGTGAGATGTTCTACTAAAATATAGTGAATTCTAGTTAAACACGCTTTTTTTTTTTTTCTCCCCGCGCGCTCTGTTCGGGTTTCTGCCCTAGCAGTCGTTTTCAATCTTCTTCGACTTTCCATGGCCCTCGATCCTCTGGATCTCCTCCTGGTGTCTTTTCCTCCCCTTCTCTCTTTCTCTCTCTAAAAATAAAATAAAAATAGTGAATTTTAGTTCAAATTTGTTTATTTTTGTTTTGATAGTACGGGTCACTAAGGTGCCGACTTCTACAAAATTTAATATTTATTAATTTCTTGTGTCAAACATGATCTATTACTTACTTTGTGTCTTATTGTAATGCTAGAAAATTTAGGCTTTTCACTATTTTCATAATAAAAAATAAGCTTCTAAAAAATAATTTATGTTTGGAAGATAGCTAGTTCATTGCTATTTAAAACTTATCTTTTTTTTTTTTTAAGCTGTCGTAGAAAAAGGGTCTTTTAAAAGTAAAAAAGAAAAGCTTAATTTTCCCAAAATAAAATCTTAAAAAATGACATAATGTTTGAATATTTTATCCTTTTGAGAAGACTCAATAGGCATATATATAAGTTGGAAGATGCATCCAAAGTTTTTTACGTAAGAATAAAAAAAAAAGGGAAAAATAATTGGGATTGTCCCTAATTATAGATAAAAAATATGCTCTTCTCTACCATTAAAGAAAATAAAATTATATAATTAATAAAAAAAAGTTTAATTTCAATTGTAGGGAAATATACATAAGTCTGAAGGTTGGTATTATTGTTTATAAAGGCTTTTTCTCGTGGTAGTGGCAAACAGGGTTAAAAGAAAATTCAAAGGATGTAATTTTTTTTTATGTGTTTCTTGTTTCTTTCTGTTGTTGGTGAGGTGCTCCAGTTTTGGCTTTGGGATTTGTCTACTTGGGTTGGTGGTTTTGCCATGAGGTTTTGCTCGGTGGTTCAATTTGTTGGGGGTTGGTGGATTTTCTGTTGGGCTTAGGGTTTTGCTGGTTTGGCTCTGCTATTTGCTATTGTCTATTTTTTGCTTACCAGTATAATCTGCTTGTTGTGGCTGGCTTCTCATTTTGGTCCTATGGGGGCTTTTCCTATTGTTGGTTATATTGCTTGGTTGGGGTTACCTTATTGTCTTGTTTCTTTATTTTTTTTTTCTATTGGTGGCTTCTTACTGGTTCATGTGGCTTCTTCTTGGGAGCTTGGGAGTGGTCCTTCATGCTGTTTTCTTTCTTCTAGTTGATCCCTTTTGCTTTCTTTTGTTTTGTATTTTTCTTTTTCATCTTTTTTATTTTAATCGATAGAATCATTAGTTTGTAAGTTTTATTTCAAAGCTATACTTTTTAGAAAGCTTTTTATTTTTTAAGGACTTATAATTTTCCTATTTAATTAATGTGTAGTCCCTCTTTATGAGTTTTATCTAAAAAAAGAATTCAAGTATACCATTGGAGGATAATTGAATTCCATTAATGAGGTTGAATGTATTATCATATAATAACAGTCGGATGACAGAATTCAAGTAATGATTGCATCAATTATTATTGGTGGTTGGTGATGGATAACTTTTGGAAATGTGATAGAATTCTGTTGCCATTTTAGCTCCCAAATCTTTTTTTTTGTTCAGGAAAATTGGGCTTTGCCAGTATATATTGAAGAATAAAAAGGAGATTACAAGTAATAAGAAAGCATAAAATAGCCCAACAAAAAAGTAGCTAAGCTCAACAGAGCTCAAAAACTCAAAAACCTGCTCAGCAAAAAAAACAATGGATAACACAAAATAAAGTGGCTAAATACACACAAAATAGAGCTCCAAAAGCCAAAAAGAAGCATGTGTACTCAGGAGATAAAACAAAAACAAATCATATAAAAAACTCAAACCCCTGGTTGCCTGAAGACCGTCCAATGAGAGCCTACAATAGGAGTTGCATCATTGTCCAGGCAAGGACAAGTGTGTTACACCAGCAGCTAAAGCGAAAATGGCACAGAAATAATAAACTTGACTGAAGCCAGCCCAATGTTAAATCATATATAAAAATTGAAGCATTCATAGGGGCAAGCCCCCAAGCTAAATCAGATCCAAAATATTAGTGGAAAGCTACTTGCTTCTATCTTTATCGCTATTATTTGATATATTTAACATAATGAAATTGTAGCTTTATGTAATCATAATGAAGTGAAGTTATTTTCTCTATAACATGTTGTTCCACTAACGCTTTTAAAAAGCAGCTTGGCATCCATTGTTCGGCGACAAAGAATCTAAATTAATTAGTTACGTGTTTTGGGTGATCTATGTATTTGCTTCCTTTGAAAAAGAGCTAGCATCATACCCCTACTTTTTTTCTTCTTTAGACAAAGTTTTGTACTAAAGAAAAGCATAGCTTTAAAAAAGCAATAAGAAAAGCCGTCCCAAACCCAAATGTCTTATTGTTCGTTTTGGATAGCGTT